>OY757905.1:111412047-111604547 GCA_963585895.1 Sepioteuthis lessoniana | reverse complement strand
ATTAAGTTTTACAAAAACAATCATCAGCAGATAACGAAAGAAAATAGAGAAATCGAAAAAAACGAAATATACAATCAAAATCCGTTAGAATTGTGTACACATTTTTGTGTGATTGTGTGTATGTGTGTGTGTTTGTGTTTGTGGGTTATAGTTGCGTATTATTGTGTGCGGACGTATAAGTGGCGTTTAGTATAGGTGTGTGTGAAGATACTTACGCAGCACGATAAACTTGAGGTTTTATCATTAAGGTTTTTCGGACTATTGTCTTCATCTTTATTGTTATTTCCACAACGTTTCGGCCGATATGTCATCCGAAGATATGAAGACAATAGTCCGAAAAACCTTAATGATAAAAATCAACAAGCTTCGTCTCAAAAATTTAGACAACTAAACTTGAGGTTGTCTTCCGGATAGATAAACGCTGTTATGTAGTAGGGTTTGCTACAGGATGGCTGAGAAAATCTCTTTATTTGTTTCTTTATATATTTGTGTGCATGTTTGTGGAGGTGATTTTAACTAAGACCCAAAACATCATCATTGCATTTCGAAGAGAATAAAGTTACGATTTGCAACCGTGAATGGGTGAGGGTAGTATGGTTAGGGCAGAATCACAATAATATCATGGTATTACCACACCAAGTTAAATGTATAAACAGTTCTATTTCAAACAATTTAGTTTAGCATAAGTACACAGTTTACAGATCAAACAGTTCTACTTGATCCATGCATTGCACCCTATCGGGTGCTTCCACTCCCGGCCAGAGTGGACCTGGGAGCGATGGCAATGAAGGGGTACTTCGCATTCCGCAAAAGCTCCAGCATTACTGTGATCTCTCCATCAGAATGTTTAATGTAATATCCAGGAAACTCGATGGGGAGGGGTCTTGCTTGTCAATAGAGATTTGCAATCGATGTATTCTTCAGACCCAGCCGACTTGGCTTTCCTATTAAGGTTCCATCTGTGCTCAAAGTGAAACATTTAATCATTTACTATCACTTACAATTCTTAGAAACATTGACTGTGAGCAAACAAATTTTATATCAAATAGAATTAGATAGCAATGCTTGAAATAATTTTTTTAGCAATACCTGAACATATTCAAAAGTGTGCGAACAAAAGTTCTCTGGCTCCTTTAAAAATAATGTAAACCGAAAACTATTCCGTTACAAATCATAAAATAGCGGACATTTTTGCTGCGTTCCAGAAAGCAAAACCATTCAAACTCACCAGCTTGCAACTGTTCTTAAAATGGTACGTAGATAACACTTTCGTGATTTTCTCCTCGAGGTCGGAAAGTTGACGCTTTTTCAATACTATTAACCAATTAGATCCTGTGGTGACATTCACCTAAGTGCAAGAATTTTGGTTTGCAGACATCGATCTACCCTAAACCTACGTTTACTGGATCGTACACACGGTGGGGCTAATTTTGCCCTCCAAGACGCAAAATCAATTTAATAAAAAACGTAATCAACCGTGTCTAAATGATCTGCTCCAAACCAAAACTTGCCAATTAATTCGATTTTAAAAAAGAAAATATTGTTGAAAAATGGATAACCTGAGGATGTAATAATCAACACTCTTAAATATAAATCCTTGCAATTCTCCACAAAAGCAAAATGTGGACTAGAGCGTGGCAGGGTATATCAAGGATTAAAATTAAATTAAGAGTCATTTTTAAATCTAACATGTTGTATCCCCTAATCTCAACGATGCTGTGACCAATCTCCAAATTTTTTTTTCTTATTTACCGATTCAAATGCAAATGCGATATTTGCTATATAGGCCGCACTAATAAACGTTTAGATATTAGAACAAACCAACATATTCCCTCGAGAATCCAAACACATATTTCCGACTAACTACGAAACCACGCAGTTATAATTCAACTTCAGCTATTGCGCGTCATCTATTGACCAATCAGACGTGCACATGCATATACAATCACTATCCATTTAGGAGACGTCAGCAAATGAGTTCCAGATATCCATTCTGGAAGCATTATTTATTAAAAAAAATTACGAACCAGAAAAATGTTTCCGACAGAAATTTTATACTCCATTGCTTTTTAATAACCTTTTCGGACTATCTGAAGAAAACACAATTACCAGTACCAACTCTGCGAGGTTACACTATTTTTTTTCAAAATGTTTTCCTTCACCTCTCCTGGATTTTAGTACAAAATCGCTTGTCACTGACAATTCTCTGAAGAGACGTGACTCAAAGAAAGGGTCACTTTTTAAAGGATTTTATTTTGTTTTTATGATCTTACACCATTCTTCATTCCATGCACTCACTTTTTAAAGCAATATTCAAATTTGTACGTATCTTATATATATATATATATATATATATATATATATATATATGATTTGACTTTTCGTGGTTGTGTTTTTATTATTTGAGACATGTTCCTTGTACAACTATAGCTGACCTTAATATCTCTTCTGGGGGCTATGATTAGGGAAGCGTTTGGTTATTAGATTTAGGAAGTCCCTACCTATGTTTGATGTTACGTATTTATTGTAAGGCAGTTTAAACCAAGTGATATTCCTATTCCCGTGTCTATGCTTGCTTTTTGGAGGTGTTTATTCTATCATTTGTCTATAACCACTGTATTTTAGTGCATTGTCATATATGTGTTTTTATTTGTTGAAAAAGCAACTGTTTGAAGACTTATTGAATAGCCTGTGGCTAATAGATTTTGGGATTCGTTTGATAAATGTGAATGGGTGGTTTGAAGAAGTGTGTATCATTCTCTTTTTTATAAGGTTTGAATGTGCATTTACTTAAGTTTAGACTTACGTCAAAGAAATTTACTATTTTTAGATTTGTGTGTATGGTAATTTCAAATCCCAGCACTTTTTCCTATTTACCCTATTTACCAACCCCTCCGCCCTGGCAGGATATGACACAAGGTCAATTTTTCAAGCGGAGTTTAACAGGTTTGAATTCATAGTTTTCCTTCTCCTTGACTAGTTGCCTAACTAAGACTGAAGAACCTAGTCTGCCATACTATTTACCCATAATTGGAGGGAGAATAATTGGATTCATACCTTTCCCAAGGGTACTAGTGCTATGTGAAATGCTTTCAGCCTCGTCCAGGATTTGAACTCGTGTCACCGTGTCCTTTTCCTACGACGATAACCATTACACCACGGGCACCTCTTTTAGTGCGTTGGATATGCTTTTCCTGTAGCTATCTAGTTTTGTTCCGTTTGGGTTCCTAATGATGATTAGACCGTCGTCTCTATGTTGTCCCATATCAGTGCTTTTCCTGTAGCTATCTAGTTTTGATCCGTTTGGGTCCTAATGATGATTAGACCGTTGTCTCTATGTTGTCCCATATCGGTGTTTTTTTTTATATTTGATAGTTGGGAAAGAATCAGGGCACCAACCTGCTCGCACACCTTCGTGCCATCAAAGCTACCTATGGTTACGTCGAACAATTGGTTATAAGGTTTTTTTTATCCACGGTTTGCTGTCATGCAAGTGGGCGATTTGCAGCAATACTTGATGATCCTAATATCATTTTGTGAGACGGTACGTGCCGGGCTGCTAATTTTAAAGCTCTGTCAAGTGCGTATTTGGGGATGTATGGGTAGATGTCTATAATGTCGAATTGGATGAAGGCTGAGTTGTTTTATTAGTTATAGCTGAGAACCAGTTGGTGACGGCTTTGGTGGCCTTCACTGGTTTAAGTTGTAGTTTATCCATGAGCTGCGTGTTTATATTATCCAGGATTTGCTATTAATTTTTCCGATTTCGGATTTTGAGGGATTAATTAATCGATATGATGGATTGGTTTTGAAGTTCGGTTTATGATATTTGATTGTTATAAAGGCTGGCTGCTCAGCTATGGAGTTTATTTTGTGGTGTACGTTTAATTTAGTGGCAATTTCGTAGGCTTCGTTATTTATATTGTTCATTGTGATTTCAGGTGTTTTTTGTATATTTGCGTTACTTTGTTTGTTGTCAGCTTTTTGTATTTTGCAGAACTTGTAGAATATAAATTGGTTGATTTTTCAGCGAATATAAATATTTTTTTGAGTTGTGTATTTTTTTAGTGTCATTTATAACTTTTTTCTGGAAATTGTCTCGGTGTTTCGTGAATTCAGTGTCTTTAATCATATCCGTTAGCTCATTTTCGAAGATTTGTATATCTTTGCATATTGGAGGACATTTTTTATATCAGGTTGAAATTATCAATGGCATCGTTGTTGCTGTTCTTACCTTTGAGAAACGAGTGTGCCTTCCACCTCATTCTCTTTATCAAGTTCTCTATTTTGTCGGTGAGTAGGAGTTTATATTCCGAACGGGTTGGTATCGGTATATTCTTTAGGGAATATGCAAGGTTGATGTGTTCTATGTGAACCATTTTATATAGCAAAAGTGCTCAAACGGATAACCTTATGTTTCATAAGCATTAGTAATAGGCCCACAACACTGTATATTTTTCATATTTCCCACGTACACTCCGTCATTTATTGCAATAACATTAACACTAACACAGATAAGTAATAAAAATAACATTAACACTACACAGATAAGTAATAAAAATAACTATCACAACTCCCCGCCTATTAGGGTGTCCTCGTGGTGTTATGGTTAAAGCGATGGACTGTGGAATCGTAGTACCCGAGTTCGTACTCCAGTCGCGCTATTACATTCACTTTCGGGCCAATACCCTTGGGAAAGGTATGAACCCCCTTATCCTCCCAGGTATGGCTTAAATAGTACCACTACTGTTCTCCTAGGAGAATGGCTTTGGCATTAAATAACCTAAAAGAGTTGATATGCCATTAAACAAAGAAACCAAACCAAACCAAACCATCCCCGCCTATTACCCATACGTCCCAAACCTTTCATGCTTACATCACCATACACACTCACACACGTATAAAAAATAGATAAAATGAATAAATAAATACATAAACATAGCTAATAAAAACAATTATTGCAACATCTTAACATCATATTCCTTACTAACGGACTATTATGAATCACTATGATATATACGCAATATATCATCAACACATTATAACTAATACAAATTATTATTGTAATCTAACTCAAATCACGTACCAGCATAAAATATCAATATTGTATTATATTCCATTGTATAAGATGATATAACATATCATTCCACCATGATATTTATTGTGATTCTGGCCTACCATACTACCCTCACTCATTTACGCTTACAAATCATAACTTTATTTTCTTCGAAATGCAATGATGATGTTTTGTTTCTTAGTTAAAATCACCTCCACAAACATACACACAAATATGTAAAGAAACAAATAAAGAGATTTTCTCAGCCATCCTGTAGCAAACCCTACTACATAACAGCGTTTATCTATCCGGAAGACAACCTCAAGTTTATCGCGCTGCTTATGCATCTTCACACACACACACACACACACACACCACACACACACACACACACACACACACATACACACACACACACACACACACACATATATATTAGACATCACTTATACATCCACAGTCCACACATAATAATACGCAACTATAACCCCCACCACGCACATATGGAAATTTGTACATAATTTCTAACGGTCTTTGAGTGTATTTTTCGATTTTTTCGATTTCTTCATTTTCTTTCGTTATCTGCTGATGATTGTTGTTTGTAAAAAATTCATGAAACCTAAGGTCGCAGATAAACTTTCATGGTATTAAATATATAAAATCTAATATGAATTTTTTTATTATTATTATATAATAGCTCTATCACAGATATTAAGCACTCTCCGAATGATATCGCACTTGCTTTACCACAAATCAACAAAGTGAATTAGTGCCAACCAACACTGTTACAATATATATATATATATATATATATATATATATATATATATATATATATATATATATATATAATTTTAATAAAAATATTGGTCAAATTAGGATGATAAATTTATTTCTATCATGTTAAGAGCATTGATATGAATCAAAGACTCTAAAATAATTTTTATCAGTACTTCATCAGATCCAATAGGAAAATAAAATACATTAGAACCAGATAGGAGCTTCTGTTTGTAATGTATTCTAATTTCCTATTGGATCTAATGAAGTCCTGATAAAAAATATTTCAGAGTCTTTGATTCATATCAATGCTATTAACAGGTTGGAAATAAATTTATTATCCTTATTTGACCAAATCTTGTTTTTTTTCTTGAAATAATATTATTGGCTCTGTGAATTTATTTATATTGAGTTTTTACCAGGAGTAGTTCCCTTCTCTAGATCTGGATTTACTGGATTTAAGAATACCTTATATCTATCTATCTATCTATCTGGTTTGGTTATGTTCTGTTTTATAACATATTAGCACTTGTGGATTATTTATTGCTAAATTCTTTATATATATATATATATATATATATATAATTTGAATATTGCTTTAAAAAGCGAGTGCATGGTAATAAGAATGATTTAAAATCATAAAAAAGAAATAAAATGCCTAAAAAAATGACACTTTTTTTCGGTTACTTCTCTCCAGAGAATTGTCAGTGACAAGCAATTTTGTACTAAAGGAAGTAAGCATGGGGTTGTAACCAAAGGAAAATCCAGGAGAGGTGAAGAAAAACATTTTGAAAAAAAATTACTATAAGCCAGCAGAGTTTGTACTGGTAATTGTGTTTTCTTCTGATAGTCCGAAAAGGTTATTAAAAAGCAATGGAGTATAAAATTTCTTTTGAATACTTAATTCTGGTTTGTATTCTTTACAAATAATGCTTCCTGAATGGATATCTGGAACTCATTTGTTGATGACTCCTGAATGGTAAACATAGTGGATTGTATATGCATGCGCACGTCTGATTGGTCAATGGATGACGCCCAATGGCGTTGAATTATAACGGCACGGCGTCGTAGTGTAGTTGGAAATATGTGTTTGGATACTCGAAGGAATAAGTTGGTTTATTTTAATTTCTAAATGTTGATTAGTGCGGCCTATAAAGCAAATATCGCATTTGCATATAAACTGGTAAATGGGAGAAGATTTTGGAGATCGGTCACACCTCCGTTGAGATTGGGGAAACAAACATGTTAGATTTAAAAATGACTCTGAATTTAACATTAATCCTAGATATACCCTGCCGCTCCCTGGTCCACATTTTGCTTAAGTGGAGAATTGCAAAGATTTATATCTAATAGTGTTAGTTATTACATCGTCTGGGTATCCATTTTTCAACAATGTTCTCTTAAAAAAATCGAGTTAATAGGCAAGTTTTGGTTTGGAGCAGATCATTTAGACACGATTGGTTACGTTTTTTATTAAAGTGATTTTGCGTCTTGGAGGGCAAAATTAGCCCCACCGTGTGTACAATCCAGTAAACGTAGGTTTAGGATAGACAGATGTCTGCAAACCAAAATTCTTACGCTCAACTAAGATCGAGAAAAGCAAAGCTGTTTTTATGCTTGAATACACAGGTGAATGTCACCACAGGATGTAATTGGTTAATAGTATTGAAAAAGCGTCAACTTTCCGACCTCGAGGAGAAAATCACGAAAGTGTCATCTACGTACCATTTTAAGAACAGTTGCAAGCTGGTGAGTTTGAATGGTTTTGCTTTCTGGAACGCAACAAAAATGTCCGCTGTTTTATGATTTGTAACGGAATAGTTTTCGGTTTACATTATTTTTAATGGAGCCAAAGATCCTTTGTTCGCACACATTTAAATATGTTCAAGTATTGCTATTTAATGTTTGAACACAGTTAAAATTATTTCAAGCATTGCTATCTAATTTTATTCGATAGAGAATTTGTTTGCTCACAGTCAATGTTTGTTAGAATAGTAAATGATTAAATATTTCTCTTTGAGCCACAGATGGTACCTTAATATGAAAGCCCAGTCTGCTGGGTCTGAAGAATACACCAACTGCAAATCTCTGTTGACAAGCAAGACCCCTCACTATCAAGGGTCCTGGATATTACATTAAACATTCTGATGGTGAGGCCCCAGTAATGCTGGAGATGTTGGGGAATGTGAAGTACTCCTTCATTGCCATTGCTCCCAGGTCCACTCTGGTTGGAAGGGGTAGCACGTGATTGGGTGCAATGCATTGATCTAGTAGAACTGTTTGATCTGTAAACTGTGTACTTTTGCTAAACGGAATTGTTTGAAATAGGACTGTTTATACATTCAACTTGGTGCGGTAGTACCTGATAGGGTCCTATCTATGGGTTAAATAGAACTGTTTGAAATTTAAACTGATTGCAAACAAATGCCTTATGCTAAATTTAATTGTTTGAAATAGAATTGAACATTTACTTGTGTGTAACCAAAGGATTTATTTTTATTGACTTGTTGGTGATACTTAAAATACTTAGAACCGTTTAACTTTGTTGACTTATGCTAAATTGAATTGTTTGAAATATAACTGTTTGATCATTTAACTGTGTCTATAATATGTGTTTAAAGATAATATATTTAATATATATCTAAAAACATGATTTGGCATTAAATAGTTAACAAGGTTGATATGCCGTACAACCAAACCAAACCAAACCTTTTTATATACTACCACCCTGGGTCAGAATGAACATGGGAGTAACGGAAATGAAGGGATTCTCCACATTCCTTTAAGCTCTAGCAGTGAAGTCTCACCATCTCACCACGGTGTCCTTTTTATGATACTAAATTACATCTGGTAATGGGGTTCCAGATCTGGAGCCGTGGATTCATCCTGATCCGGTATGGAGGTATCTGTTTGAACTAAATTAACACAATGTTGGCGGTTAAATTTTTTTTCGTTTTTTAAACCTTCAACATCGTGTTCATTTATTTAAAAAAGTCTCTGAGGATGACGTTTTACTTTGAAATTAATTAGACTCAAATAATTATTATTTCGCATTGCAATAGCCCTCTAGATTAATTCAATACTATAAAATAGAATAATTAGTGCAACGCTTCAAGCAAATTACAAAATACTTATATATATACATATATATATGCTCCACCCATCGGAGCTTAAGCACTATTGGGAAGCAATTACCGGTTACTACTTGCGTAATACAAAACTCTTTTAATGAATCGAGCGCGCGGTAGCCGTTAAGCATGTATATGTAAACAAAACAAAAGTGATACAGATGCGTTCAAATCCCTTCGCTTACGTTGTGTTTGCTGGTGGCTCTGTCATAAAATATCCGGCTGGCCTACAGTCAGTCACGTTTCGGTCCCTGCTTTAATGCTCTTACGTGTCTAGCCCCACTAATGAGTTGTGATACAATGTCTGTGGATGACTATTTATATATTTTAGTTCAATTGCATGTTAAACTTCTAATCCCATAAGTAATCTTGCTGAAGATCAGTTGTCGTTCTTTCTAACCAATGGATAGGAGGATAATGATTTTCATATCTTTCCCAAGTGAACTTAATAACGCCACTAGTGTTCGAACTAGTTTACGACGATGTCACAGTCCAGTACGTAAACCACTACGTCCCCTTATATGAAGCTGGTTTATTAGGTCATTTCTAAGATCTTAATTTTAAAGCTAACCTTGTTATCTATCTATCATTTTTTTTTTGGAACCTACCTTACGCAATATGAATAAGTATAAATATAACATTTTGGAGATGTTTTTTTTTTGTTCTTCAGTGATAAACCTAACACAGCTCCGAGCCTATTTTTTCAACTTTGAGAAATAGAAGAGTACATAACGGTGATTATCCTCGTATGAAGACTGGTAGCAAGCGAGGAAAAGAAAGAGAGAGAGAGAGAGAGAGAGAGAGAGAGAGAGTGTGTGTGTGTGTGTGTGTGAGTGTGTATGTGCGTATATGTGTGTGTGTGTGTGTGTGTGAGAGAGAGAGAGAGAGAGAGAGAGTGTGTGTGTGTGTGTGTGTGAGTGTGTATGTGCGTATATGTGTGTGTGCGTGTGTGTGTGTGTGTGTGAGAGAGAGAGAGAGAGAGAGTCTGTGCGGATATATGTGCGTTTGTGTGTGTGTGTGTGTGAGAGAGAGAGAGAGAGAGTGTGTGTATGTATGTGTGATAGAGAGAGATAGAAATAGAGTTTGTGGGTGTTTGGGCGTGTGAGATAGAGTGTGTGTGAGAGAGAGAGAGAGAGAGAGAGACAGACAGAGAGTGCATGTATATGAGTATATATGTGTGTTTTTGAGAGAGAGAGAAAGAGAGAGAGAGAGAGTGTGTGTGTGTGTGTGTGTGTGTGATGTGAGTGAGTGTATGTGTGCATGCGTATGCGTGTGTGTGTGAGAGAGACTGAGAGAGAGAAAGAAAGAGAGAGAGAATGGTAAGGAGTGCGAAAATAATCTGTCTAATATTATGTCAGACAAGTTTTCCTGCTGCGGTTGTTTATTTTTTGTTAAATTTCTGCTTAATATGCTGTACATTAAAACTTGGGAAAGAAGTGTTGTTTGTGCCTGAGGTTTTTTGTTAAGCCTGAACAATTTCACCCTGCAAAAAAAAAAAAAAAAAAAATAAAATAGAAACAATTGATAACATGATGGGAAAATACCCATCAGGCGAATTCATTGTTATTTTTCTTGTGATGTTTTGTTTTTGTTAAAGAATAAACAATGCTTTCAACAAAGTTGAACGATGAACCAGAAAAAAAAAAAACATCGACAAATAGTAAGTAAAGTTGGTGACTGCAGTTGAGGGCGACTAGGAGGCTTCCTTTTCAATAGCTACCACACCGAGGTGTAGGGGAAGGTTACTACTCCTTTTGCTGGATTGCTCCACTTTATCCTTGATACGTACCTTATAATGCTTAGTGTTAAGCAAGGCGGTATCATGTCCCATTTTTAAAGTCTTTGGTATGACCCGACTTGGGATTGAACCCCGGTCTCTCCGACCATTGGTGAACACTTGGCCCATGAGCCGATCATCGACAAATACAGTTCTTTAATTTTCTTTCCTCAACCTACGAACCCTGGAGAAAAAATATCTCATGAATCTAGATCTCTCAGTGCTCTGATCTATAACTATATACCTTTACGAAGGTCTCGTCACAATCTCGCGACAATTTTCGAGATATCTTAAACTGTAGATTCGTATGACGTTGTGCTGTTAGATATCCATATTTACCCAACCCCTCCGCTCGCGCAGGATATGACACAAGGTCAATTTTTAAGCGGAGTTTAACAGGTTTGAATTCAGAGTTTTCCTTCGAGACTAGTTGCCTCACCAAGGCTGAAGAACCAGTCTGCCCTACTATTTATCCATAGCTGGTGGGAGAATAATTGGATTCATACCTTTCCCAAGGGTAGTATTGCTATGTGAAATGCATTCGGTCTCGTCCAGGATTTGTGATATCAAATATCAATCGAACTGAAATTAAACTCAGAATTTCGAATGCTGATTTTCAAGGGAAGAAGATCTTATATTTTAAGAATAGTAGCGCATACGAAATTGTAGTTTACTTCCCATTGTTTTATTGCTCTAAGCTATCAAGGACCAGGTTGGTCAAATGAACCAGAAAATGAGTACTTACCATGAGTCAAAGAAATTGCTGTGTCGGAACTCCAAAAATATCAAGGACAATGAATGCTTTTATCGAAAAGTTTGGAGGGAGTGATCCTTTTTAGATCTACTCAAAAAGGTACGCCCTATGTGGTTTTGCCGAGTTACATAAAGACCAATAACCGATTCTAAAGATGCTGAATATACTTATATATTCACCAGAAAGACACACACACACACACACACACACACACACACACACACACACACACACACACACACACATACATATATATATATATATATATATGAATGTATAACCAGAAAAAAATGGTCAATACTCAATACATATCTAAAGAAGGTCAGAGACAATCTTTGAATAATTCTTTGACTGAATGACAAAGTTTTATAATAGATCTGCAGATGATAAAATAAATTTCGACTCAATGGGAGAAATATTCACGGATTTAAAATAGCACTACCTTTGTCTAAATACAATTGTTACCTTTTTGTACGAAGTGCACTCTTAAAATAATTCGTCGTATTTATTTCAAAGGAAACTACATATATTATAGACAACACAATATCACCCAGTCAGTTGGGGTCAAAATAGGCTGTCTATCTCCTTCTGTGAGGCAAGACCTCCTACTCTAAAAAATGATGTCCTGGGTATGACGCTAAATTATGTCTGTTGTTGAGGCTCAAGATCTAGATCTCTAGATCTTGTTGAAAACCTCATCACTGCTATTGTTTTCAGATTCACTCTGAACCGAAGCAGTTGTACCTGTTAGGGTATCCTTTATAGCTCAAATAGAACTGTTTGCAAATTATTTGTTTGATAGGCATGTTAGATAACATACAACTGTGTACAAAGGACTCATCATGATGTCGCACTGCAAGCACAGATCTCACTTATGAGTTCGTCTTTACTACTCTAGCAGTGTCTTACGTGTCTGGTTCATCTAACTTGGATAGTTTTCGTGATGGGTGGTAGGTGA
Source organism: Sepioteuthis lessoniana (assembly GCA_963585895.1). NCBI lineage: Eukaryota > Metazoa > Mollusca > Cephalopoda > Myopsida > Loliginidae > Sepioteuthis > Sepioteuthis lessoniana. The sequence goes on along the minus strand of OY757905.1, from coordinate 111,592,097 downwards.
CCGTACAATCACTGTTTTGTAGGGTCTGCCTTCAGGACTTGTTAATATTGCTTGCAGAATTCTTGTGTAATTGCCATCAAACTTTTTCTCCATACGTTTAGTTCACGTAGTGCATCCATATAGCAGTATCAACACGACTGCTGCTCGAAAAAACAGCGTTTTATTTTATCGGTTAGGTCTGACTTCCATATAAACGATAACCAATCAGATAGCTGTCCATGACTTTGCTAGTCGGGTGTTGATGTCTGTCTCGGTTGATGAGACACTGCTTCCTTGATAGGTGAGCTTCTCCACTTGTTTCAGAAAACTACTATTTAGTAATTATACAGAAATGGTAAATATAAGCGTATAACATCCATAACTTTTTGGTATAAACGAACCCATACGAATTTATTTGGTGTCTCAATATACATGGGACTCATAATAACGCTACTACTTATAATGTTGTGTTCTTTTCTTTTTCAGATTTGAAAATAGTATACTATAACAACTATTAATCCTCAATAACAATGCTTTGGACATGAGAGGAAAATATTCTGTGTCACTTATTTGGAGACAAACCCATTCTAAACTGTGCTGTCAAAATTTCCGAGGAAGTTTAACAATTATTCCCAGAAAGGCCAAATTATTCATTAGGTACACAAACTTAAAGCCACAGGGTTAGTAAACAACCTCAACAAGGAAGTAGAAAATCCCAGATCTAGCAGGAAGTTGACAATAAAATGTCCTGACAACGTGGATGCACTGATAGGGAAGGAGTCCGAAAAAGTCCCTCCGAAGACGTTCCCTAGAACTTGATCTTTCACATGCATCATTGCAAAGAATCTTAAAGAAGGATCTTCAGCTGTACACATACAGAATACAGATCAAGCATACGTTCACACAAGCTGACATGGAGTTTCTTGTCTTAGTTATAGATTATTGTCATATTAATGTATTGCATCGATTTTGAGACTCCCTGTGCAAGCCGTCAATCAATCAGATAACACATTAACTTCTTTGAATATAGTAAGTTTTTCATTCATTATCTTAAGATTATTTTCTAGCGATGCTCAGGAGCTTACATGTTGCGCAAGTAAAAATCAACACCTGTAGAAACAAACTTTTTACTCAATGATGATAAGTTGCTGTCAGGAAAATATTTTTCATCGGCTTGATTCACGTTTCTGAGATGATCGAGGCACTCTTTATTTCATAGATGACAGCCATGTTGAGGGTAAGTTTTCGTTTAAATAACTGATGGCACGTCCCCAAAACAGTAACCACAGTTTAACTTAACTTAAATCTACTGCTTCATGAAAATAACCGTTCGGTAAGAATCGATTAATATTAGTGTACTTTTTTCCGCTCGGAAGAATTTAATGATACTCATCTGCTTTCATGTCAGACATGATTTTGCAAAACTGACTTTCAGTCGCAATCTTTAACATGGAAATATATATAGGTTATGGATGGGAATGTTTTGCTTTTGCTGCAATATCACTAACATCTTTCTAACATCAGGGACCAACATTATAGAATAAGAGGTATTACCTGTTATTACTCTTCTTGTGTTTGTTGTAGATTCCCTTGAAATAAGTAGGCGTCGTTACGTTAATGGCATATTAATCTTCGTCGGTTGTTTAATGCCAAAGCTATCCTCGCAGGAAAACAGTAGAGTCACTGTTTAACTCACAAATAGATGAATGAATTAACTGTAACAATTAATATGCAACAAAAAATGATTTATTTCTAGTTGTATATTTCATAATCATTTCAGTAAGTATTTCTTTTTTTTTCCAAAAAGTTTAAAAGGAAACACAAGAATATATTTATCACAAGAAAATTACTTTTTAAAAAGATTCTTACGCGCTTATCAAGATGACGTAGAATGGAACTATTACCAGCCGGCGCCACATCTTTCATGTTGAGTAATAATTCATTGTATTTAAGGGATCTTTTCTCTTTAACCAGCGATGTGAGAATGAATTTATGATTAACTCAATAAGTTAATACATTTGATGATTCAGCTACGCCATAAGATTAATTTTCAATTCTATATATCAGGTGATTTTCTTTGTTTAACAGCAGATGAATCATTGTAGTTTATTTAATGCCAAAGCTATTCTCCAAGAAGAACAGTAGTGGCACTATTTAACTCACAGCTGGGAGGATAAGAGGGTTCATTCCTTTCCCAAGGGTTTTTGTCCGAAAGAGACCGTAATAGCGCGACTGGAGTACGAACTCGCGTAGTACGATTCCGCAGTCCATCGCTTTAACCATTACACCACGAGGATACCCCCAATGTGATTTGAGTAACATTGGTCGGTTTAGTATGAATGTATGCTTAAGTAGTGTAGACATCATGGAACGATCCCTGCTCTGATTTGTTTAATGCTCAAAATGGGTGGCATTATAAGCTAAGCTTTTTATAAATTAAAAAAATCTTATTTCCCGAGACAAACTAGTCCACATTAGAATATTCACGCAAATGCATAAATAAAAAACGTCGGTTTTTATCATTTTCTTTTATCTAATCTAAAATTATAATTTTCTCAATTTCTGTTCGATTTATTCTAATCTTCAACTGTTTACTTTTCATTCTTGTACCTTTTCTTCAATTCATTTATTATATTTCAATGTCTTCTTCTCTTGTGGCACCCTGTCGAATATGCTGACTGCACCTCCCAAACGGGGTAAGACCCTGTTCCCCTTATGGGGCCAACTGTTATTCGTGGGTGGCGACCTTTGATGCCTTATGACGGGATCCAAGCTGAGTGGTCTATGAACCAGATTCCAAGGGATCACGTGACCAGCTAACTCTCAGTTAATCTATCAATTGGGTTAGACGGGCGGAGGGACACGATCCGTTTAGCCGGATGGCCGTAAGAAGCTGTGGTAACAATATGATTAAATCTCAAACAGAATCTATAAATTTCTCCTATTGCAAACAAATATCCAACGTTTTTCTTTTTTAATCTTATCGGTGCTAAAAGGCGGTGGTTGAGGTTCGACAGCATTGTGAGTAAATACTATTGGAAATCATTTCTACCAATGTATTAATACTTCCGCAATAGTATATATATATATATATATATATATATATATATATATATATATATAGCGTTAAATAGTCCCCGATGGTTGGTATGACATTAACAAATAAGCAACCAACCATCTACTTTTTTTACTTAGTTTTTCTCTATATTTCTCACTGTTTCTTAAAAACATTGATTTTATTCTCTCATCCTCTTTCTTCTTTTTCTTTTCCTTTTTCCTAATTATCTGCAACCCTAAAGGCTGTCTGGAAAGTTTTTCGGCATTTTAGCAAAATTGTTAACCAAACATTATCTTAAAAAATATTGTTTTGTTTTTCTACTTATGAAGAAGAATTTAATAGCCCTGTCTGAAAGAATCACCAATAGCCAATAGGTACCAAGGCCGAGGTTGAGGCGTCTTCGTGGTGTAATGGCCAAAGTGCTGATCTGTGGTCTCATGTTCCAACCCCAGTCATGCTAATATCTTCAATTTCGGACATCCCTTGTGGATGATATGAACTCCCTTCTTCCCCAATCTATGGGTTAAATAGTAACCTTACTGTTCTTCTACAAGGATGGCTTTTGCATTAAATAACCCACCAAGTTTAATATGCCATTAAACAAGGAAACCAATCCCCAGGCCGATGTAAAAACCCAGCCAAGGTTTCGATTACTGAGTTCTTAGGCTTTTACTATTGATTGTATTACTTAGCCAACGGCCCGGGAGATCGGAGTTCAATCTCAGGTCAAGTCATACCAAAGACTCAAAAAAAAAAGGTACTTGATGCCTCCTTGCTTAACACTCAGCAATATAAAGTATGGATTAAGGTTTAAGTGGAGGAATCCAGAGAAAGGAGTAGCGCCCTCTCCTACACCTCGGCGTTGTAGCTATTGAAAAGAGATCCTTCGCGTCCCCCTCGACTATAGTTGCCAACTTTACTTTACTTATATTAATTTGTATTGAACAAAATTAAGCATAATAAATATCATTCATAATATTCTGTCGATAATTCCTGGCGACTGACAATTCGTTTTTCCCAAATTTTTAGTACATTTAAAATCATTAGAAATGTACTATAAACTTTTTCCGACAATGCTGCTGAAAGGTTCTTAAGACAAAGTGTTTCACAAAATTTAAGAATAGACATGTGTCATAATTTACGAATACACATATTCACAATTTACGACTAGACATATGTCACAATTTACGACTAGACATATATCATGATTTACGAATAGACATATATTAATAATTTACGACTCGACATATACTATAACTTACGACTAGATGTATGTCATAATTTACGACAAGACATGTCATAATTTACGACTAGACATATATAATAATTACTAAAACAAATTTATCCTATTTTACCACCAAAGGTAATTGGTTCTAAAAACTCATTTATCCTACTTCCTATTCAATAGCAATCGAAGAGGTTACACTTATATTTTACATTCCTCATTTGCTGAACCAAAAATATCAGACCAAAATTTAATGATGATAACGAAGTTTTATCCTCAAAAGAAATTCAGGATAGATATTCAAGTTAATAATTTTAAAATAAAGTAAAGTAAAATAAAAGTAGTTTAAAAGAATTTACAAATAATTTTTAGTTTGGTTTAGTTTGGTTTTGTTTTCTGGTATATCAACCATTGTAGGTTATTTAATGTCAAACCCTTTATATATATATATATATATATATATATATATATATATATATATATATATATATAATGTATGATTTCTAAACACATTTCGCAGATAACATTTTTAAACACGCATGAACGTAGTTAAATGGTTTTAATTATTTCTAATACAAATAATTATAATTACTATTAATTATTTGTTTGCACATAGTTTATTATTTTCAAGTATTGCTACGTATCACTGATAATTCAATTAAACATGATTCATTTATTTACATACACCTAAATGATCAAACTGTTCTATTTCAAACAATTCAGTTTAGCATAAGTGCAGTTTTTCGTTTACCTACAGTTGAAGGTAAAAACAGCTCTATTTAAAACAATTCAGTTTACCATAAGTATACAGTTTATATATATATATATATATATATATATATATATATATATATATATATATGTAAAAACAGTTCTATTTCAAATAAATCAATTTAGCAAGTTCACAGTTTACATGTCAAACAGTTCCACTTGACCCACACATAAGATCACATCAGGTGCTACCACTTCCGGCCAAAGTAGTCCTTGGAGAAATGAAGGGGAACTCTGCATTCCTCAAAGCTCCAGCATTACTCAAGCCTCACAATCAGATTGTTTTGTGTCATATACAGGACATTCGTTGGGAGAGTCTTATCTCTCCGCAGAGATGCAGTCTGGACTATTTACATATACTGTACATTTACAAAAAATAAGACTCATGCAAAAACGTATTTTATGAATTATTACCTATTGCGAAAATTATAAATAAAATCTCAACGTCTTTTTAACTCAACCTGTTATTTGTATTAATATAATTAATTTCTGCATTAAGCTTTAATCACAGTACACAGAAAACTCCTAAGCTACAATATTAAGCTACATTTTGTAAGGAACTAGTTATGTATAATTTGCTTTATTCACCCTATCTTTGTAACACTGGCATTAATTCATAAAGATTGGGTTTGTATCTACAATACCCCTCAGTCACAGGCATGATGTTATACAAGGTCTGTTTTTAAGCAAAGTAAAGCTTGCTTGAAATCAGTGCTTATCTGTCTATTTATCAATCTATCTTGGTGTAATGGTTATCGCCGTAGGAAATGGACATTTCAACACGAGTTTAAATCCTGGACGAGACTGATTGCATTTCACATAGCACTAATACCCTTGGGAAAGGTATGAATCGAAACATTCTCCCTCCAGCTATTGGTAAATAGTAGGGCAGACTAGTTTCTTCAGCCTTGGTGAGGCAACTAGTCTAGGAGAAGGAAAACTCTGAATTCAAACCTGTTAAACTCCGCTTAAAAATTGACCTTGTGTCATATCCTGCGCGAGCGGAGGGGTTGGGTAAATAGGATTTATCAATCTATCTTGGCCCGGTCGGTTGGAGCTGCAGAATACTGTGACTGTATTTCTGCAGAGAAGTAAGACCCACCCCCTAACAACAAGTGTCCTTGATGCGACACTAATCTGATGGTGAGGCTCCAGTCAAAATGGATCTTTGGCGAATGCAGAGTACTCGTTCATTGCCATCGTTCTCAGGTCCACTCTGACCCACAGTAGTAGCACCTGATAGGGTCCTGTCTATGGGTCAAACTACACTGTGTACTTATGCTAAACTGAACTGTCTGAAATTAATTGGGTTTAGATTTAACTGTCTTCTAAACTGCGTATTTATGCTAAACTGAATTGTTTGAATAGAACTTTTTATTTGAATAAAAATGGATTTTGCACTAAAAACCTACAATGTTTGATATGCCATGAAACCAAACTAAAACTGGGAGGTTAAAGCACTGGACTACAGAATCTTAGTAAGCGAGTTCAAACTCCAGTCGCACTATTACGTTCACTTTCAGACAAATACCCTTGGGAAAGGTATGAACCCCCTTATCCTCCCATTTATGGGTTAAATAGCTTCACTCCTGTTCTTCTAGAAGGATAGCTTTGGCATTAAATAACCCTCGAAGGTTGATATGCTATTAACCAAACCAACCAAACTAAAACTAATCTATCTATCTACGATTTTTTTCGTACACTTGTCTGGTGAATAGCTGTAAAATGACATGGAAGTAATTTTATAATCCATTCTCAACTCTTTCTGAGTTACGGCAATGAGAGAAAAGCACCCGGCCAGCTTAAAAACGTCAAAAAATCTTAAGAAACCCACTAAGTTAATAATGAATCTCTCAATTCTCCATATGGCAATTTCACAGCTTAATCTATTCAAAATATTCATTATTCGTTTGCTGGCTGTTAAGAACATTAGCAGAGAGAAATCCGTTTCATTGTTAACCTGTGAAACTTGCCTTCGTGAATATCCATATACATACAAACACGTATGTATGTATGTATGTATGTATGTATGCATGTGTGTGTGTGTGCGTGTGTGTGAGTACGTTTCCGCATTTGATCTATACGAAAGTGATATATAAAAGAAATGCTCAATTGGATTATAGTATTAATTTATTTTTTTTCATTATTATTATTATTATTATTATTATTATTATTATTATTATTATTATTATTATTTGAATACAAGAAGCAGCCCGTAGTTATTCGTATAACAGGAGAGACAATAAATTCTCTGCATCTTAAAAACTCTTCATCGATCTTTTTGAATTAAACAACACTTTGCTCGAAATCACCTCACTGTTTTTTCGATCATTAATTTAAAAGACTTTTTGCATTTTTTTTTTTATAATCATTATAGTGTCATGTTTAAACATCGACACTCGCTACTGTAGACGTTATACGAGTTTTGCTAAAAAAAAACAACAAAAAACAAAAAAACAAAAAACAACCCCCCAAATGATCAAACATATTCCGAGAGAGTAATTAACAATGAATAGAACGTTAATTTTCTTCAAAATGGTCTTCTGGTTATTCACTCATTTATTCCCGTAAGTCTATCATCGATCAAACCACTTAATCTCCTTGACTCTCAGTGTACAACACGAATCCATTGATCGTAATTTTATACTCATGAAAAAAGAGGTAGTCCCTAACGTGCTTGATTGTCCAGCTGGCTGGGGTTGTAGGATACACCGACTGTATCTCTGCAGAGGGGTAAGATCCCTACAACGAGTGTCTTGGATAATATGATACTAAACAATCTGGTGCTGAGGTTTCAGTAATGCTGGAGCTTTAGGGAATGCGGAGTACCCCTTTGTTGCCATCGCTCCCAGGTTAATTGTGCCAGGGAGTGGTAGCACTAGATATGGTCCTATCTATGAGTGAAATAGAACAAAACTGCGACCTTATGCTAAGTTGAATTACTTGAAATATAACTATTTTAATATTTAAACTGCGTGCTTATGCTAAACTGAACAGCTTGAAAAAGAACCGTTTTGACATGTGTACTGCGTACCTCAGCTAGACTGAAATGTTTGAAATAGAACTGTGTGGACATTTTACCGTGTATGGACAAAAACTATACTTTTACTTAACTAAATTATTTGAATTAGGACTGTTTGAGTAAACTGAATAACTTGAAATAGAAATGTTTTTGACATTTAAACTGTGTTCTTATCCTAAACTGAATTGTTTGAAATAGAACTGATAGTTCGTATAAAATGCATTTGGCATTAAATAACCTACAAAGATTGATATGCTATAAAACACAAACAAACAAACAAACAAACAAACAAACAAACAAACGTGCTTGATTGAGTTAACGTAGTAATTGAGATCTAACACTACGCACACTATTTCGTTCAATTTCGAACTAATATCCTTCCAGCTATTGGATAATTAGTACCACTGCTGCTTTACAAGGATGACTTTGGGATTAGATAACCAATGAAGTTTGATATGCTATTAAACAAAGAAACTAAAACTTATTCCCCAATAAAAAAAAAACGTATTTTTGTCCATACATTTCTTTCCAAGCATTTAAAAACAGTATTCTCATTTATCAATGGTATAATGAAGATGTGATATCTTTTGAACTCGAATGATTGTTATTTGGTTGGTTGGTTGTTTTGCGGCCTAACAACCCTTTTCCGGTCATTTAACGCCGAATTAAATTTCAAACACCTCAGTTTAATATAAGTATAGTTTTTGTTTACAAAAAGTTAAATGTCAAAACAGTTCAATTAAATGTCAAAACAGTTCTCTTTCAAACAATTCAGTTTAGTATAACTACACAGTTTGGTTCTATTTGACTTATAGATCAGGTGCTACCAATCCTGGGCCTGAGTGAATCTGGGAGCGATGGCAATGAAGGGGTACTCCGCATCCCCCAAAGCCCCAGCATTACTGGAACCGCACTATCAGATTGTTTTGTGTCATATCTGTGATACTCGTTGGGAGGTCTTACTCATCTGGAGAGAAGCAATATGTATATTCTATTACCTCAGCTAACTTAGCAATGAACTCTGAAGAAGTTTTAGATTTTGGTTAGTACTATATACATTTAACGTGTTTCTGTGATCTGGGTATTGAACCCAAGTAAATCCAGTTGGTTAACCTACGTGGTGTAATGGTTAACAAGCTAGATTAGCAGACCATTTTTACTAAGTCGGATTCTTGTTGGGTGTCCCAGACTTCTGTTTTTTTTTTTGCCGTATCCCAGTTAAGCTTAGTAAATAGCTAGAGAACCTCACGTTGTATGATGGTTAACAAGCTGAATTAGCAGACCATTGTTAGTGAGTTCGAGTCTCCATGGGTGTCTCGTACTACGGCCGTATGCCACAGTTAAGTAAGCTAAGAAAATTATTAAAATCCCACCGGTATTGAAATGACAGTTCCGTGGCTCAGGGATGTGTGGAATCACTCCTACATTGCTATTAATCTCAGGTCCACTGACTCAGATTGGTAGTCCCTGGTAGGGTTACATTTAAGGTTAAAAAGTCTGTTTGAAAATTATTAGTATTAGTGAAAATCTGTAACTAAGAGCGAATAAATTGTTTTGGTCTGGTTTCTTTGTTTCATGGCTTATCAACCTTCATAGATTTATTGAATGACAAAGCTATCCTTGAAAAAGAACATTCAACAAATAGTCGAGGGATTAGGAGATTCTATCTTTTCTCAAATGTATTACTCCGAAAGTGAAGGCAAGAGCACGACTTAAGTTTGAACTAACGCGCTCTGATGCTGCATTCCGTCTCGTTAGCCTCTATGCCAGGGGGGACTGCATAGAAATGAAGATGATTGACAATCAATATTGGAATCTATAATTTTTTTAGAATGATTATTGTTTTTTATAATATAAAAAAATACAATGGTTTGCACCCCCCCAAACAGACTTCCACATTAGATAATTTAATATGGGTCGACATGCTATCAAAACCAACCAACCAACCAACTAACGAACCGTTATTAAATATTTAAAGCGTATGCAACACGATGTTGATATACATTAATTTTCGAATATATTTTCTGTATCAGTTCCCTGGAGCAAGAGCATCAATATATATATATATATATATATATATATATATATATATATATATATATATATATGTGTGTGTGTGTGTGTGTGTGTGTGTGTGTGCTATTTTTCCTTTCCTGTGAATTGACGTTTGGAACTTTCCTCTCGCTATTTAATTTTCTTAAGAATTTGGCAATGACGAATTTGTTGCTTCCATATTCAATGAAATTCCAAGTAAATAATAAAATTGTTCCATGTGGAGGCTCTGTAGACAAATAGAAGAGCAAAATCAAGACATAATTATCTCCATTGCTACCCTAGATCCGTAAGACAGTTAAATTCATGTTATCATTAAAATGTTAATGATGTTAATAAACAAATAATTACAAGTAAAAAAACAAAAGAAAAAAAACAAGAAAATCTAAGACAGACAATGTAAAGGTTTGGGCTGTGAAATGCAGCAACTGTATTTTTAAAATATATAAAGACGAATCATAAATTTGATGCACATTCAACTCACATGAAATTCTGTAAACAACAATAATTTTTATTGTACAACGAGGACAACAATAATTTTCATTTATTATACAACGAATTAAATAAAATGATAATTCATGAGTCATCGGTAATTACTGGAATCAAAAGATACATGTTTATACATTAAATACTTACATAATTTGTCCATCAAAATTTTAGACAAGTATTTTAATTTGTTGGCTATAAAAAACATACTGTTGAAGTACGTTGATATTTGCATGTACGATGGAATATAGGAAACGTTTCGAAACAATAAAGAATTAAAGATTTTCTTTTTAATATTTCAGTAATTTTTTTCGGGGTTTCGGGGTTTCGGCATGTGCCAAGAGTGTTTAAGTGCGGTATAAATATGGGAAATACGATGTATGTTTCATGACCCTGGGTCAAGTTTTTTTCTTTTGGTTCGACCAGAAAGTTTTTCAGGAACCGTTAGATATGTGCACATGCGTCGCTATTATTATTATTATTATTATTATTATTATTATTATTATTATTATTATTATTATTATACTCCTTTGAAAGTTTTCATATCAGCGTTAGCTGATGGTTTTAACTGAAGTTTAAGAGAGAGCAAGTGTTCTCTTCTCGGTATTCTGGTCGATCTTAGTAATGCGTAGTCTAGATGGTCTCCAATTGTCCTCTTATTTCCAAGTCTTGCAGTCCCTTTACCGATTCGCAAAGGGATGGTAAAGGGACTGGAAAACTTGAAAATAAGAGGTCAACTGTTATTAAAAGAAATTTTCCTACAAAGTCGCCAAGTATTTGCATAGGTAATATGTAAACAGACCTTTCACCTATTCGGAATTTTATTTGGCGTAATAACGTCACACACACACACACACACACACACACACACACACACACACACACACACACACACACACACACACACACACAAAAATGTATGCACACATACACACATACGTACATAAAAATATAATTCCGTTTAATATATTCATAAATAAAAAAGTGCTCAATATCGGTGAGGGAGGATATTGTAGATCTAAGTTAGGACAGCGTAGACATTGAGCCAACTGTGCTTGGTAACTTTCAGTTTCTCGCATATGCGATCATTTGAGCAAGTGTTCTCACTCTGAGGATTAGATTGCAGAGAAACTGACAGTCATCGAGCACTGCTGATTATGTGTCTACGCTATTCTTAATCTATCTATCTATCTATCTATCTATCTTCAAGAAAAGTTACCTGCTGGAGGCACTAGCGACTTTAGAATAGATGACAGTTTATACCAAAGTATAGTCACTAATGACTTAGGTAGACAACATTTTCTTCTTTCTGCGAGAATAGACCTGTTGTATTATTGTTTTGATATTGACTATTTCAATCTATCTATCTATCTATCTATCTATCTATCTATCTATCTATCTATCTATCTATCTATCTATCTAAAATGTGTGTATGTGTATGAGCGTGTGTGGGCAACAGGTTTTCGTTTATGTAAATTTGTTTAAAAAGAAAAAGTTGTTTTGTTTGAAAACAAACCAGAAAAAACTTTTAGGAAAATCATACAAACTTTCTTATCTGTTCTTTTTTATAATACACACACACACACGCATGCATGCTCACATACAAATGTGTGTTTGTGTGTGTGTTTGTGTGTGTGTGTGTGTGTGTGTGTGTGTGTGTGTGGGAGAGTGTTTATATGTTTATGCGTATGAATGTGTCGATATAAATGTGCATATGCATGTTGATGTCTGTGTAAATTTTTTTCGTTCATCGTTTTTGTTTTTTTTAACTCGTGCTATTCCAGTCGCTTGCTCAAAATTATATCAACAGTTTAACAGTATTTACTATAATAGGTAGGTGTATAATTAATACCTAAGATGTTTATTTTTGTATGAATATTCCTGTGTCATTAAGATCTGTAACCCATCTATACTGAAGGAGCGTTTCAAACTGGCATTATGAACATGACATCGAAGTATGTCTTGCTCATACTCCTGCAATCACACACACACACACACACACACAGAGAGAGAGAGAGAGAGAGAGAGAGAGAGAGAGAGAAAGAGAGAGAGAGAGAGAGAGAGATACATAATTGTATGTATATTTTTGTATGGTTCTTCACTTTTTCTGCTGTCTGTCCAAGTCAGATATTGTCTTGTCAATGAGAACAGTGTTATTCTACACTCTCGCCTCCAATGAATGAACTATATGTAACAGTTGTATAAGAGCAGCGCCACAGAGCAGACTGATTCTTTACTCCATTGAAAAGCTAAAGACGATGTAATTACAGCTTCAACAATTATTTTTGTAGATATTGTCACGCTTCCAAATTATTTGACATGAATTCGAAGATGCCGTGTCTATAAACTTCGAATATAGCATTTCCAAGGGAAAACGAAAATACATTCTTGTAGTACTGAGATGTTGACATTTTAAATGGGACCCCCCACACACAGACGCACATGCACAAATGCAAGCTTAGTTAAAAATAACGAATTGATAATGTATGATATATATATATATATATATATCGTACTTAAAATCATGTTTCTTTCAATCGTTCCAACTGAAACATCTAAAACCAACCGCTCAACACAAATCTTTACTGCTATTGATATTTTAAGATCACGTACTGATGATCTGACGATCTATCAAAAATAGTGACACTTCCACTAATGCTAAATATTCTGTACATGACTCCGCCGTGGCTCTATTTCTGATAGTGAGTACTGTACACGAAACGATATAAGTTGTATTTATTGTATATTAGTTACTTGATATATATGACGTTATTCATATAGTGTTTTTCAATATTATTTATATATAATAATGATTATTTCATATATAAAATAGATAGCATATAATTACACACACACACACACACACACACACACACACACACACACACACACACACACACACACACACATATATATATATATATATTTGTATGTGAGTGTGTGTGCGTTTTTGTCTATGCAATCCTAGATGGGTTTATTATAAAGTTTGGTTTCAGTTTCTTTGTTTAATATCATATCGACCTTATATGGGTTATCTAATTCCAAAGCTTTCCTTGTCGAAGGACAGAAGTGGTACTATCTAACCCGTTGATGGGCAGGATAAAGGCGTTCATAACTTTCCCAAGGATATTAGTTCAAACGAGAATGTAATAGCTCTACTTGAATTCGAACACGCTTACTACGATGTCGTAGTCCTGCACATTAGCTGCTACATCACGGGGTAAGTAAAAAAGTTGGCGACCGTAGTTGAGGGTGACCAGAAGGCTCTCTTTTCAATAGCTACTACACTGAGGTGTTGGAGAGGGCGCTACTCCTTTCCTTGGATTGTTCCACTTTACCCTCGATACGTCCCTGATGTTGCTGAGTGTTAAGAAAGGAGGTATTAAGTACCATGTTTAAAGACTTTGGTATGACTCGACCAGGGTTTTAACCCACGTCTCCCGGACCATTGGTGAACACTCTGCCCGTTTGGCCACAGGGCACTCCCTAACAATTTTATTGGCAATCAAATATATAATTAGTATAGGAATTATGAGTTGGGCTATATTCTTTCAAATGTACAGCCCATCTATGTTTGAAAATTAACAGTTTAGCAACGTACCTTGGTGCTTGGAGAAAATGTACATAAATAAAAGCACACACACGCGAGTGCACACACACACGCGAGTGCACACACACATTTTTTACTGGAGATGAAGGAGGTGAAGAGTGTAAAAGATTAAATTCTACCTTCGTGGATTATTGACAATCACAAGAGGGTCACTTCTGAGCAGACTCATTCCCAAAAATCTCGAGGCAACAGAAGAGCTAAGCTTTCTAAATCAATAAAATATAGGGCTCTAAGCAAAAAAAAAAAAATGAGCAAAATCATGATTTCCTATCTAAAAACAACTCAACGAGTAAAAAGAGTTTTGTTACCGTACTTTATTCCATGGTTAATACACACACACACACACACACACACACACACACACATATATATATATATATATATATATATATGAGTTTCATTCAATAAATATGAGGAATAATCTCGGAAAAAGCAAAATAGTATTTTTATTCAATTTTTCCCTTAATGTAAACTTATACTTTGGAATTGGTTTTTAGTTAGAGTTATTTCAATCTAGTAAAAATATTTGTTTTTTGGCACTTCAACATGGCAGTAATTCAAGCAGAATAGCCAAGAAGTGCTGACCAAGTAAAATTTACAAAAGATTGAGGGAAGTAATGTGTTTTTGTCAAAAATATATTTACTAGTAGGCTGAACATACGTTTGCCACGACGAGTCTGCGTCGAAAAGACGGTCCATTGTTTGGAAACCCACAGACTTTCAGGATAAGAAACAGTTCCGGATGCACCAGTCAATAAAGCAGGTCATACTGACAATCATTTGGGACATAAAAAGGTCTATTTTTCGATTTCTTTGAAAAACATTTTCGCCGCAAACAATGTTTCTTATTGACAACCCCTTTGAAAAATTCACATTTTTTAATGAATGACCCTAATACACACACACACACACACACACACACACACATATATATATATATATATATATATATATATATATGAAGAAAATTGAAATAAGTAATCCAAAAGTGATAAATTATTGTAATGAAAAGTCAATATATATATATATATATATATATATATATATGTATGTATGTATATATATGAAGAAAATAGAAATAGGTAATCCAAAAGAGATAAATTTATTGTAATGAAATGTCAACGTTAAAACGTTTCGGTTTTAGCAAACCTTCATCAGGACTTTAAGATGGTGAAAAATGTTGGCAGAACAACGAAGGATGTTAATAAAATAAATAAATAAGATAATATAAAATAAATAAAAAATGATTGGGGAAAAGAGAAAATAAATGTACGAGGAAAGATCAAATAAAAAAATTCCATCATCATTCCTTTTTGAAAAACTATCATGTGATTGGCATAAGCAATGAGCTATAAATATGTAAAACTTCTAGTTGATACAACGGATTGAAAGTTCATAAAAGCAACCTACACTACTAAAATCACTGAATTATAAGAATTATCTCCAACTAAAAAAAAAAAACAAAAAACAAAACAAAAAACAAAACACATCTTTTGTTTCTCAACTTCGTTGATTGGGTTCATTTTAAAATTTGCAATAAAAATAACTGAAAATCCTACTACACCATATTGACTTGTTGACATATGACTATATAAATACATAGAATTAAATAATTTCTGAAATTCACGTATAATTTTCAAAATCCTCAACTCTTTTAAAAAACAGTCTGCTGTTTTATCCCTTTAATATCAATTTTCACGGTAAACTACGAGGATCATTAAATAAGTTTCCAGACTTTTTTCGTATGGGCACCTTTATAGACAGTACACACATGAAACTCTAGTCCCCTTCGAAGCAATCTCCTCCGTCTGCAATGCACTTGTTGTACTGTTCCAATAACTTCTGGAAGACCCCATCGAAGTCCTCTCGTGTGAGCGTGTCAATGACCATCGTCACAGCTGGTGAAGCTTCTAGAAAATGGCAAGTCTGACGTGAGGAGCACTTTAGAAGAACGATATGCAATAAAATTCTTTTTAAACTTGGAAAAAAGGCCACAGAAACGTATGGAATGTTTGAAGAGACTGCTTTTCGAGGCCATCTTAGATAAATCGAGCATCAGTTTCTGAGTGGCATAAGAGATGCAAGGAAGACAGAGAATCTGCGAGGGATGATGAGAGGTGTGGGAGGAGTAAGGAAGTCAATACATCAGAGTTGATTGCCCTTACCCTTTGGGCAATCAACTCTGATGTATTGACTTCCTTACTCCTCCCACACCTCTCATCATCCCTCGCAGATTCTCTGTCTTCCTTGCATCTCTTATGCCACTCAGAAACTGATGCTCGATTTATCTAAGATGGTCGAAAAGCAGTTTTAAACATTCCATACGTTTCTGTGGCCTTTTTTCCAAGTTTAAAAAAGAATTTTATTGCATATCGTTCTTCTAAAGTGTCCTCACGTCCAGATTGCATTTTTGAAGTTCACCAGCTGTGACAATCAGGCTTTAGTAGGGTGTATTCCAATTGCTGCTGTAGCTGCTCATTTGAACCTGAAATCATAGAAATTGGTCAGTCATCTCATAAGATGAATAGCAATAATATACTGTATTTTCAAGAGTCTACAACAATTTTAAACCTGTACAAAAAGGTCTGGAAAATTATTGAATTCACCACGTAAGTATTCTCAACTGATTTCCGTATTTTTCAACGCAAAAGTTTTGGCGGTTGTTAGCGGAGGAATTTCCTGATCCCTATCACCGTTGATTATGGGGGTTGCCGGTTTTGTTGATAACACCTGGTTTGTGATTTGCACTAATAATCTGTGACTCATTCTCAACGCCAATTCTTTGATATACGCTGTTTCATTAAATTTGAAAATCAAGAAAGTTGGACAGATGAATGGTGCATTAGTTTAATGAAAGAAAATAAAAAATCAAAATTTAATTGAACAAATAAAAACAAAATAAAAACACAAAACAATTGCCGTCATGAGGTCTATTTTGAGTTGCCTATTTTTTTTGCAAAACATTTGATTAATTTTTGGTTGCATTTTGTCTTTTGATAAAAAAACTTGCCTATCTAGGAAAATTGACGACATTTCGCGGCGCATTGGCTGGACCAAGGTGAAACAGAAAACAATTTCTAATAAAAATGATGTCTGAAATAATAGCTACGGACATTTTGTGTGATTCGTGGAAAATTATCACAGAAGAAAATCATTAAACAGAAACTCGACAAGAAATATTTTTTGGAAAAAGTTTTTAGGTAAAGTTCAAAATTCGTTGGTTGAAAAGTACAAATTATTATCCAGTCCGACTCTAGGGGAGCTATAGATGAATTATAGAGGGTATAAGAATATTTAATTCTTTTGAATGTGGAGTTCTTCCAGCTTTGAAAATCAGTCCTCGTTCTAGATGAAAATTAACCTAAAAATTCAGTAACAACAGCAACAAAAACAATAACAACAATAGCTCACAAGTGTATATATATATATATATATATATATATATATATATATATATATATACTTTTCTATATCTATGCAATAAAAGTACTCCGTATCATTGACGGAACATATCTATCTAAGATGACGTATATATTCAATGGCACGTGGTAATTTGCCGTTTCTCGCCTCTGCGATCATTGGACAAAATCGATAAATGAATCGACAGTCACAATGACCGTTATTCTTGTGTCTCCACTCTCATAACACACACATACACACACACACACACACACACATATATATATATATATATATATATATGTCTGTGCGTGTATATTCGTAATTGAAGGTACTTGGTTTTCAAATTTCCTCCTCATCAAATATATCTTGGACACATTTAGTGGGTCCATATCAAGATAGATATGTATATCTATCTAGACTAGCTGAAAGTTCTATGGACTCATAAATTAAAAGAAAGCTTCCTTCCCACTGATTCAGTCATTAGTATTTTTCTACATATTCCATAACCCTCCACGCATTTTAATGCCATTTATTATTCCACTACGATTGCCATCAATATCAACTCAATATTGAGAATATTCTTCATTTGATTTTGAAAATATTTTCCTCCGATTTTACAACATTTTGATTGTATTTCGAGAGAATATACGTCCCTGTTTCCTTTAGATGCCAAACATTTAAAAAATCACTGGAATTTTCAAATATGCACTAATTCACTCAGCATCCACAGAGAAATCTGTAGATTAATTTTTGCTTTTGTGAATGCAATCACAGACAGTGTAATTTTGATTGCTGTAAAAAAAAAAAAGATAAAATATTTCTGATGAACTGTTTGTTTAATTTGAGAATTTTTGGAAATTTATTAAGTTTTTTGCTTAGATGTGGCACAAGGCCATATGAAAGGGGCACCCAATGAGACTCGAACTCACTCGTGTAGGTTTGCTAGTCGAGCTTGCTAACCATCACACCACCAGAGGAGCCTGAATTTGAGACTTTTTGTTATATATGAGTTTATTTTTGTGATTTTTTGTAATATCTACTCAACAATTTTCTTTTACTTTAGAGCATCTCAAAAGTGATGACCAAAAGAGAAATCCGACCAGGCACCAGGAAAAATGGATTCTGATTCCGTTCATATCAAGCACCAGCAAACATCGAATAAAGTTCACGAGGAGCTGATTATCAGTCATCCTCGCAGCCAGGTACCAGCCTTAGCCTCTTGCTCTGTGTCACTTGTTAATATATAGCTTTAATAATTAAAAACAAATTTCTATATAGATTACTGTAGCAGTTGGATAGTTTGAATTTAAAATCCCTTGGCTAATAGAAAAATAATTATTTCTGCTTTCTAAAGCCCGAGAAGCGGAAGTGAAAGTTATGAATTAAGTTTGTAAGCGCTAGCGTCAGATTTTAACAGCAGGTTTCCGAAATGTAACCGGCGAGTTTACCAGAGCTAAATTACAAATATCAAGTAAAGCAAATCGTCAAATCTTGATGCGTGTATTAAATGAAGAAATATCATGTTTATAAAATGTAGATATCAGCAGGATAATAATAACACGACAGAAAAGTGTTTATATTAGAATTTACTAAGTTTTCTTTCGTACATGGTACATAGGCCTTGAATTACTTACGGTGCCTGCTGTTTTTATGTTATCCATCTACAATATTACACATAAATAATTACATCCCAAACAATATTTTATGCAAATATAATTTTCTTTTACACCAGATAAACCAGAATTTCATCATTTCTTGTAATTGTTTATATAAAAAACGGTTATTTTTGGGTATTAGTTTTTAAACAATGTAGACAGAACTTTAAGTCTGAAAAAAATATGAATATGTATTTATCTATCTGACTTCTCTCTGCTACGGACAAGATGCAACACATAGCGAAGTACAGTAGACTTGAGTTCAGATTTTTTTTCCTCCTACACTGGTTGTCCGACGAAAGCTAAAGTCTGCTCTACCCGTTACCGATAACTGAAGGGAGAATGCCTTTCCAGATGGTATCAACTCGAAAGTGAAATACTAACAGTTTCCTTTTGGATTTGAACGGGTTCATATCTTAAGACGATAAACGTGGTGCGAATATATATATATATATATATATATATATATATATATGTACGTCACGTTTATGTGGATGACAATATATACGGCCCCCCGTGGGGGTTGAGCACTCTGGCGAAGGAATTTTCCGCTGTCGCTCGCATAATGCAAAGATCTTCGAACGAATTGAGCACTCTGGTATCCGGTAAGGTTTAAAATGTAAACAAACGAACGCTGCTGCTGCTGTTGCGACATAATACCTTATAATTCCCAAGGCCGACGTGGTACGCTTGTTGGCCGAGCGGTCTGATACTAAGTCTAACGTAAAGTTTAGATTCCAGTTTCAAGCGCCCTACGTATCTAGCCTCACTGAAGAGTTGTGATACAACGAAACACTCTGTCCGTGGATGACTATATATATGTATTTAGAAGTTTAAGAATAAGAACACACTATATATATATTTATACATTTTATTTTTAGTTACAGAGTTTAAATTCTGTTGAGTTTTTTTGGTGTGATTTGGTGGGGTTTAATGACGTATCAACCCTTGTGAGTTATCAAATGCCTAATAATAATTATAATGATAATAGTACATATATATATATATATATATATATATATATATATATATAGACAAATTCACCTACCTAGGAAGTAGCGTCTCATCAACCGAAAAAGACATCGACACACGACTGACGAAGGCATGGACAGCTATCGATAGGCTCTCGATCATATGGAAGTCGGACCTAACCGATAAAATGAAACGCAGTTTCTTCCAGGCAGCGGTTGTGTCGATACTGCTATATGGATGCACCATATGGACGCTAACTAAACGGCTGGAGAGGAAACTAGACGGAAATTACACAAGAATGTTGAGAGCAGTATTGAACAAGTCCTGGTGACAACACCCCACGAGACACCAACTATACGGACATTTGCCCCCCATCACGAAAACTAGACAAGTTAGACGAACCAGACACGCAGGACACTGCTGGAGAAGCAAGGACGAGCTCATAAGTGATGTACTCCTGTGGACCCCCACATATGGATGTGCAAAAGCAGGACGACCAGCACGAACTTACATACAGCAACTATGTGAGGACACAGGATGTAACCCTGAAGACCTGCCGGAGGCGATGAATGATAGGGAAAAGTGGCGAGAGAGGGTCAGGGATATCTGTGCTGGCGGCGCGACATCATGATGATGATGATGATATGTATATATATATATATATATATGTGTGTGTGTGTGTGTGTGTGTGTGTGTGTATGATTTGTAAGTGAATAGTTTTTAGGTAAAATTATTTTTAAATGAATTAGAACTCATTAATTTGCCCATCGTTAAATGCTTTCAAGTATTGTTACCTCATTCTAATAATTCTATTTAATAGTAATTAGTTGTTTTTACACAGTTTGATTTTTTCAAACATCACTATTTAACGCTTTTAATTCAATCTAATATTGATCATTTGTTTGCACCCAGTTAAATGTTTTCAAATATTGCTACCTCATACAAATAAGTCTACTAAATAGTAATCAGTTGCTTGCACACAGTTAAATGGCTTCAAGTTTTGCTAACAATAAAAATTCTATTTAATATTTATCCATAGCACCCATTTTGAATGGCTTCAAGTATTTTGCATTCCCAGCGCAACTGGCTCTCAGCCGCTGCGTTCCAGCACGTTTAAGATAAAATTGGTTTGTTTACTTGTTTGTTTCAAGAACAATTTCGAGAATACGATCGGGATAATCATATTAGATCTAGGGCTTGAATTGACCAGCCGATTGACCTGATCGAGCCTCTTCAACCCCCTGTCTCGCCCAATAAAGACCTACGAGGAGTGTTGCAGATCACATAACCACTTCTTTTGCCAAGTCACGGACTGCTCAGCCACCAGCATCACGTCCTGAAGATTTACGGGTCACCACTTACGACCAACAGGTGGTCTCGTTGGGGTTGGGTTCTTAATCCTCTACAGATGAGCCGTTGGCGTATTCAACAGCGACAGTTAACAAGGTGTGTAGAATTTTCTATTTGTTAAAACTGGTTTGAATTCAGTTTTCTTTTTGTGAGACAAAGTGCCTAAGGCTAAAGAATGCAGTCAGACCTACAATTTACCATAACTGGATGAAGGAGCGGTGAATTCGTGCTTTTCTTAAGGACATTGACGTTAAGGGAAACACAAACAGCTTCGAAGATGCCCTGAGTAAGTAAACCTTATATAAAAAAATGTGGAAAGATTTGTAACTTAAGATAAAGTTGCACTGAAATCAACAAATTCCGTCACTGAAGTTTAATAGTGATGCGTCCACTCATAATATCCGGTACTGTAAGCAACCTGACACCTGTTAGTCAGACTCGGCAAATCTGATAAAGAGGGAGCAGTTGGCGTGGTGTAATGGTTAACGAGCAAACCATTGATTTTCAGTTTGATTCTTGTTAGGGGTGTGTATTTACAGGAACAGGATGTGACACAAGGCCAATTTTTTAGCGGAGTTTAATAACAGGTTTTAATTCAGAGTTTTCCTTCTCCTAGGCTGGTTGTCTAAGCAAGGTTAATGAACCTAGTCTGTCGTACTATTTACCCATAACTGGAGGGAGAATAATTTGATTCAAACCTTTCCCAAGAGTATTAGTGCAATGAGAAATATAATTAGCTTCGTCCAGGATTTGAACTTGTGTTGCTGTGTTCATTTCCTACGATGATGACCATTACACCACGAATACCTCCTTCTTATTCTTAGAGGTGCGTCTTGTGTCGAAAACCCAAACTTCGTAAATGAAAGATAAAGCAAATATTAGTCAATAACAACAACATTTAAAGTAAGTACACTATGTCATGAATAAGCAAAACTAACGAAATGACAACAAAGAAATATACCTATTCTAATCTATCAAATAACACTGGGAAATTATTGCATCTATGCTATTCCTATGGTTATTAGTACTAAGTGACTTTAGCATTCCTATTCGGTGGCCCAGTCGGCTGGGACTCTAGATACGCCGACAGCACCTCTGCAGAGGGGTAACACTCCTCCAACGAGTGTCCAAGATATGAGACTAAACCATCTCAGCCCAGTCGGTTGGGACTGCAGAATTCACTGCCTGTATCTCTGCAGAGGGGTAATACTCCCCCAACGGGTGTCCTAGATATGACACTAAACCATCTCAGACCAGTCGACTGGGACTCTATATACACCGACAGCACCTCTGCAGAGGGGTAACACTCCTCCAACGAGTGTCCTAGATATGAGACTAAACCATCGCAGCCCAGTCGGTTGGGGCTGTAGAATTCACTGACTGCATCTCTGCGGAAGGGTAATACTCCCCCAACAAGTGTCCTAGATATGACACTAAACCATCTCAGCCCAGTCGGCTGGGGCTGTAAAATTCACTGACTGTATCTCTTCAGAGGGGTAATACTCCCTCAACGAATGTCCTAGATATGACACTAAAACATCTCAGCCCAGTTGGGTTGGGCTGCAGAATTCGCCGACTGGCATCTCTGCAGAGGGGTAATACTCCCCCAACGAGTGTCCTACATATGACACTAAACCATTTCAGTCCAGTTGGCTGGGGCTGCAGAATACACCGACTGTTTCTCTGTATTGGTGTACGACTCCTCCAACGAATGTCCAGGATATGATATTAAACTATCTGATAGTGTATCTCCAGTAATGCGGGAGCTATGAAGAAAGCAGAATACCCTTTCATAGCCATCGGTCCCAAGTTCACTCTGCTTCGAGTAGTAGCACCTGAAACGGTCCTATCTATTAGTCAAATAGAACTGCTTGACATTTAGATTTTGTACTCATGCTTAAGTGAATTGTTTGAAATAGAACTGTTTTAACATTTAACTAAGTGAAAAAAAAAAAAATCTTCGTTCTTATGCTAAATCAAATTGTTTGAAATAAAACTGTATTTGTATTTAACTATGTGTAACTTATATTGAACTGATTTGTTCTAAATAGAACTGATTTTACTTTTAACGGTGTGTAAACAAAAAACTGCATGCTTATGCCAAAGTGAATTGTTTGAAATAGAACTGTTTTATATTTAACTGTGTGGAAACAAATAACTGATGCTTAATTGAATTGTTAGTGCTTCATAGCAATTTTTGGAACTATTTAGTATTCTTGACATGCTTAACTGAATTGTTTTAAATAGTACGGTTTGATCATTTAACTGTTTTTGATACGAATCACCAACAATTCAATTAAACGTCAGTCATTTCTTTAAATGACTGACGTTTAATTGAATTGTTGGTGATACGTAGCAAAATTTTAAAACATTAAACTTTGGGCAAACTAATGAAAATAGAATTATTCGTATTAGAGAGAAATAATTGAAATCATGAACTGTATGAAAAAAATGAGCACAGGCTTTTTTAAAAATGTGTTTTGAATTCATATATCTAATATAAAGAGGATTTGTCATTAAATAACTTTCAAGCGTAGTCATTAAATGACCTTCAATGGTTGATATGCCAGAAAACTAAACCTTTCCCATTCGGAAGTTGTAATCGTTCTGATCTTAACCTCAACTTTAATCACACCATCAATTTGCCGCATATAATGATAATTTCTTGCCAACGAAACAAAGAAATTATTATGAATGTGTTCTGATCCATATTTCGCTGTTCATTTATTATCATCACCTATACCAAAATTTCGTTAAGGATTTTTTTGTTTCTTTGTTTAATCGCAACTTTATGGGTTATTTGAAGCCAAATTCATCCTCCTAGAAGAACAACATTGGAACTCTTGAAACCCATAGAAGGAAGAAGAAATGAGTCAATACTTTTTCAAAGGGTACAAGCCCAAAAGTGAACGTAATTAAGCGACTCGAGTTCGATCTCGTCATCTATTTGTCGCAGTTCAGCTTTTTTAGCTACTACGCCACTTGCACGCACATAGTTTTTTTGACAATTTATTTTATTTAAAACATCTCTTTCATAGTTTTTTGTAATTATTCACTTACTGTATTATTTTAAATAACCTGTTTTCCACTTTTTGTTGACATATTCTTCATATTTACCAACCCCTCCGCTCGGGCAGGATATGACACAAGGTCAATTTTTAAGCGAAGGTTAACAGGTTTGAATTCAGAGTTTTCCTTCTCCTAGACTAGTTGCCTCACCAAGGCTGAAGAACCTAGTCTGCCCTACTATTTACCCATAGCTGGAGAGAGAATAATTGGATTCATACCTTTCTCAAGGGTATTAGTACTATGTGAAATGCGATCAGTCTCGTCCAGGGTTTGAACTCGTGTCGCCATGTCCATTTCCTACGACGATAACTATTACATCACGGGCACCTCCGTGTTGACATCTTCTTATTATTCTCTGTTGAAATAAAGTTGTTATTAAAATTAGATTACAAAAGCAAACAGTGGTTGCGTTGTAAAACTTAACTTTTTTTGTTGTAGGAAATGGAATGGGCAACCCGATTTCAAATCATAGACTAAACTGTTTGTGTTTTAGTTCATGCTAATGCATTTTTGGATGGGCATGTATCCATCTGCCGGCTATAAAAAATAGGAGAGTCTTGGTTCTTTAACTTTGGTTAGGCAGTTAAACTTAGAGAAGGAAAACTCGGAATTGAAACCAGTTTTACTCTGTTTAAACCAGAAGATTGTGTGAATAGGTACTTTACAAAACCAAATCAGTGTTTTTTTAATTGTAAAGTTATTCTATTTCTTTTTATTTAATTAAAAAATATATATAAATAGATCCTGCGTAGAATGCAAATACATAAGTGTTTAACCGACATCCCAGAAGTCATATTTGACGTGAGATAATTTTCTTGCGGATGGAAGGGGTCAGGCATGAATCTAGATTCGTGCGTAGCCATTACAAAAAATGCTTAGTCCCCTAGATATTACCCCTTAGGGATGCTTCAGGTACCGATCATTAAATTCAGCTGTGTTGAGCTGTTACTGTTTGGTGGGTAATGATACTGTAGGACTAGGTTTGGGTTGTGAATTATTTAACACCGAATCCTGTTTATATATATATATATATATATATATATATTCTTTTTTTTTCTTTTTATCTTTTTCCTTTCCATTGAAATACTCCATTGTAGTCCCATGTCTTTGATGAAACGGGGTACTCCTGAACTCCTGTCCCTTTCCATCCCTCTGCTTTTTCTTTTCTCAAAAACTCTCCCCTCATATTTCCCTCTTTCTCCCTCGAATTAATCCCCCTCTGAAGAAGTCTGACACTTGATTGCACCTAGCTTTGACCATCTGCCCAGACGGTCACAGTCAAAACCAATAACCCCAACCACTATCACTCAAACCTAAATCTATTTACTTCCCTGTTCTTTTCTTATCTGTCTCTTGTCTTTAGACCCCTCCTTCCCTTCCCTTTATACCTTTTTACATTCCCCATTATTGGATCTATTTGCTTGATTGCTAAAATGTCGAAAACCTCCCAAAACGTTTAGTCTGAAGAAGTTCTTCCGTAAATAAAGAACGCAATATAACTACAAGAACTGTTGTGTTTGATTTAGCCACTTTTTCACATATTTTTATCACCTTGTCAGATTCACCAAAATCTATAATTTCTGAACATATATATTAAATATAAATGATTTGTAAACAGATTTTATACATAACAGTTTTGAACAAACCTGTGCTCTTTTTTGCACACATTTAAATCGTTTAAAGTATTGCTATATAACAGTCACAATCTAAGTCATTTCTTTGCATATGTAGTTTTTATATAATTCCGTTTTTAGATACGTTAGAATTAATTTGTTTGAACTCTACAATAGTTATTGTTTCTACACAGTTAAATGGTTTCAATTACTGCTGTTTAACACTACTTGTTTTATTCAATATTAATTATTTGTTTGCACATACTGAAGTGGGGATAAGTATTGCTACTTAATACTTATAATTCTATTCAACACTATTCATTCATTTGCACAGTCAAATGGTTCCAAGTATTGCTAAGTAATTCCAGTTATTAAATTTAAGCACACAGTTGATGGGTTTCACTTATTGCAATGTATCACAAACAATTCAATTAAATGTCTCTCATTTGTTTGCACTCAGTTAAATGATCAAACAGCTCTATTTCTAACAATTCATTTTAGCATCAGCCATTTGTTCGCACACAGTTTAAATATCAAATGGTTTTATTGGATCCTTATCAGCTACTACCACTCTGGGTCAGAGTGGACTGGGGAACAATGACAGTGAAGGGGTACTCCCCATTCCCTAACGCTACAAAGCTGGAGGCCCACAGTTTGTTTATTTGATGTCATAATTAGGTCAATCATTGGGGCGGGGAAGTCTTATCCTTCTGCAGAGATGCAGTCGATGTATTCTACAGCCTCAACCGCCTGGACTTCCTGGGACCAGGCGACAAACTTTAATCCACCTGAAGAAACGCAGGGTGAATCTTTGAACGCCTAGTAAAGGGGTTACAAATTCGTATAAAGAAATATTCGCAATAACTGATGAAACATTGTGGCTTTTATTGATAAAACAGTCACACGCAATTACATTAGTATAACATGTTATATATATTTTCCAACCCCTCCGCTCGGGCAGGATATGACACAAGGTCAATTTTTAAGAGGAGTTTAACAGGTTTGAATTCAGAGTTTTCTTTCTCCTAGACTAGTTGCCTCACCAAGGCTGAAGAACCTAGTCTGTGCTACTATTTACCCATAGCTGGAGGGAGAATAATTGGATTCATACCTTTCCCAAGGCTATTAGCGCTATGTGAAATGCAATCAGTCTCGTCCAGGATTTGAACTCGTGTCGCCGTGTCCATTTCCTACGACGATAACAATTACACCACGGGCACCTCCAAATAACATGTTATACTGTAAAAAATTATATCTATAAATGAATGTGATAGCATTAGTTTTTATATTAAAAGTGTATTTGTATGTTATTGTCTCTAGTTTAAACTAAGATGTGGGCATGTATGCGTTGGCGTAGAGGACACACAGACAGACAGACAGACAGAGAGACAGAGGGTTGGTTTGGTTTTTATGGCAAATCAACCATTGTGGTTTACTTTAGGTAAAATCCTCTTTATATATATATATATATATATATATAAAATTTATAATTTGTAAACACATTTTGCTGATAACATTTTAAGCAAGACTGCACTTATTCTTTTGCAAAGCTAAATGATTCCAAGTATTACTATGTATCACTAAAAACTCAATTAAACATCAATCATTTATTTACCCACAGTTCAATGATGAAACAGTTCTATTTCTTACAATTCATTTTAGTATAAATCATTTGTTTGCACACAGATTAAATATCAAACAATTATATTTGATACATAGTTGGGACCCTATCAGGTGCTACCACACTGAGCCAGTGTTGATTTGGGGGCAATAGTAATGAAGAGGTACTCTGCATTTCCCAAAGCTCCAGCATTACTGCAGCCTTGCCATTAGATGGCTTAATATCCCGGACACTCGTCGGGTGGGGTCTTAGCTTTCTGCAGAGATGCAGTATATGTATTATTCTACAGCTCCAGCGGAATGGGCGAGAGAGAGAGAGAGAGAGAGAGAGAGAGAGAGAGAGAGAGAGAGAGAGAGAGAGAGAATCGGTCTATATGTATGAATTGGTGATAACATACCAATAGTGACTATGTCGAATAAATAGCAGTTGAAAACTTACTCTATACAACATTGTTACTGAGATCCCTGCATCTTTTGTAGTTTCCGTGTTCATAGGAAATTTCATTTGTAAAATCTACTATCACCAGACACAGTTATGCTGATAAGAAAGTGAGGTGAGCGTCACAGTTATCGTTTTAAAAACGGAACCAATGACCCATGTTCAAATATTGGGCGAGGTTGTTTGTGTTTTACTTTGTGCTAATGCTCTTGGTAAAAGCGAGGATCAAGATATCCTCTCTCCCAAGCTATAGAGAAGACTGAATTGAAAGATGATCTCTGGTAAAATAAAACAAGAATTCTTTCAATCTTTAGCCCTCTGCGTACTACTGTACGTGTGCACTAGACGGGCTTTAAAGAAATGTTTAGAAAAATGCTAGATGGGAACTATACTTGGAGACTGCGTGCAGTTCTGTGCGAATCCCGGAAGCAGCATCCCCCAAAACAGCAGCTACAACTTCCCACAACACTCAACATGCTGGACACTGCTTGAGAGAGTAGGACCTACTCATTAACGACGTTCTCTAATGGACTAGTACACATAGGTGATAAGTATTGTCCAACGAGAAAAAAATTGACATAAATCAGCTCTGTGCGGACACCGGATGCCATGGAGTGGACCTACCTAGAGCGATAACCAGTAGGGACGGATGGTAAAAGAGAGTCAAAGGAGTCCGTTCTATCAGCACGATTTGATGTGGGAACTAGTCTATGAGACGGAACGCTCCGAATTTCAACAAGCTTTACGCTGATAAAAAATTGACCTTGTGTCACAGCCAAACCATGGCGAAGAGGTTGGGTAAATGCAGATGCATTTGTACTGACTAAAATATTAAGTTCTTTCTTTGTTTCTTTGTTTCTTTCTTTCTTTGATTACTGCACGTCTAACAGCTTTTGTGAGTTTAGACATAATTCTGCTGGATTTTCAGAATCTACTTAAGAGATTTGATCTCCCCATGAGAATTCCAGGTTACAGATTGATTATCTTGATATTGAAGTGGCAGTTCATACGAAGGAAAAACTCCAGGCAAATTGACCTTGTGTTGCATCTGGGCAAATACAGAGAGAGAGAGAGAGAGAGAAAGAGAGAGAGAGAGAGGTGGGGAGCAGCTACGAGAGATAATATACATATATCATTTCTTTTCTTTGCTTGGGGTTTTTCCCCGTTTCACGCCTACTTGTTAAATGAAAGTGTGCAGATGAATGGGCAATTTAAAAGGGAAGAATAGACAAGGACACATAGTTGGATTAATTATGCGCATTCATACGCAAAAATATCAGGCATGTGAACATTCTGAAACACACACACACACACACACACATACATACACACACATACAAACACACAGAAACACACACACACACACATACGCAGATGTACGTGTGTGAGTGTGTGTGTGTGTGTGTGTGTGTGTAAAATGTATATATATATATATATATATATATATAAGCATTAGAATTATATTTAAGTTGACCGACAGTAGTCGAGAGCGACCGTTAAGCTCCCTTTTCTATAGCTAAAACATTTAGGTGTAGTAAAGGGCGCTACTCTTTTCCCTGGAAAAATTATATATATATATATGCGCGCGTGCGTGTGTGTGGTTTTAAAAACAAATATTAAAATATAATACATTTATAGACCTGACATTTATATACTCCTTTTCATTTCCTTGTATTTACATAACTATATATCACCACAGTCAGCTTGGGCTGCAGCATACACTGACTGCATCTCTACAGAGTGGTAACACCCTACCAAAGAGTGTCCTAGATATGACATTAAACCATCTGATGGCAACGCTCCAGCATTGGAGATT
Organism: Sepioteuthis lessoniana; assembly: GCA_963585895.1. Taxonomy (NCBI): domain Eukaryota; kingdom Metazoa; phylum Mollusca; class Cephalopoda; order Myopsida; family Loliginidae; genus Sepioteuthis; species Sepioteuthis lessoniana. The sequence continues at coordinate 111,561,958 of OY757905.1, read as the reverse complement.
GAGGGAATGTGGAGTACTCCTTCATTGCCATTGCTCTCATGTCAGCTATGACCAGAGAGGTAGCACTTGATAGGTTACAACTACGGGTCAAATAGAAGAAACTATGTGTGCAAACAAATTGAAACATTTGACTTTGGGCAAAAACCATCTCTGGCTGGTTGAGAATGTTATCAACAAAATGTGTTATCAAACCATATATACTTAATATATATGCGTAAACAGGATTTGACATTAAATAACCTCCAGTGGTTGATAAGACAGAAAACCCAACCAAACCAAAGCAAGCCACTATATATATATATATATATATATATATATATTGAGGTGCTCGTGGTATCATTATAGAAAATGGACACGGTCGCCTTAATTCAAATCCTGGACGAGGTTGTTTACATAGCGCTAATACCCTTAATATGAATCCAGCTATTCTCCCTACTGTTATGCGTAAATAGTAGGGAAGATTGTACTCTTTGTATGCCAACACGTCTATGAAAAAGAAAATCCTGGATTTAAACCTGTTGAATCATTCTTTAAAATTGAGTTTGTGTTACATTCTACTCATGTGGAGGTGTTGCAATATATACATATATAAACACTCATACACGCACACGCATATATATGAATATATATATATATATATATATATATATGTGTGTGTGTGTGTGTGTGTGTGTGTCCGTTATTTTCTAGAGCAGTGTTAAAAAAGCAGACGACGAGTAAAGACTGAACTCAACATTTTAGCAATGACAATATACATATGATGAAAATAACTGGGAAGATGGATAAATAAAACACTTAAAAAGGGTCTAGTAGAAATATTTCATTCTTTATTCAAAGTATTTCATTGATAAAGAAATTCAGAAATTCTTTGAATAAAGAATGAAATATTACTATTGAACCCTTTAAAAGTGTATGATTTATCCATCTTTCCACTTATTTTCATCATTTTGTCAGATTTACCAAAATCTACCATTTCACCATATACCGTAGCCTCCATAAGTTAATGAACGGAATAACCAGAAATATTCAAATGATTTTTACTTGAAAATAATCGCATGTACCTTTATGAAATTTTTCCAAAATATACTTGGAACATATATGCATTTATTACCAATAAAGTTTTCTTAATTTTCTTTTACAGGAAATTAATATTCAGCTGAAAATATACATTTTGCTCCGGTCAAAAGTTAAGGAATGCATCATAAATCCTTGTTAGATCAATATATAAACTTGAGAAAAATTCAATATTTTGTGAATTTTCTTTGCATTGGATTACCTCGTTGCATCTTCAACCACATGAGCCAATTCTTATAAAAGGTGGCAGTGATAATTTCCCTTTCTTTTTTCAGAAAACCCCATAAATCATCAATATATATAGGATTTCTGTACTGAGCTTTCTCTTCGATCTAGTGGATTCATATCTGGGCTTTGTGGTGACTATTTAATAACAGGTATTCCTTCCTCTTCAAGAAAACTTAATACAGTTTTAGCTTTGTCGCAAGGCACATTGTCTTGCATATATATTGGAGTTTCAACCGTCCCTTTGCTTAAATGAGAATGTAAAGAAGTTCTTTATAAACACTGTGAAAATGAACAATAGGTCGTACTCGCGCTGAAGAAATCATCCCCCACACTATTACACTTCCCACTCCAAATTTGACAGTCTTTTTTAACGCTGTGAGGAGATAACTTTTCCCTATTTTTTACGTCTTACGGACCTCTTACCATCAGATACAAACAAGTTGAATTTAGATTCATCACTCAAGTGACCCATATTCCATTGTTTCTCTGTCCGCAGAGTATGCTCTGTGGCGAAGTCAAGACGAACCTTTTGATTTTTCTTTGAAATCAAAGTTTGCAACATGGAATCCGAGCCACTGATTTTTCCTTATTTAACCAACGGGAAACTGTGTTTCTAGAGATTGGCTTTCCTGTTTGCTACCAAAATACACGAGAAATAGACGTTGCTGTATCGAAATGGTCTTTTAAAACATTTAGAAATCCTCTGACCTTTCCGCTTGGTAGTCATTAGAAGCCAGCCAGAACTCGGTTTTGGTTTAAGTGTCTTGTCAGCCTTAAATCTACTGATTACACGATAAACAGGTCTTTTTTACCTTTGTAGGATACCAGTAATTTCAGAATACGATTTGCCTTCTTCCTGATTTGCTAAAGGAGTTTTTTCCTTCTCGAGTTAAACAGTTATGTAATTTTTCCTCCATTTTGCTTAAAAATAGTTCCAATGATGTATGACAGATGATTATAAATCAAAATTAGCTATCAAGTAGTTTAAAAATTACCTAAATTACTATAATTCAACTGCGTTTCTTAACTTTTGATCAGGGCAAAATGTATGTATATATATATCTTAGTCATTGTTAATTTATGTAAAAAATATTTAGAAAACATCTAGGGTAATAAATACATAGATGTTCTAAATATATTTTGGGAAAATTTCGTAAACGTACGTGGAAATTTTTTTCAAGTAAAAATCATTTAAATATTGTTTGATCCATTCCTTCACTTATGGCCACTACTGTATATATATATATATATATATATATATAGGCACTCAGAAAAAATCATTCTACAGTTCTTTTTCTGTCCCTCCCCCACTCTCTCTCCCTCTCTGTGAACAGACACACACACACACACACACACACACACACACACATATATATATATATATATATATATATATATATATATATATATACTTTTGCTGCTTCTACAAAAATAAAAAGAAATAAACCAGCAACCTCTGTTCGGTCAACCAAGCCTTCATCATATTCTAACTCTGGGCACAGTTAATGTGTCTGGGCCAAATCTTCCTTTGCACTAACCCAGAATCTCCCAACAGTATCTAATGATTCCACCAGACGTTGTAAGTTTTTACTTACATCGTGAGAATATCAGATCAAAATGCTGCGTCTACGTAGAATTCTTTGGTAATGTCAAATCTTTTCAAAAACGAAGCCTTACGTCAGTAATATAAGAGTTAAATTAGCTGATGATTCACTAAAACTAAAAGAGAAATGCAAAGTCAATTTTTAAAATGACGATAAGGATACGTCATCTTAATTACATATATATATATATATATATATATATATATATATAATTAAAATGACGACATCTCCACACTAGACGGAACCTCTCTGAAACTGGTTGACAAATTCACCTACCTAGGAAGCAGCGTCTCATCAACCGAAAAAGACACCAACAAACGGCTAACGAAGGCACGGACAGCAATCGATAGGCTTTCGATGATATGGAAATCAAACCTGACTGATTAAATGAAACGCAGTTTCTTCCAGGCTGCGGTCGTGTCGATACTGCTATATGGATGCACTACTTGGACGCTGACTAAACAGTTGGAGAAGAAGCTCGACGGCAATCATACAAGAATGTTAAAAGCAATATTGAACAAGTCCTGGCAACAACATCCCGCAAGGCACCAACTATACGGTCACCTACCACCTATCACGAAAAGTATCCAAGCTAGACGAACCAGACATGCCGGACACTGCTGGAGAAGCAAGGACGAGCTCGTAAGTGATGTACTCCTGTGGACCCCCGCATATGGCCAATCAAAAGCAGGACGACCAGCTCGAACATACATACAGCAGCTATGTGATGATACGGGATGTAACCCTGAAGACCTGCCAGAGGCGATGGATAATAGGGAGACGTGGAGAGAGAGGGTAAGGGCTATCCATGCTTGCCGCGCGACATGATGATGATCATGATATATATATATATATATATATATATATAACGTTGTTTTTTTTCAAAACTCCAATCGAGGGAGAGGAATTATTTTTGATGACTAAGTTGGAGGTTTTAAATTTATTATAATATATAAGTTTTTTTTTATTAGGATCAATGAGGAGTATGTTTCTATGAATCAATGTCTTTAATATTTTTTTTATCTGATTTAGAAATGTAATGCATTTGATAACGGTAAAAAAGTTTGATATATGTTTGTTGACTGGGTGGAGTAGTACAGTGTTTATTTTGTTGGTTAACATTTCTAATCATACGTTTAATTTGTTCATTAGCAATATAGTTAGGAAACCCATTATTGATGAGAGCCTGTTTTATGTTTTCTACCTCTTAATGAAATATTGTTTTGGAGGGTGGGGATCAGTTTGGCACAGAATATATATATATATATATATATATATATATATATATATGTGTGTGTGTGTGTGTGTGTGTGTGTGTGTGTGTGTGTGTGTGTGGAAAATGGAAATGAATCCGGCATATGTTAAAAATATAAAAAAAACTAAAAAAAAAAACATCCGGACAATATATTAATTTATATATGATAATAGGCCAATATATATGCGTTATTTTTGATTATTTTTAAAATTTCAAGTTTCTTAAATTGAAAAAAATTGCAAATAAGTGATACGTTTTGGAGATAATTAATGGACATTAAATATAAGTCAGACAATTTTGAAACAGTGCTCAATTAACGATTTTTGAACGTAAATAATATTTTCATTTGTTCTTTTTCATTTTTTCATCTGAAAATACTCTCCGTATGATTCATCGCATTATAATATCACCGAGGTTTTCCAAAAACCGTTACGTTATAATTATTTTATCAGATTTAAATGAAGTATATATTTGGAATATTTTGTTTTTTCACACTCACAACACACACACACACACACACTCACACCTCCCCCATATATATATATATATATATATATATATATATATAGGGAGAAAGAGAGAGAGAAAGGAGGAGAGAGGGAGAAAAGAGAGGGACAGACAGACGGATAGACAGAGAGAGAGAGAGAGAGCGTGTGAAGGAGGGAATATACTATTAACTATTCAAAGTTCCCACACTAGCGTTCACACACACACACACACACAGAGAGAGTCTCACATATATATCATCATCATCATCATCATCATCATCAAATCGCGTTGTTCGTACGAATTTCCCAGTCCCTCTCTTTCCATCCGTCCCTATCATCCATTGTTCCTGGCAGGTTTTCCAAACTGCCTCCTGTGTCTGTACAGGCCTGATGTACATAAGTTCTGGCTGATCGACCAATTCTGGCACGTCCATGTGCAGGGGTCCATAGAAGTATGTCATTTGCAAATTAGTCTTTGCTCTTCAAGCAGTGTCAAGCATGTTTTGTTCGTCTTACTTGGATTGTTTAAGAGACGGGAGTTAAGATGCCGACGAGCTGCTGCTTCGTGGGTGTGTTGCTTCCAGGATTTTTTCGATATGGCTCGTGGCATTCTTGCGTTGTTCCTGTTGAGCTTTTTCTCTATGCATTTTGTCGGCTTCCGCAAATTTGACAAAATAAAATATTTCTCAAAATTCTATAATCACTATTACTATACTTAAACATAGGGATACCTACAAGTATATATAGGCGCGCACACACTGACACTCACACACACTGACACTCACACACACAAATATGTATATATAAAATAAAGTTGGCGACCATAGTCGAGGGTGACCTGAAGGCTCCGTTTTCAATTGTGACTACACCGAATTACTCAACTTGATCCATACCTTATAATGCTGAGTGTCAAACAAGGAGGCATGAAGTACCATTTTTGAGTTTTTGGCATGACTCGACCTGGGATTGTACACTGGTCTTCCAGGCCACTGGCGAACACTCTACCGCGTGGCCAAAATTCTATCTTTATTCATATTTATTTAAAATAGTCACCTGATAATTTGACGTTTCTAAAGGTGAATGTGGCGTTTCACATTGTTTGAATCAATTATATTTAGATAATTATTTAATCTAAATGATGATTTTTGTTTACGGAAGAGATATGATGAAAATTGGAATAGTCATTCAATTTGTTGCAATTATATATATATATATATATATATATATATATAATGTTCTTGTGTTGCAATATTCTTGCTGTAATATTCAATTTGTTGCAATTATATATATATATATATATATATATATATATATATATATTCTTGTTAAATCTTATAAGTAAAAGTAAAGTTAGAGACGGTAGTCGAGGGTTATCCGAAGGCTCCCTTTTCAACATCTGCTACACCGAGTGTTAAACAAGGAGGCTTCAAGTACCATTTTTTTGAGTCTTTGGTATAAATCTAACTGGGATTGAACTCCGGTCTCCTGGGTCTTTGGCGAACACTCTAACGACTAAGTCTGAATTTAATCTTAATTTCCATTCTGCCTGTCCTGCAGGAGATTCTTTGCAACGATTTAAAATATTCTAATTCCTATTTGATTCTTGATCAAACATTATTTTGCAAGCATATAACTCAGTTTTCCTCTAAACACTAAGTGGTGAATATTTTCATAGTATTACACATTATCCTTAGACATTATCCTTAAAACTTTAAGTAAAAATAGAACACATTAAATTTTAGACGGACAGATATTCTCACATTTTCAGGAGAAGCAAGAGTTAGTATCAAGTAACAACCATTAAAACGAGATCATGTGAAGAAAACAATGATCCTATTTACCCAACCCCTCCGCTCGGGCAGAAGGTCAAATTTTTAAGCTGAGTTTAACAGGTTTGAATTCAGAGTTTTCCTTCTCCTAGACTAGTTGCCTCACCAAGGCTGAGGGGGTGTCCTCGTGGTGTAATGGTTAAAGCGATGGACAGCAGAATCGTAGTACGCGAGCTCGTACTCCAGTCGCGCTATTACGTTCATTTTCGGGCAAATACCCTTGGGAAAGGTATGAACCCCCTTATCCTCCCAGCTATGGGTTAAATAGTACCACTACTGTTTTTCTAGGAGAATAGATTTGGCATTTAATTACCTACAAAAGCTGATATGCCATTAAACAAAGAAACCAGCTCTCCTACTATTTACCCATAGCTGGAGGGAGAATAATTGGATTCATACCTTTCCCAAGGGTATTAGTGCTATTTGAAATGCAATGAGTCTCGTCCAGGATTTGAACTCGTGATGCCGTGTCCATTCCCTACGACGATAACCATTACACCACGGGCAGAAGAACACAATGATATATGTTGATGATTTACAAGATCCAAGGATATGATATGCTTGTTTATACAATGTCGATAACCTTCACATATACTTCCACATATATATCCCTACATACAATTCTTTTGGACATGTTCATTAGCAATTACATACATTCAGATTTATTCATATAGTTTGCTCAATGTACAGATAAGGTATGGTAAATATTGATAAGGGATATATAACCATGGTAGGGTTGCACAGACTGTCAGTTTTACGCCCATGGGATTATCAGATTAATGATGGGTTTGAACAATTCCTTTGTATATATACTTTGTTCTAAAAGATTGCTCTATATAAAACCACTAAGATTAACCTTCTCAGGTGTTGCATACTCATATGCATGCAGAACACAACGACACAATAATAACGACGCAATAAAGACGAGAGACACAGTCTTTTTGAAAAATATACCTCTCACTTTATTTGAAAGGGTTGTTTGTGAGAGGGAGTTGTAGACCGAACAGAACTGCTTCATATTGACCCCCACGCTTTTGGCCATAACCGCGTTTCTTTCCCGTTCTCCTGGGGGCCCAGCCTCTCTGGGTGCTGGTTTTCTCTACCGCATCTTATCCCCAACTCGTCCGATCCCCAAAACTCATTCGGGGGTCCCGAGGGTCCCTTCTGCTGGGTGCTGGCTTTCTCTACAACATCTTGTCTCCAAACTCGTCTGATACCCAAACTCTTTTAATTTCCTGTGCACTGAGTTATATAATAGTTCAATGCCCACTCAATCTCTTCCCATAACTGGCCATCGGAATATGCATTTCTGCCGTCTTACGAATGGCATGTTTGATCATCATCAAGCGTAAATAACTGTCATGCAGTTCACAGGTCACTCTCTTCCGGTGCATCAGTTTGTGATTGTACCGTGGGGGTTTTAATCCTGTCCCATATTGTCGGCAAAGCTCACCCACGCCAACGGAATATAGAACTTCCGCTGTCTTTGGAATGGCATGTTTGGCCGGGTCGGTGGTCAATATACAACACAGGCAACTTTTATGAAACATGGTTCAAACAAGAGTTTCTGCTCAAATACACTATATATATATATAAAAAATATATATATATATATATATAAAATTGAAGAAAATAGCAAAACAAAATATTCCAAATGTGAGGAATTTGTTATGATGGAAATTCCACGCCTTTTTCTTCTTTATTTCCTTTCCTTTTCTTTTCATCTCTTTTGCGTCCAATTTTCTCAAAAATAATTCTGATAATTAATTAATTAAAGACAAAAAACAAATCCTTTCGTAATCCAAACAGTTAACTTGACTTTCGGTTTTGAATTTAAGTTTGTTTATTTTAGCTTTGTTTACCACTTACCAAAAATTTTAAATATATATTTTTTTTGTTCTGCTCATTTTTGTTTGATATATTTTAGTCTATTTTATACACTAATAAACCGCTGAAGAGTTTCGCCGTTGGAAGAATACCATGTTACCAGACAGATCTGGTATCATCACAGTATCATGTCGAACTGCCAGCACGGATCTCCCAGATCTTCTCCCGCCACCCTTCTCTATTGTCCATAGCTTCCGGTAGGTCTTCCAGGCCACATCCTGTATCGTCACAGAACTGTTGTATGTAGGTTCTAGCTGGTCGTTCTGCCTTTGCTCGTCCATGTGAAGGGGTCCACTGGAGTACGTCATTTATGAGTTCGTCCCTACTTCTCCACCAGTATCCCGCATGTCTGGTTCGTCTAACTTGGATAGTTTTCGTGATGAGTGGTAAGTGGCCGTACAGCTGCTGCTTTGTTGGATGATGCCTCCAGTACTTCGTCAATATTGCTCGCAACATTCTTGTGTAATTGCTGTCAAGATTTTTATCCATACGTTTAGTTAGCGTCCATGTAGTGCATCTATACAGCAGTATCGACAGGATCGCTGCTAGAAAAAAATGCGCTTTATTTTATCGGTCGGCTCTGACTTCCATATAACCGATAACTATCGATAGCTGTCCATGCCTTTGCTCCTCGCGTGTTGATGTCAGTCTAGGTTGATGAGACATTGCTTCCTAGGTAGGTGAACTTGTCTACTAGTTTCAGAGAACTACCGTTTTGTGTGAAGATATCGCCTCTTTGATTAAAGCACATGTATTCCATCATGTGTACATTGACATGGAGGCCTATGCCTTCAGCTGCTTGTTCCAGACTATGTAGCAAGGTTTCGATTTTAGTGGGTGTATTTGCCAGAAGCGCTATGTCATCGGCGTAGTCCGCGTCCGTAATTGTTTATGAGGGGTATCTTCTGCTTCTTTCCCTTGTCAGTTTGAAATTGTATTTAACCAAAAGAACGACAGAATCAAATAGTAGATTTGAGTGTCATGGTTGTCAGGTGCTCCATTTATAACCAGCATGCCTGATCCGGTTGTGCTCCAGCAAATTTTTGCTATTGCAACTTCGGGTACACAAGCAAAATCCACCGCTATAATGATACTTCAAGAAGTCAGGAAAAATTAATTAATGAAGACAATAAAAAGTTAATTCAGTGCTATTTTAAACCCAAAGAGGTTATAGAAAAAGAACAATTGAACTTTGGAAAAATATGCTAGGTTTGACACTGAAAGACTTTCAGAACATACAAGAATGGTTCTAAACAGAGAGTAAATCTTTGAACTGGAAATTCAAGAATATATCGGTAAGGAAGTTGAATAGATATTATTGTTTCTTCTCAATCACTAAATAACCTGTACTAGTTATACTACAATTGGTATCATTTTCACTTTCATGATCCAAAGCTTTTTAGCTCTCAGGCAAGATTCAGTTATTTTTTCACTCTTTTCTTTTTCTTTTTTTCTGCTGAAATGACATTTTTTTTTCTTTTGTTTATAGACACTAGCTCTGATCTATCAATAAGGAATTGGTGGTCCATGTGTATTTCAAAATCCTAGAGAATTGTTTGATCAGATTCTGATTGGTACTTATACAATTTTTTAGGTTGGTGGAAGTTTAATCTCTTGCACAATTACCAGTAGATCTCTTTTCCTGCTCAGTCATCCCTGTTCTTGTATTCCTTATGCACCAATTTGCTGCTTTCGCTTAAGTGATTAACTGTTCCATATGTATCAGCACATAACCAACGCTTGCTTCAGCATACTTTCATTTTTTGCTTTGGTATAATTTGTCCTGATAGCTATATTTTGTGTGGTTATCAAATAGATTCAGTTTATCTTGTGAAAACCCTTCTTCCTAGCTCTGTCCAGGTCATTTCCTAAGCAATTTTCTTTGTTTTCTGTTGACGTATACATGCAGTAGTTTTTCTTTCTATCATTTCTTTTCGAGATGTTTTTTTATTATGTTTTTTTCTGTTTGTCTCTTAGTTATTTCATCTAATATTTCTATTACAGGCCGTAGTAATAACGCTTTCTTTGCTCGTTTTTTGTATATTTGTCGTGACCCTGAATTGTTGCATCTACGCAATTCTCAATGCACGTGTGTCCTATTCCAATTCTTTGTCCTCTCAGGCGTGTAAGAAGTCTGTATCTTCATCAATTATCTTGTTCATCGAAGTTCCTCTGTAGTCCATCTTAAGAATAGTTCAGAGAATCTTTAAGGTATTTATTCCTTTGATGACATTTCTGTTGCAGAGTATGGCTTCTTCTTCTTCTTCTTCTTCTTCTTCTTCTTCTTCTTCTTCTTCTTCTTCTTCTTCTTCTTCTAATTATTATTATTATTATACTCCTTGCAAGATTTTCAGACAAGCATTAGCTGATAATTTTTCAGTGGGCTCTAAAGGCAGCTGGTCTAAGATTCTTCTCTGTATTCTGGCCGATTCCAACAATGTTGTTGTTTGTATGGTGTTAATTTCCCGATCCTTCAGCCTCCTTTCAAAGCCTTTGAGGACCGTTTCAAGTGCTCCAATTACAATTGGTATCGCCATCATTCTCATATTCGGCATTTTTTTTAGTTTTCTGGCAAGGTTCAAGTACTTTTTTTTTCTCAATTCACTTTCTTTGATTTTCCCTCTGTTGTCGTTAGAACGGTAAGTTCCCTTTTTTGTTAATTATCAATTAGTCTTGCCTTCTGACCGGATTTAGATGATATGATTGTATCTCAAAAATCATGAGAATTTTATGCGTCTCATTCTTCAGGGTGGATTCTGGTTTGTACATGTACCATTTTTTTAGTATGGTCCAAGTTATCATAATCATTATCATTATCATCATCATTATCATTATTGCTTTGAAACGTAAGGTAAAAACGAAATTCACCACCAGTAAATACCCAGCAGAAGATACCTATAAAGGACGTAGCACAAACATTAAAATATATAGAGTTGATTGAACACACATGAATAATTCTTACTATGCCGTGATGAATATACTTACAGTATCAAGTGAACGGCACTGATTGATTTGTCACTTTTTAATTAAGAGAAAATCGACTTCGCAAAAACATTAAAGGTCATGTGTTCGGTTTCTTTCGATGCGAAAATACTGGTATTGTCAATTAAATTCTAGCTAAACGTGACATTAAAAAAGATAAGAATAACAAAGGTAAAAATGAAGAAAAAAGTTATCGAGTATATTATTTACCTATTTTGCGATCATATAAGTTTATATGATTTTCTTCAATTTATCTGTTCCCACAGTTGTACACTCCATAAAACTCAGTCAGCATAACCAACATGAATTAAATAAAAAGTTGTACAATACACACAGAAGGCTATATATATATATATATATATATATATATATATATATATAGCACTCTGTGTGTATTGTTTAAATTTTTATTCATGGAAAAAATTTTCTAATATAAATCTTTCCTATTTATATTTCTTATATATATATATATATATATGAGCAGGAATTTAAATTATAAAATGTACATTATATATATATACATATATATGTATAATGTATATTTTATGATGTAAATACCTATATATATATATATATATATATATATATATATATATATAAACAGGTATTTACATTATATTTCTTTTTACATATTTACATTACCTTTCTTTCAAAAATAGGAATCGCTGGCCGCAGTTTGAAAGTTACCTCAAATCGTCTTCAGACCACGGCGCGATATGCATCAAGTTGGATTTGGTCGAAAGCGAGAAAGTTTTCAGCATGAAGGTAATACGCGCGGAACCACCTTTCTCGTGTGATTACGTAAGAAACGGTTACTGTAAACGCGTAATAACATCAACCGCCGAAAGTAAACGCGTTTTTTTTGTTTTTGTTTTAAATCACAAACTGCATTCAGAAAATGAAGATTAACGTCCAATGTAGTCTCTGCATTTAAATGATCTGGCGTATCTATCTATCTATCTATCTATCTATCTATATATATATATATATATATATGATTCTCTTAATATCCTTCCAGTGGCAAAAGCTGATTAGTAGCGCCAGGAGTGGCAGTACCGCCTTGAGCTACCGAAACTGTGTTATCACCCCTGGATGGCGGCTGATGAGGACATTGTATCGCACGTACTTTCACACGTTGTATGATGAAAAAAAAATATGAGCAGGTATTTACATTATATATATATATATATATATATATATATATATATATATATATATATAATGTACATTTTATAATGTAAATACCTGTTGATATACATATATAGATAGATAGATATGTAAGAAACATACATGGGAAATGTTTTTTATTCAAAAATTTGTTCGATGACTGAATAAGTAAAAAACCTAAAAAAAATATAATAATCATAGACGCTAAAAGGGTGAACGGTAACTTGATAAAAGTGGCCAATCAACCCTATATATTGTGAATTGAATTGCCATGACCAGAAAATCCGGCAAACACCGTGAATAGTTAATTTGGCGTCACTTGTGTGCGATATGAACTGGTGGCTCTGTTGCAGATTTTCTGCACTGCAAACTGATTCGATCTCCCGAGTTGGAGATCACGGTAGACACTGCTGATGAGACCTAATAAGGTCGAAACAGCTGTTGAGTGTTTCCGTATATCATGCGTAGGTTTTCGCCGGATTTTCTGATTATGGTAATTCAATTCTCAATATAATTCCTCTACTTAAAAAAAAGGAAAATTTATACCTATGTATTGTGTATAGAATTATCACGCGGCAATATATTTGTACATGTAGTATTCAGACATAAGGTTTTAATTTAGGGCTGTTCAAAAACAGGACAATTATTACTCTCTCTCTCTCTCTTTCCCTCTGTCTATCTCTGTCTCTTTCTCTCTGTCTCTGTCTCTGTCTTTGTCTCTCTCTCTCTCTCTCTCTCTCTATATATATATATATATAATAAGCTATTCTCCTTGTAAGTACATTTCCACTGAAAAGAACATGACTTCAACAGAGATGCAAAATTTACCGTTATAGAAATGATCGTAAAAATACCCATTGGAAAATATAAGGATGATATAAGAAATGCACACCGATAAATATAAAAAAAGGTCTCTAAACATTGACCTCAAATGACTTTAATATCAAACTAAACCATCCTCAAAATAACACTTTCTGATATAATAAAGATGTATTGCCTCTAGAAAATCCAAATAAATAAAAAATATCTATTCAATCAGAAGAGTTAACGGCTAATTTGAAACTATGCATAGAAACGGGCCATTCCTTACATCGTGTTTCGCTGTCCATGTGTGACACTATACGTCATGTATTGACGCTACTCAGAGATTATAAAACGGTTGGTTCAAACACGAGAATACAAAATGATACTCCTTAAACGAATGTATGTTACGTTACTGGTTCATTTTTTAATCGTTTCTTATGTTGTATACCAACCCTCTGGAGAGGCTTCAAAATCTGTTCCTCAGCTTAGGGTTAAAGAGTACCACTCTAGTTTTTCTATAAAGAGGGATTTAGCTTTTCAAAACCCACGAAAGTTGATGTGCCTTTATAGAAAGAAACCAATCCAAAGCAATAAAAACGACTTCAAAATAGTCTTCTCTCTGACGACGAAGACTGTTGAGAACAATTAAGAATTTAAAGAGTGAAAATTCAGTATGTAATTACAAAAAAAATATTCTTCCTGTTTTACAAAATCACTTTATTTATCTTACCCCACCATATATATATATATATATATATATATATATATATATATATATATATATATATATATGTATATATACATCAAATATGAATGTTACGTTCTAATTTTCTTAAAACATTTATTTTTCCTAATGTTCGATTTTTGTCGATAGACTATGAGAAATTACACGAGCAAATAAGGGAGCCCACTCCAGAAATATTTAATAAATATTAAGTGAATCTAAACATTCCGAAGACTACGAAACTTTTAGGCAAATATCATTTATTTCTTTATATTTTTTACTTTGAACTAACAAAAGTATACTCACTCAATATCTATCTATCTATCTATATATATATATATATATAATTCATTCAGGACAAGAAAATCATTCAAAAGCTGAACATTTAAATTTTCCTGGTAGAGAGCTCAATGTAATTAATATTACAGAGCAATACTTTCTTTAAAGAAAAAACAAAAGACCGGTTTCTTTAGGATTATAAATTTATTTCCATCCTGTTATGTGTTTCTGATGTAAACAAAAAACACGAAGAAAAATATAACAGGACTTGTTCAGATCTTATGAATTTCTTTGGTTCAGAAACACAAAACAGGATGTAAATAAATTTATAATCCTAAAGTAACCGGTCTTTGGTGTTTTTAAAAAAAAAGTATATATATATATATATATATATATATATATATATATATATATATATATATATATATATAAAGAAGCTCGATAGAATAAAGCCGAACGAAATATCACACATCTAAATTTTAGTTAAGTGTTCGATTTATTCAACTTTCCACATATTTCTATCATACTGTCAGATTCACAACAGTCTATCTTTTCAATATATATATATATATATATATATATATGTACACACACACACACACACACACACACACACACACACACACATATATATATATATATATATATATATATATATATATATATATATATATATATATATATCTTTACGTGTGAACAGGGTTCTTAAAATGAAATGAATGAAATTAATAATGTAAATTATATTTGTCATGTTTAAATGTTTAATTATTAAACAGAAATGTATGCAAGAGTGTATGAGGACTGAAGACAATTTGGCCATTAATTATCAATAGATTTATTCTTGTTTATAAAATGATTCTTTTCTTTTGATATGTTTATTTTTATTCCTTTGCATTTACTCCTATTCAAATATGAATTTGCCAACGACGTTCTTCCTTTCTGCATTTTATTCCATCCATCTACCTATCTATCTGTCTATCTTGGATATATTATTATTTACTCAACGGAATTTGCTTACGTACTTAGCAAATACATTGTTTACCTAATACGGATAAAACGTTCTCCCCAATCAGTTTTTTCTGTAAATCCTTTCTATGATTTACACTATATATATATATATATATATATATATATATATATATATATATATATATATATATATATGCGTTTGTGTGTGTATGTGTGTGTCTTTCCCGTATATATATATATATATATAATTTACGTTGGGTTACATCCTATTCAATTGGAGGGGTTTGCAACCACATACATAATATATATATATATATATATATATGTGTGTGTGTGTGTGTGTGTGTGTGTGTGTATAAAGATGTGTATATATATATATATATATATATATATGTACGTTGGAATATTTGTATGTAAAGAGTATTTAATGCACTACACACACACACACACACACACACACACACACACACACACACACACACACTACTACTACTACTACTACTAAGTCATATAAGCATTAAATATAAAAATGCATAGTTTCCCTGTTGCCTTTTAAATGAAATAACCTGAGGTATATCAATGTGGGTAGATCCATTATCTATTTAAATTTCTACGGAAGCATAAATCTCTGCCTTGTGGTGGGGATCTCCAGATCATTTTCTGTGCATATTGCTTGAACTTGACTGAAAAAGCGGGTCATATACGATACTTTGAGCTTAGCAGGAGATCGTGTTGCAAAACTCCAAAAAGCTAAGAG
This sequence comes from Sepioteuthis lessoniana, assembly GCA_963585895.1. Lineage (NCBI taxonomy): Eukaryota > Metazoa > Mollusca > Cephalopoda > Myopsida > Loliginidae > Sepioteuthis > Sepioteuthis lessoniana. Next base: position 111,545,911 of record OY757905.1, on the reverse strand, counting down.
ACAAGCTAACTATAGGTGAGAATCGAACCATTTAACAACTATACATCTACTTCAAAAGTAAACATTTTGTTTGTTCATTATGGCTGAGCATTTCAGTAAATAGACGGACAAGTGAAGTCTCGCACCTTAAATACTCATGCATTCAAGTTTGGAGATAACCATAACACATGCACAATAAGCGAAGAAAGAACTGGCTGACACCCCCAAAGAGGGTATACGTAGAAGTGGGCATGCCGTACTTTACTGAAAGTATATATATATATATATATATATATATATATATATATATATATATATATATGTATGTATGTATGTGTGTGTGTGTGTGTGTGTGTGTGTGTGTGTGTGTGTGTGTGTGTGTGTGTGTGTGTGTATTGTGAAATACACGTACGCATAAAATGTGTATCCCAAATGTTGACATGTGCAAGTATACAGAGGAGAAACCCAAAGATAAAGTTGTATCAGTTTGACCAACGAAGAACATAATAATATCAATTTAATGACTGGTATAAGCAGTTGTTATAAAGTACATATCGTGTTTTATTTTAATTTTATAAGATTTCCCTTTGTATTGGACACCTGATTTTGAACCCTCTTCCACTTAGATATCAGTACTTTCCTTCCCTGTTGAAAGGGTTTAGAATACCCGGACTGTAATCCCCTGCAGAGACATGAAATCCTCTCCTGTAAAAATTTGGGTGATCTGGGCCTTACAATAATCTGCATCTGATAGTGTACCTCTTGTTATGGACATCTGAGGAGCGTAGAGCATTCCTTTACAGCCATTTAACGGGTCCACTCTAAGTGAAAGTAACTGCTATGGTAACATCTATGGGTCAAATAAATATCTTTGACAATTATTCGTATTTAAGGTAATAGTCTGCAAAATAAAAATTAAAAAAAGAAACCCTTAAGAAACAACTACAGTAAAAATGTAAATATGCACGCGATCTTCTAATAGCTTGGAATGAAATAACCCGAGACGGGTTGAAATGCCGTAAAAATCAATCAACCAAATGATCGATATTTTCCGTTTCAAAAAGTCTAGCTATTTCTAGCTGGTCAACGACGTACGTTTGAGTTTAAGCGAATCTTATTATACATATTCAATGTGAATTAGTTTTAAATCTGTTTAAAATGCCATTTAAGATTTGTTTTAAATTTGTCTCCAATTCTAAACCGGTAGAATACGAGGATTTGTACTTCTATTTAGTATAATTTTTTTTTCGGTCAGCCTGATTTCAGGCCGATGGACCCTTATATCTATATCACTATTGCCTTGCATGAATACAGGCAATAATGCTAATTGATTCCAACGACTTAAGATTTAGGCTATTTTTTTTTTAAACAGAAGTTAAGGACAAAGGCGTTTCGGTGCTCTGAGGGTTAAAACTGGTAAATTCAGTTTGGAAAGTGTGGGGGGAAAATGCATAAGAACAAAGCAACAGGTTTCTTTCTTTTACTTGACCTTGCAGTCAAACGCTCATGGATCCAAAGCAAAGAAGGTGATTTTGCTGTAACGTTTATCATCAAAAGAAATAGACATAACGATCTGTATTCAAATCTCGGACGAAGTTGTTTACATTTCACATAGTGTTAAAACGCTTCGAAATGGCACGCCTCCAACTACTCTCCCTCCAGCTATGGATAAATAGGAGGGCTGACTGGGCTTTCCAATCTTTGTATGGCAGCTGGTCAAGGAGGAGGTTCGTGGCTGAGGGGTTGGCAAATAGATACTTACATGGCCACGGACAAAACAAGGTAAACAACAGAAATAAAAAATTATCTCCACTCACTGAAGTTGATATTAATTAGTGGTTTCTGAATGAGAAAAGTGACATAAGCTCATTGTATAATCAGTAATTTTAGTATTCAGAGCCCTAAATTATAATAATCTTACGTTAATGAGTTGTAAAAGAAATGACAGTCTCGGCGGAAAGACATCATTATTTTATATCATTTTCTAGTTTTTTTTTATTTCGTTTTTATTAATATTCTTTGAAATACGCCTGTTCAATTAAAGGGCGCTGGGTGGTGTCGTCAGTTATGTCTTTGGCTGGATCATTGGAGGGTTCGAGTCTTTCACCAGCTCGTTCCTACTCGAGATGATATATTCCACGGTGCACCATCCGAGTAATAATTTACGAAGCTCTTTGCTTTGATTTGGCACAAGGCCGAATGAATGGAGCACCGAATGAGTGCACCACTCAAGCATCGCAACGCTAGCAGCTCAACTGGTTTAAATCGAATTTTGCTAATGTAGCCCCTTGTTTCTGCGCACTGGATTGGCTAATGCTATAGCCAACCAGTGCACAAAGTGGTTGTTTCAAACAGAGATACGTGACGTTGACACTTTTGTTTTTGCTTTATTCTTTGATAAATATAACGAATGTACGTATATTTAAAAAGTAGAAAAAATTTTAAAAAGATTTTCATGATTTTTGGATCAATTGTATCATTGGTCTAAAAAAATGTTCTCTGTTAAGATTTGATTAATTTGTCTTATTTCTACCCCCCCCCAAAAAAAAAAAATCAGTGACTTACTATGATTCTATTAGCGGCTTATTGATAAGATGGCTGCGTCACTTTTTGGAAGTCGCCAATGATTTTCTTATACTTTTTATTCACCATTTACAGATAACTGATATATTCTAAAGTATTTATTTTTGTTTATAATGTCTGTTTTCATTCCATTTATTTGTAATGGAAGCAGTGGATTACTTCCTTTGTTTTATATACTTTTCTTTGTTTTTTTTCCCTTCACTCATCTTTTCTTTCTTTCTTTCTTTCTTTCTTTCTTTCTTTCTTCCTTCCAAAGACTTGAAGAATAAATAAAGTCTGAGCAAAAAGAAAGCAGCAAAGAGAGGTGGTTTCGATAACAACGATGATCTTTCTTTCACCCTTTCTTTCTTTCTTTCTTTCTTTCTTTCTTTCCTTCTTTCTTTCTTTCTTTCTTTTTTCAAAAGATTTTTCGAAAAAATAAGATTTCAGCCAAAGGAAAATAATATGTTTCTATGGAAACGAAAATATTTCGTTCTTCCTTCCACTGTTTGCTTGTTTCTTTCTTTATTCTCTTCTTTCATTTTTCATTTAAAGATTTAAAGGACCAAGTAACATCCAAGCAAAAGGGAAACAACAAAATGATGTTTCCATGAAAACGATCTTCTTCTTCTTCTTCTTCTTCTTCTTCTTCTTCTTCTTCTTCTTCTTCTTCTTCTTCTTCCAGAAGATAGCAAAGAAAGCTGAACACGTATTTTTTTAAAATCTTGCTAACAATGAGTAACCTCTTAGAAAACAAAAAGACCACAAAAAAAAAAAAAAAACCCATGATTTTCAGATTCACCAGTCATTGTAATTCTATTATGGAAATTCTTTTTTTCCTATGTTAAAAGTTTAGCTGCTTCTAAATTATATATATATATATATATATAGATAGATAGATACCAGTGTGTGTGTGCGTGTGTTTTCGTCTGTGTTCGAATTGCGTCAATTCCGCCATGATTATCGTTGCTAATGTGTGCCAAATGTTAAAATGTTAGAATTCTGAACAGTTGTCCTTCCCGCTTCTTTCTTTGCTTTGCATGGTCTTGGAACAAAGCAACAGAGAATTCGAAGGTAGAAAACGATGGTAAATGCACCACATTTACAACAAGGTGACTCCAGTTGTATTTGCTCTGAAAAACAAAAAAGACAAAAACAAAACAAAAAAAAATGAATTAAAGATAGTTATATAATACGGTACATTAGAATTAATACAAATGTTTTGTACATAAATTGCAATTAGTGTAAGATGATTTACAAAAACTACTTTTCAGACGTTCTGTTCAAATATCCTTAACAATAAAAAATTAGTATATATCTCACTGTTTGCATGGCTTAGAATACGCCGACTGTGTCTCTTGGCTAGATATATTCCACGGTGCACCACCAGAAAAGTGAGGTGTCTTTGTTATAGCAATAAACTGCATCTGTTGGTGAGACTCCTGTTCTGGATTGAAGGAAGTTTAGAGTGATTCTTTCATTGATATTACTCCCGCGTACACACTGTATGGTCGAACGTATTATGCGTCCCATATGTGAAAATTCTTAGTATTAGATATGAATATTTGAAACCATGAAACTGTATGCAAACAAATTATCATTAGTTTATGTGAGTTTTTCACAGCAGCATTAGCTGATGTTCTTTTACTGGAGTCTGAGGGGCAGCAAGTCTTCTCAGGTCTCCAGAACTCTTCTCAGTATTCTGGCTGACCTCAACAATGTTGTTGTTTGGATAGTCGTCCTCTAATTTCTAATTCCTCCAACCCTCTTATCAAGCCCGTCTCTTCATTTTATAGTTTTTTTCTAGTTCTCTGGCAATGTCCAAGTGTTTGTCGCTGTTTTTCATTTTCTTTGATTTTCATTCTGTCGTCCGCCGGGAAGGCCAAGTCCACAATTCGGTAAGTTCTCTTTTTTTTATTATTATTACTATAATTTATGTAGTAGTGTTAATAAATAATTATGAAAAAGATACATAATAATTTATAAGAATGCTAATAGTGTGTATGTGTGTATGTGCGCGTGTGTGTATACTTGGGTCATTGGGAAAGTTCTTTGGAATCCAAATTTTTTTTTAATGCAATTTTTTTTTTCAGAATTTCTTTTTTTTAGAATTTTTTTTTTCAGAATTTTTTTTTCAGAATTTTTTTTTTTTCAGAATTTTTTTTTCTCAAAGTAAACTCTGCATAGCACGGAATTAATTTAGCGTAAAAATTATTCTTAATCTCGCAAATCAAACACAATACTCCAGATTTGAACAGAGGTCTGTCATTAAATGTTGGTTTTGCTGAGAAGTACAAAATATGAAAAAATTACAGAAGAATATTAATGTCTACTGACATAAAAAAATGTTTACAAATAGGTTAAACATGAGTTTTCAATGACTAGCACTGGGTGAAATGACATTCCGTAGACTAAAAATGCACAAAATCTCCGGTAAAGGAAAAGTTCCGGCAAAGCAGTCAGGAAAGATAGTTATGGTTTCTGCGATAAACGTGAAATTGTAATCAGAGTTACATAGAGCCAAATGCTTAGACAAAATTTACTTAGTTCCTTGAATGACCCTCGTATATATATATATATATATAAACAAATGAATAGTGAAATCATTGGTAAGGGGAAAACTATTTTAAAACATTAAAACAGCGAGGGCCCTTTCGTCCGGCCCATGTCCGGCTTAGTCACCCTAAAGAATTGTTTAAAAACGGGGTGTAAACTAAATAATTGGATAAAAGGGACAAGATGGGAAAAAATCAAGTCACACCTGTCTCCAATATTTCCCCAAATATATTTAAAATGTGACTACATAGAGAGTGGGGGTCTATAGCGATATAGATCACCTATAAGACATAAAGATGAATTTTGTCTCTAGCTCTATGCAGAACAAAAAAGCAGATGTATTATAACTAAAGGCCGACAAATATCCGGACATTCTCAGGCAATGGATTCTGCAATTGGTGAACATTTGCTTGCCATAAATAGTTGTAGGACCAACTATCAAGACGACTGCTTTTCTGTTCTACATAGAGCTAGAGACAAAATTAATCTTAATGTCTTAGTGGCGATCTATATCGCTATAAATCACCCCTCTCTATGTAGACAGTTAAGCAGTCACATTTTGAATATATTTGGGGAAATATTGGAGACTGGGGTGACTTGATTTTTTTTCCACGTTGCCCCTTTAATTATTCAATTTTTTCCACCTTGTCCCTTCAATTATTTAGTTTACTCCCAGTTTTTAACTATTCTTTCAGGTGACTAAGCCTGACAAGTTCCGGATGAAAAGTCCCTCGCTGTTTTATTGTTTTAAAATAGTTTTCCCCTTACCAATGATTTCGCTATTCATTTGTTTATACAAATTTTCGTGTACTAAGAACATAATATATGTATATATATATATATATATATATATATATGTACATACATACATACATACAGTAGCGTCCAAAACTAAGGGAAAAATTTTAAAACCTAATATTTGTTAGAAATAACAACTGGGAAAAGCTGAAATTTTGACAACTGGTAGCCGTTATCATCCATAATAACTTACTAAAATTTCAATCATTTGCAACGGATAGAAAAAGAATTATAACAATTATTCATTTATTTTCAAATTTGGAACGTCCAAAAGTAAGGGATAAAATTGAGAAAAACAACGTAAACAGCCAAAAAAGCAATAAAAATACATGTACAATCAATATTTGCTCTCAATGACAGTTGCACATCTTCGACTACAAGAACGAATCAGTTCTTGACAATCCTCGATACTAATTTTAGACCATTCTTCTTGAAGCTTCACCCACAAATCCTCCGTGTTAGTGGGATTTCTTTCCATAACTTTCACTCCTAAGGTCTTCCAAAGATTTTCTATTGAATTTAAGTCAGGACTTTGCGGTGGCCAATCCATAATTTCGAAATCTTGCTCGCTAAGGTAACTCATTACCACCTTTGCCTTGTGACATGGGGCGTTATCTTGCATAAAGGTAACCCTATCGAATCCTCAATTCTGTATGATTGGCACAACATGATCTTGAACAATGTTTTTATAGATCTGCGCGTTTACACGAGTCTGTAACCGGACAAGAGGTGTTGTATCTTGGCTAGAAAACATTCCAAATACCATGACGCTTCCGCCCCCAAACTTGACAGTTTTCTTAGTACACTGTGCACTTAATCTTTCACCAATACGTCTCTTTACATTGTTTTTTTTTCCATCATTTCCAAATAAATTAAACTTGCTTTCATCACGGAAAAATACTTTTGCCCAATTTTCAAATGTCCAAATTACATACCTGTTTGCAAACTCTAATCTCTTCTTCTTATTCTTCGAACTAACAAGTGGTTTCTTCCTTGGGGTTCGATTAAACAGCCCTATTTCTTGCAGTCGTCCAGAAACAGTCTGTCTTGTCACATTAACACATGAGGTACTATTCATAATCCTTTTAATTTCTGTGCAAGACTTAAAACGATCCTTTAATGACATACGCTGCATTATTCGATCTTCTCTTGCCGAAGTTTTGCGGGGTCTGACGGTTTTAAAAGCACTAACTATTTTGCCAGTATAATTGTAGGATTTAACAACCCTGTCTACAACACTCTTGGAACGTTTCACTTTCTCTGAAATCTCTCTAATGGTGTGCTTTTCCTTGTTAGCTTCACAATACCTTGTCTCACAGAGTAATCAGGTTTTTGGCGTTTGGCCATGGTGCAGGCTGATGCAACGTTTACAAGTGACTAAGTAAGACTTATTCTTTAGAGGAAATCAAAAAATTTGAATATAGCATACTGTTTACATTGTTTTTCTCAATTTTGTCCCTTACTTTTGGACGATCCTATTTTGAAAATAAAAAAATAATTGTTATAATTCTTTTTCTATCCTTTACAAATGATTCAAATTTTAATATGTTATTATGGATGATGACGACTACCAGTTGTCAAAATTTCAGCTTTTCATAGTTGTTATTTCTAACAAATATTAGGTTTTAAAATTTTGTCCCTTAGTTTTGGACGCTACTATATATATATATATATATATATATATATATATATATATATATATATAATAAAAAAAAAACACAACTGATACAATGCAATTTTGAATGGCTATGAATCCAAATGGAGATACATAAACATAGATTTTCAAGGGAAAAATCTTTTTTTAAATTAACATTTAAAGGTTCATAATTGAATTTATAAAAAGATTATTTGAATTATATAGCCAATTTTAGTGGCAATTCGTAATTAGCGAATTGTCGAAATAAATTTATAATGGCATAGTATTGATTGAGTTTTCTTTGATATTATATATATATATATATATATATATAATCGTCTGATGAGGTAATTTGTAATGAACGAATAGTCAAAATATATCTATAATGGCATATTATCGGTTGAGTTTTCTTTGATATGAGAAATATATATTTTCTCTGTATGAAAATTTTTCTATATATTTTTACATATTATTAGCCATAACACTCTGTTAGGATTATATGAAAATTTTCATATATTCTATATACGAATTATTCCATGTAGGTTATTCTTGAACTTTTTTTATATGAATTATATATATATATATATATATTGCTATTATTATTATATTAAAGTAATAGTTTTTTTAGCCACACTGTTTTTATATCGTTCATAATAAATCTATTAAATCTATTTTTCTCTTCTCTACAAGTTAGACGTATATGTTAACGCGCTGGACTGTGACATCATAGTAATCACTATCAGTTAGCAACATTTATTAGGTCAAGCTACTAATTTTGATATGTATATTATTAAACTCAGAGGCAAATAGTTACATAAATGCATTTGTCCCACAAGAATAAAACATGTTCACTGACTGGAGATCTATAAAAATAAAATAATCAAGAATCAGCAAGAAGTGATGTTGCTTAAAGACATATATCCAAATAAGAAAAAAAAAAACAGATTCTGACTTGGATAAACAATCCCATTTAATTAAACGTAAAAAAAATTCGATTTATGGATTATTTTTCAAGTTAGAGGTATAAAAATATTACATAACATTTAAACTTATTTAAGATAAGCAATCTGGAGTGAAAATCCACACTCTCGGTCAGGCCTAAAATTCGCAGAAGAGAGAGACCTCTTCAAGAACCAAAAAGGGGATTTCAGTATTACGCTATCTGGTCGTAACTTTTCAATTCTGAATAGCCCTTCGGCAGAGGTTTTAGAATATACCGATTATATCTCTACACAGAGTTAAGCCCCCACCAACAAGTGTCCCGATTATATGAATAATCTGATGGTGAGGCTCCAGTAATGCTGGAATCTTGGGGAATGCATAGTAACCCTTCGTTGCCATTAGTTCCAGGTCTACTCTGGACTGGAGTGGTAGCACGAGATAGCGTCCTATCTATGGGTCAAACAGAACTGTTTGATGATTTAACTGTGTGTAAACAAATGTGACGTTTTGTTGTTAGTTATACACAGCAATGCTTTGAACCTTTTAACTTTGTTGACTTATACTAAATTGAAATTGAAATGTTTGATCCTTTACCTGTGTGTAAACAAATGTGATGTTTAATTGAATTGTTAGTGATACACTGTATTACTGGGAACCAATTAATTTTATTGACTTATGCTACATTCAATTGTTAGAAATATAATTGTTCGAATATTTAACTGTATGTATCAACAAAATGTGTTCACGAATTATATATCTAATATACACTAACCCTAACTTGCATATGTAAAAACAGGATTTGTCATTAAATAACCAACAATGGTTGATTCCATACAACCAAAGCAAAGCAGTTCAAGTTTTGTAGCTATGGGAAGTGAAGTATAATCATTTATTGTTTCACTCCAATGTCTTCTTCTAGCAGCACCTGTTTGGGTCAAAATTATTGGTCAAATGTATGTTTCAAAATTAACTATATTTGATCAGAATATCTTAAACCGTATAACTCTTTGGGTATCATCATCATCATGTCGTGCCGCCAGCACGGATATCCCTGACCCTCTCTCGCCACTTCTCCCTATCATTCATCGCCTCCGGCAGGTCTTCAGGGTTACATCCTGTGTCCTCACATAGTTGCTGTATGTAAGTTCGAGCTGGTCGTCCTGCTTTTGCACGGCCATATGTGGGGGTCATAGGAGTACATCACTTATGAGCTCGTCCTTGCTTCTCCAGCAGTGTCTCGCGTGTCTGGTTCGTCTAGCTTGTATAGTTTTCGTGATGGGGGGCAAGTGTCCGTATAGTTGTTGTCTCGTGGGGTGTTGACGCCAGGACTTGTTCAATACTGCTCTCAACATTCTTGTGTAATTTCCGTCTAGTTTTTTCTCCAGCCGTTTAGTTAGCGTCCATGTAGTGCATCCATATAGCAGTATCGACACAACCGCTGCCTGGAAGAAACTGCGTTAAGAAGATCTGAAACCATATAACTATGTACAAACAAATTATAATCTTACTCTTCGGAGTTTTTCACTGCATCGTTAGCTGATAGTTTTCACTGGAGTAAAGGAAATTTCTTCAAGACTCTTCTAAGTATTCTGGCCAATCTCAACAATGTTGTAAATTGGATGGTCTCCACTCGTCTTCTTATCCCTAAGTTCTCCAGTTCCTGTACCAATCCTTTGGTGACGGTACCAAGTGTGTCAATTACAATTAGTATTACCATCACTTTCTTGTTCCATTGTTTTTTCTAGTTCTCTGACAAGTTCTTGGTATTATCTCTCTTTACGCTTTCTTTCAGCATTACCCTGTGCTCCACCGGAACGGTAAAGTTCTCAATTCGGTAGGTTGTCTTTTCTTATTATATAATATGTTTGTGTCTCAGAATCCTACTGAATGTTGTGCGTCTTCTTTTCTCGGAGGGATTCTGCGTTATGCACATACCATTTGTCCGCATAGTCAAATTTAAACTTCTTGCACAATTCCCCATGGATCACCTTCTTAATCCAGTCGTATCTTGTCTTATACTCTTTTTGCGCTAATCTACTGCATCCGCTTGCTATGTAATTAATCGTTTCGTTTCTATCGCCACATAATCTACATCTGCTATTTTGTTGTGTCTTGTCTATTCTTACTGTCGCTATAATAATAATAATAATAATAATAACACTGTCTCAAAATGTACAAAATCACATGAAGTCATAAACTTCATCGAAAAGACCATGCAACCTGGAGAGTGGAGCTGACAGCAGGAAGAAGAAGCTTAGCTGAAACAAAGATCCAAAGAGGGATTTTCCAAGGAGATGCACCATCACCCTTACTATTGATAGTAGCCATGATACCACTTAACCACATACTCAGAAAACGCATAGCCGGATACAAACTTGGCAGATCGCAAGAGAAGATCAATCACCTAATGTACATGGATGACATTAAACTACATATTTGCAAAAAATGAAAAAGAACCGGAAACTCTCATACACGCCGTTAGAATATACAGTCAGGACATAGGAATGGAATTTGGCATAGAAAAATGTGCCATGCTCGTTATGAAAAGTGGCAAACGACATATGACTGATGGAATGGAACTACCAAATCACGACATAATTGGAAGGCTCGGAGAAAATGAAACCAACAAATACTTGGGTATCTTGGAGGCTGACACCATCAAACAAAATGGAAATGAAAGACAGGATTCGAAAAGAATATCTCAGGAGAACTAGAAAAACTACTCGAGACAAAACTCTCCTGCAGAAACCTCATCAAAGGAATAAATACTTGGGCTGTGCCCCTCGTTACATATTCGGGACCCTTTCTCAAGTGGGCCAGAGATGAACTTAAATAAATGGATCAATGAACAAGAAAACTAATGACCATGCATAAGGCATTACATCCCAGAGACGACGTTGACAGACTATATGTATCTAGAAAAAAGGGAGGAAGAGAACTTGCTAGCATCGAAAACCGCGTAAACGCATCGGTACAACGGCTCGAAGACTACATACAAAAACATCTGAAACGATACGGACAACACGAGAGACGATAGAATGACAATAATTAGGAAACAAAAATAGGATAAAATGAACTCTATAGCCGCTTAAAACGACTAATATACAACATTTCACAGCAGAAAACCTGGACCTGGCTAAGAAAAGGAAACCTTTAGAGAGAAACGGAATCTCTCCGAATAGCAGCACAGGACAACGCCATAAGGACCAATCATATCAAAGCGAAAATAGATCAGACGCAACAAAACAGTAAATATAGGCGATGCGGTGACAGAGACGAAACGATCAATCACATTATAAGCGAATGTAGCAAATTAGCACAGAAGGAGTATAAAGCGAGACACGACTGGGTCGGCAAGGTGATCCATTGGGAAATGTGCAAGAAATTTAAATTTGGCCATACTAACAAATGGTATATGCACAACCCAGCACCTGTCCTAGGAAATGGCACACATAAACTCATATGGAACTTTTAAATTCAAACGGATCCCCTAATCCCGGCCAGAAAACCAGACCTAATAATAATCAACAACAACGAAAAAAGAGAATATGAAAAATTCTTGACTTTGCTATTCCGGCAGACCACAGAATAAATCTGAAGGAATGTGAAAAGAAGGATAAGTACCTTGACCTTGCTAGAGAATTGAAAAACTGTGAAACATGAAAGTGACGATTGTACCAATTGTGATTGGTGTTTTTTGCAAAATAACTTAAGGATTATTAAAAGGCCTGGAGGACTTGGAAGCTGACGGACGGGTAGAGACTATCGAAATGACAGCATTGCTAAGAACGGCCAGAATCCTGAGACGAGTCCTGGAGATTTGAGGAGACTTGCTGTCACTCAAACTCCAGTGAAAAAACCATCAGCTAACACTGATGTGAAAAACTCTAAAGGAGTAAATAATAATAATTATTATTTACTCTTTGAGAGTTTTTCACATCTGTTTTAGCTGATGGTCTTTCACTGATGTTTGAGTAATACCAAGTCTCCTGAAGTCTCCAGGACTCTTCCCAGTATTGTGGCCGATCTCAATAATGTAGGAGTTTGGATAATATCTACTCGTTCGATTATTTCCAAGACTTCCAGTCCCTTTAATAATCCTTTGGTGACTGTACAAAAGCACCAATCACGATTGGTATAATTGCCACCTTCATGTTCCATAGTTTTTCTATTCCCTATCAAGGTCCAGGTACTTATATTTCTTTTTACTTTCTTTCAGTTTTTTCTGTGGTCAACCGGAACAGCAAAGTCCACAATTTTACAAGTCTCTTTTTTGTTTATTATTATAAGGTCCGGTCTTCTGGCCGAGATTTGGTGATCTGTTTGGATGCCAAAATCCCATTGAAGTTTATGTGTGTCATTCTCCAGGACAGATCCTTGGTTTAGCATATACCATTTGTTAGTATGGTCAAATTTAAATTTGTTGCACCTCTCCCAGTGGATCCCCTTGCCCACCCGATTGTGTCTAGTCTTTTACTCCTTCTGTGCTAATTTGCAGCATTCGCTTATTATGTGATTGATTGTTTCGTCTCTATCATCACATAACCGACATTTGCTATTTTGTTGCGTCTTATCTTTTCTTGCTTTCATATGATTGGTTCTTATGGCGTTTGTGCTGCTATTAGGAAATATTCTGTTTCTCTTAGTTTCCTTTTCTTAACCAGGTCCCGATTTTCTCGTGTGAGATATTGTTTATTAATCGTTTAAAACGCGGATGGAGTTGTTTTTCTTCCCATTTTTGTTTCCTAGTTATTGTCATTCTGTTGTCCATCGTGTTGTCAGTATTCTTTCTGATGTCTGTAATCAGTCCTCGTTCGTGTTTTCCTACGTAGTCTTCGAGTCGTTGTATCGATGTATCAACGCTGTCTTCGATGCTAGCAAGTCCTCTTCCTCCCTCTTTTCTTGATACATATAATCTGCCAATGTTGTCTCTGGGATTATTATTATATTATTATTATTATTATTATTATTATTATATTCTCTGGCAAGCTCCAAATATTTGTTTATTTTTTCACTTTCTTTTATTTTCACCCACGTGATCCGCGATGAGGGCAAAATCCGTTAAATGATAAATTTGTTTTTCTTGTTAATCAATACAAGATTTGATCTTCTGGTCGGTACTTGGAGATTCCTTCTTTATTTCAAAATCTTAGAGAATTATATGAGTCTAATTCTCAAGGATGGATTCTGGATTTTGCATACACCATTTGGTTGTAAGGTCAAATTTTAACTTTTAATTTGTATGATTCCCTATTGATCACTTTTCTCATTAAGTTGTATCTAGTCTTCTACTCTTTTTGTGTTAGCTTGCTGCATTTGCTTAATGTGAGATTAACACGTTTATCTCTTTCTCCACATAACCGATCCGTGGGATATATTCTTTTCCCTTGGGTATTAGCATTATGTGAAATGAAAATAGCCTCCACCAGAATTTTAACTTTGTCCATTTCCTACGGTTACGCAACGAGAAATTTTTGTACGTGATATTTGACTTGATCGAAATCATATACGCATATTCTGGTAACACGAGGAAAGTCTAGTGACCGACGGCAAAGCCCTTTTAATCACAACAATCTCACAGAAATGGGACATGCTCCCACATTGCGGTGATAGAATAACATCAAAGCTTCAAAAAACAAATAGATTGATCTCCTGTATAATAACGGCATAAATCCAATACTAACATTGTAAATCGATTGAAGGGATACAACGTCAAGAGGTTCCCATACTATACAAGATTACTAAAGATTGTTAGCATTGGTTACATATTTTTAGATAATAGTCTTTTAAACATGAACTATGTAGAATGTTGTGATGATATTTAAATGAGTCTGACGTCGTCATATAATTCATATAATTCAAATTAACATAATTACATGAGCGATTCATTATTTACTGACTTCAATGAAGGCGCGAGGCTTGTATGGAGGCAGGTGACCAAACGGTTATCGCCGTAGGAAATGAACACGTCAACCCGATTTCAAATTTTGGACAAGACTGTTTCTGTTTCACTTTCACACTAATACTCTTGGAAAAGGCATGAATATATTGACTCCCTCTAGTTATGAGCAAATAGTAGGGCAGGGCGGGTTCTTTAACCATAGTATTGCAACCAGTCTGGGAAAAGAAAACTTTGAATTCAAACCCGAATGTGACCATAATCGGACACCGATCCCCAAAAAACTCCACACCTTAATACGCTTTTGGAAACGGCTTAACCAGTATTTGGTGAATACAGTTTGAGAGAGAGAGAGAGAGAGAGAGAGAGAGAGAGAGAGAGAGAGAAATGGGGAGAGAGAGAATTCACATGGGAACTTTACGGAAATTCCATTTCACGTTCAGTGTACTGATATAACATCTAGTGAGTCAACACAAATTTTACATCACTGAATTAACGTTTGGTTGTTGGAAATGCGCGAAAAAATAACAACCCTCCCTCCAACCTTGCCCCCCATATACAAAAAGACTGCAATTATGTGACAGAATATTGGTAAATTATTTAGGCATTGTTAGGTATTGATGAGAATATTAATTAATGGTCATGACGTTTTAGCCTCGAAATCATGACTGAGCCCAGACTCATCACCTTATGAAAAGTTTGTTGGTTGTGCACAACTATCGTTCATTTTGCAGAAGCATGTGTATATAATATTATTATACAGACACATGAGGGCGAGATAAAAAAAAAACGTTGTGTACTGAAATATAGATTATACATTTAATCATATATCGTCTCTTATATGATTAATGAAATGGGGTAATCAGTAACGATCAAATTCAAAACAAATTGATGCGATTATTATTTTAATACCATAATCATAAAAGCAATGTTTAAAGGGAAAAAAGATGTATTCATCTTAAGCATAAGCATTTGATTAATAATATCGTCTGCCCAGAAACAAGTAAAAGTAGAAAGAAAAAATGTTACGCTCTGTTATCTTCTTATAAAGGTATTTATTTAACCAGCACAGCAGAAATACATTGTAAATGTGGTGATTTGCGTGCTGGCTGAGATATCTTCATACATCTCCTCAATAATAACTGGAATTCGATCCTAAGTTAGACTAATATTTAATACATCCACTTTTAAAACGTTGGTGTAACACTATTTCTCTCACATACTGCGTGTTGCAAAATTTGACTGTAATAGCTTCTTCTATCAAATACTATACCAATGTATTGACGGTGTCAAATCTTCACCAAAGAGTAATCGATAAATGGTGGCTCAAAATTCAATTCCAGTCATAAGAATGTTTATGAAATAACAATGTGAAAGACAAATAAATTCTTGCGGTGGCGGTAGGCTGTTAGATACAAATAAAAAAACAAACTATATTCCCAACGTATTAGATGCATGGTTTACAAAAGGATTTGGAGTATTACCGCTTACTACAATTCTTCATAGCTCCAAAACTGTCTGTTTTTAATATCTGCTGATAACCCTCAAGTTATTATACGAGATAGTAAGATGCTGTGTTATACTGTCATTTAATTATTTCATATCAAAGGTGTATCTTATATATCAGGAAAAATTGTTGTTATATTATAAAATAGTTGAGTCTGTTTTTTTTTCGCCAAGGGAAACTGACATATATTTGGACACAAGCGACTCTCACATCTATTGGGGGCAAGCCATAATCTATTAAAAAATTAATATATTCTCCATCAACTGAACAAAAATCCACAGTATACCTTTCTTTTTTGTAAGATCTTGTAGCCTACAGTATAAAAGTTAGTGAGTTTTTAAAAGAAAATGTTTTTTTTTTATCACTAAGATCAGGTATGAACATCTTCGTCTGCTCAACCTTTTCAAGAGACCAAAGACATTATACCTAAAAAAAATATTTTTCTATAAATTCAGCATTGTGTAATTTTTGTTTTCAGGTGTAATTAATGTCATTCAAGAAAAGAAAATGCATAAAATAAATCGGCTAAGATTTTTCGATATTTTTGCAATAAGTCAATGCTTCTTTGTTTTTGTTTCAGACTGAGATGAAATTGTTATATGCACAGGCATCTGTTGTCACTTTTTCAGGATGTATGCAGCAATATGATGTATTCGGAATCGAGCTTTAATCCTTTCTTTTGTATGAGTGTCAATTTAATCAGTATAGTGATTTGCGCACAACGCCCTGGACACATGTCGCTTAGGTCAGGTAAGGAAGTACGGTTTGCTTCAGCTGTGACTAGTTCTAAGCCGTCGCTAATGACTGTGACTCCTCGATTTGCGGTTTTATCGTGTTCTAGCTTTTCTAACCTGTCGACTTCCATAAGAAAGCTTGTTCTATTTGGTGGAGTTTTGGTGGTGTAATGGTTAAAGTGCTGGACTGCAGCCTTTAAGTAAGCCAGTTCGAACTCCTATTCCCGTCATTACGATCATGTTCAAAATAATAGCCTTCAGAAAGATATTAAACTTCCCCTTATTCCCCACCCCCATCTTAGATGTTGATTATATATTATCCTTCCTGTTCTATAAGGATGGATTTGAACAATTTAAGGGGAAATATTTTTTTTTTAAATTAAGGAATTAAAATGGGAAAAAATGTTACTCTATGACACTAATTAAAAAAGTTAACTTAAGAAGGTAAAAGATATAGCGAATAAAAAATGCAGTTAAAGATTTTAAAAAGATATATTTTAAAAGCCATTTAATTTATTTTTAAAAAGTAATTTGGAAGTTGCAAATTTGAATCAAGATCGCTAACAAAGAAAAAATTATCCAATTGAAAAATTTTAAGTGTTAAATACTTTTATCAAAGGGAAAATATATTGAATTAAAATACCCCCCCCAAAAAAAAACAAAAACAAAAAAACAATATTTGTACAGTTTATATATACTGGTGATGTATTTTTAGATATTAAATATTCTGTTTAAACGTATGAAATTTTGTCATTCTATTTATTTTCTGATTAAAAATGAATTGTACATAACTTGTGTTAATTTGTTATAATACGCGGGAAACCCTGGGTATCTCTTTTCGTAATCAATAAAGGTAGGTGTTTCCTACTTATAAGACAAGATTTTCTATTGTAAATCAATGAGAATTCAATTTAAAGGTTCCTACTATTTTAGACTGTGTACAAACTTCTTCCTGCAAGTTACAGACGAATGACATTGGATGTCTGACTTTTGGGAATATATCATAAGAACAGAACTCCTGTGCGTTGCTATTGCTATCTTACATATAATTACTACCCTGGCTATTAGTATTGTAACGAGATCAACCAACTTAATAATTCCATGTTGAATCTAATTAGAATAACTGTTTGCAGCATTGGGAATGTAATCAACTCTGCGTTCACATTGAACTAACTCCTTTGCGAAAGGCACGTGTCCACTTCTCTCAAGCCTGGGTTAATTTTGACAAATTAAGCCCTTTAATTTTATCCATTTTAAGCATTTGGTAATAGTTCTGGTTATAAATCATTTTGTAGAATTATAAGCAAATGGTACTGAATCATTAAAAAAAAGGTAT
Organism: Sepioteuthis lessoniana; assembly: GCA_963585895.1. NCBI lineage: Eukaryota > Metazoa > Mollusca > Cephalopoda > Myopsida > Loliginidae > Sepioteuthis > Sepioteuthis lessoniana. Next base: position 111,527,962 of record OY757905.1, on the reverse strand, counting down.
AAAAATATTCAGTAACCGAAGGAAAGATGAGTGGATAGAGTTCAACATTCTGTAACATTATTCGCTTCGTCTGGCACTCCGAGTCCTGTTTTGCAGAAGACATTAAAAGTTCGGAAGTGGGATATCTCGTGAACCTCATATCATAATATATAACTATATCTCTGTCATTACACTATATGCCGATCTGAATGAGTTGAAGGAGTTCTCACTTTCTATCTCTCTCTTTCCGCGACTACAGCGAAAAAGATAGACAAAATAAACTTTCGAATCATGAAACAAATAGTCGTTTTGTATTTGTGTTCTATTATAACTTTAGACATGGTGCCGTGTTGGCGCTGGCAACGTTACAGTTTTAAGTTATCAGAAAAGTTCATATAATCAGCAAATAATTATAGTCCAGGAAAATGCTGTATAGTGTAAAATTAGGATATCAAGATAATGGTGTATCAAATTTTCAAGCGGGAAGTGCAGACTGCTTGCCTTTAAATAAACCGATAATAAACACTGACCACTATTACTGCTAATAAATCCGAAACATATCAGCCACCTAAAATTCAACAATTTGATAGGATAAAAAGAATGGGGTGCACATAGCATAACAGTTGTCCTTTGTGGGATTGGAATCGACAAACGAATCAAATCCGAAACAAAGTTGACTGCACTTTCATTTTGCACTAGTGCTTCTGGAAAAGGTATGAATTCTTCTCTTCTCTTATAAACTATAGGTAAATAGTAGGACAGACTGGCGTCTTTTGACTTGGCATGACATCTAGCCTAAGAGAAGGAAAATTCTGAATTCAAAATAACACTATTACACTAAAAGATTGGCTTTGTGTCATATCCTGCTCGTGGTAGACGGCATGGCTATATACTCACACTAAAAGACTAAGTGCCTTGTATACATTCGAAATTCTGATAAAATGAATTCAATATGAAATTGCTGAATATTTTGCGAAAAATAAAAAAAAAATACAGTTGATTTAATCGATTTTTGTATATTGTAGTTTGCCCTGTCGGCTAGAGCTGTAGAATACACCGACTTCACCTCTGCAGGTAAGACCCCGCCAACAAGTGTCCTGGACATAACACTAAACAATCTGATGGTGAGGTTCCAGTAATGCTTGATCTTTGGGTAATGCGGAGTAACCCTTTATTGCCATTGCTCCCAGGTCCACTCTAGCCAAGAGTGGTTGCACCTGATAAGGGTCCTATCTATGGGTTAAATAGAACTAAACCGTGCTTCCTTCACTAGACTGATTTTTACATTTAAACCGCGTATTTATGCTACACTGAATTGTTTAAAATAGAACTGTTTTGACATTTAAACTGCGTACTTATGCGAAACTGAATCGCTCGAAATAGAACTGTTTTGACGTCTAAACTGTGTACTTATGCTAAACTGAATTATCTGAAATAAAACATTTAACTCTGTGTATTGCCTAAAAGGCCGGGGCTGAAGAGTACACCGACTGCACCTCTGCAAAGTATGGTATGACACTAAACAGTCTGATGGGGAGGTTCCAGTAATGCTGGATCTTTGGGGATTGCGGAGTACCCCTTTATTGCCATTGCTCCCAGGTACACTCTGGCCCGGAGTGGTAGCACCTGATAGGACACTATCTATAGGTTAAATAGAAAAAACGGCATACTTATGCTAAACTGAATTGTTTGACTAAACTGAATGACTTCAAATAGAAATGTTTTTGACGATTAAACCGTACTTACCGGCTCATTGGCCTAGTGGGTAGAGTGTTCACAATTAAGCCGGGAGACCTGGGTTCAATCCCAGGGGGCGTCATACCAAAGACTTTAGAAATGGTACTTGATACCTCCTTGCTTACACTCAGCAATATAAGGTACGTATCGAGGGTAAAGTGGAGCAATCCTGGGAAAGGAGTAGCGCCCTCCCCTACACCTTGGTGTAGTAGCTATTGAAAAGAGAGCCTTCTGGTCACCCTCAACTACGGTTGCCAGCTTTACTTTACTTACATTTAAACTGCGTGCTTATGCTAAACTGAATTATTGGAAATAGAGCTGTTTTTTGACATTGAAACTGTACTTACACTAAACTGAATTGTTTAATATAGAACTGTTTTGACATTTAACTGTGTAAACAGAATCTGTTCTGATACTGAACAGAATTAGCTTAATTAGAACTGCTTGACTAAACTGAATAGCTTGAAATAGAAATGCTTTACACAATTTAACAGTATTTGCATTCAAATTGCATACTTATCCTAAACTGAAATAGAACTATTTTCATAAAAATGGATTTCGCGTTAAATAACCTACGAAGGTTGATATGCCATAAAACCCAACCAACTAACCAACCAACCAACCTATATTGTATTATTTTTTTTTACTGATTATGTGTAGTAGTTATAAGTCTTTTACATCAATAGACCAGTTCATATACATCAGTTGCAATATCTCATCTACTGAAAGTGATGTCAACATACGCATAACTAAAGCATGGACAAGTTATCTACCATATGGAAATCTGACCAATCTGATAAAATAAATCCGGATTTCTTCTCAGATCATGACAGAATTCTCTGACTGCACCAATTCGGCTATAACGAAACGCTTGGAGAAAAGCGACATGGGAACTACACAAGGATACAACAATTTATTTTGAACAACTCCAGAAAGCAGCAACCGACAAAACAGCTGTACGACCAATCACTTCTCATCTCATGAACCATTCAACAAAGACGAACAAGACCTACTCGACCCTGCCGGTGAAGAAAGGACAAATTCATGAACGATATTTTCCTATGGATTTCGACACGTAAACACACTTGTGTTGGTCGACCTGCAGAATCTTACATTCATGTGCTAACTGCGTACACTGGATGTCATTTGGAGGACGTACTAAGAGCGATGGCCGTTAGGATGGATTAGTGTGACAAAAGTCAAATGCTGTTTATTAAGATGATGATGATGATCATCATCATATTTATAAATTATAACTCATTGTTGGGCAAAGTTTAACTTATTAAATATTAAAAAAGATCATACCCAATTTGCAATTTTTTCAGATTTTAAATTAAGTAACCCAACATGCGTATTTTTTTAGATTTTTAATGGAAGTAATTCAAAGTATGTATGATATCAATTTGTATTTTAACCCTGGTTTTGTTTTATTTAATGGCATCAACCATTGAGGGTTAGTTAATGCAAATTCCATTCTTGTAAATGGGGTAATATTTAACACATATGTGTGGGTTAAGGGGATTCGCGCCTTCCCTACGGATATTAGTTCGAAAATGTGCATAATAGCGCAACTGGAGTTCGAACTCACTTACAAAAATGTCGTTGTTCAGCCTCTTCGCCACTGGGACACCCACTATAAATATGGTTTATCTCCTGATGGATCATGTGGTATGTCAAATTCAAGGTGATGCATGATTAAGTGTGTTATATTGTTGTATTTTCTATAGTAAATTCGTCTTTTCTACACCACTTTTTGGATGCTTTGTTCATTGGAAAGATTGTTTTCTGTCCTCCTCTTTTTAAAGTCGTTTTTATTAGTGTCTTTTAATAAAACAATTTTGTGAATGTGAAAAAGAAATTCCAACATCCAAATATGGCAATTTCCGTTATTTTATTTCGAAGCTGAAAATAATCAAAATGACTATTGAAAATTGCAAAAAAAAAAAAAAAACCAAAAAACATCGAGTGTTATTTAATGCAAAATACCTTTTCTAATGGTTGTCAGTTCGAATGAGAGCGTAATAGCACAACTGGAGTTCGAACTCTCAAACAAAAATTGTAGATTATAGTAGAATAATAACCAGTCTATGAGTGGAGGCAAGTATACGCCTACTGAATCGTCAGCAGATGGCTAAAAACTCTCCCTTATTAACATTATTCTCATGTCCACTCGGAAACGGACTGGTTGTAAATTTTAGGATCATATTCACGAGTCAAGTATATTTGTTTGCTGTGATGTTTAAAATGATTGTGAAATACGTTTACTCTTTAAGAATTATATGGGATGCATTAATCACGTTTTACCTGCTTTAGACTATTGTGAACTATATCAATACAGTGACACCCAAAGAATATATAAAATAATTATATATAAAATGTTTATCCGTTTAAAAGGATGAATAAAAATAGCTATATGAAAGCCTATACCATAAATTGCGGCGTCACGTATGTCAAACTGTTAAACCTGAAAAATTTCTCTAGAAATTAGGGGTCGACTTATACGACAGGGCTAAAATCCAAATCTTTATACCTGATAATGGTCAACCTGTGGTAAAGGTTTGGATTTTAACCCTGTCATATAAATCAACCCCTTGTTATGTAGATATTTTTTCAAGCTTAAAAGGTGGACTTAAATGCTAGAATTTACGGTAATTTCTTGTTGAATAAAACCCATTTCGGTACTAAATGACCTGACAAAGAAAGTACAAGATCAGTTCGGGATTTTTCTATTCACAAGGTCTGGCAGAATGATTTGAGGAGACTTGGGCATTAACAATGAGTAAAAAAAGGCAAGACAGGTCTTATTTAAGATTTAATCTTACGATAAGAAAGAACAATATTTAACATTTTTGCTTAGTTTGCTTGTCATTTTGTTTTAAAAATGATCTCATCCAAATGCTTGTCCTCTCTAGCTCAAGACCATTGAAGCATTGCTTAAATCTGGTATTGCTTCGACCTCATGAAGAGTAAAATCTTGTAGTTACTCAGTTGTATGATGCCTACATTTAAAGACTCGACTCTTCAGCTATCCCCAGAGAAAGTAGGGATTTTTCTAAGTTCCAATCTAGACAGATTTGAAGTGAAGTTAGCCACTACGTCATGGGGACCCTCTTTTAACCCATTTGAAACAGGATTCACTCTCTACAAAAGTTTTTTTTGATAGTTAAATGCTATTGAAAAATGAACTATTTACAATCATTTAAAACGCAAGTTTTCAGCACTAGATAGATTTGTTTGTGTTTTAATATGTTTTCTTTTCACTAGAATATACACTCTTTACTATACACATGTATATAGGTGACTGATGAAGACACGCTTAACTTAATCGTTATTGTCGTGGGAAATGAAATAGGTGAGACGTGAGAAAGCTGTTTGTGTTTCATTTTGCGCTTGAGCACTTGGAAAGGCATGAATCCATCTATTCTCCTTCTCCATCCCAGCTATGAGTGAATAGCAGGTTAGACTTCTTGCGGCCGAAGGGTTGGGTAAGTTCATACATAATTGATGGTGCTAACTATTATAATTATTTAAAATATTAACGAATATTTTCGAACAATTTTATGTCGTTTTCTTAATCTTGTTAACAAAGAATTTTAGTCAACAGATTCTTCTCTCTTCCATAAGATTATAATGTGGATGAAAGTCTTAAAACACCCCACCAAAAAAAACAAAAAAACAACAAAAGCAAAAAAAAAAAACGAAAAAAAAAAAACAAAAACCCAAAACCATAAAAAAACCAAAAACAAGGAGATTACTTTTTCTTGTTTTTTTTTTTTTTTTAAATAAAGAAAATTCGTTTATTTCTTTTTTGATGACTATACATTGGAAGTTACTTGGAAATATTTCGAACAAGACATTGACCAAACAATTTCAGAATATCAATCATGCTTCTGAGTTATAAAGCCCTGTAGATGGTTTAGTTTGGTTTGGTTTTATGGTATATCAACCATTGTACGTTGTTTAATACCAAATCCTGTTTATACATATATAAAATATATATGATTTGTAAACATATTGTTGATAATATTTTCAAAGGAGCCTAACCTCAGTTTTTTTGCACACAGATATATGGTTTCAAGTATTTCTATCAAATATGAATAATTCTATTCTCTATTATTCATTCGTTTACACACAGTTATATTGTTTCAGACATACCTATGAAACAGTAACAATTTAACATCAGTCATTTGTTTTCACACCTGTCAAACAGTTCTATTTGACCCAGTGATAGGACCCTATCAGGTGCTACCTCTCCGGGTCAGAGTGGATCTGAGTGCATTGGAAGTGAAGGGTACTCCACATTCCCCAATGCTCCAAGTCTGGAGCCTCACGATCAGATGGTTTAATATCAAATCTAGGACACTTGTTGAGGGAGTCTTACTCGTCTGTCAGTCGCATTATTGTACAGACGCAGCCCACCGGGCTCAAACGTTGTAGAACACCACTGTAGAGAGGTAATATCTTGTCTTTAAAGGGGAGCTTCTGAGTATAACAGTAAAATTTATCTAAAAGGTAATCTCTGGAGAGTGTTAAGTATCACTTCATTGTCCTTAATCTCATGTCCACTCATGATTTGTAATACCTGTTTATATTCTATTTATCAATGAAATAGGTCTCTATGAAAATTATTACAATTGGATAAGAATACACGAAACCATGCAAACAAATTATTATCAAATAGGTATAATTATTTAAACAATATAGTTGTGAATGATTATAAGAATTGAATAGGAATAACTGGACGTATACAACTGTGTGCAAACAATAAAATTAATGGCAAATAAAGTGCAATTTAAAAGAAAATGTGATGGAGCATTAAAAAAATATTTTGAAAACAATCTTCGGCTTCAAATAAACCATACATTTGTAGGTTGTAAATTGAATTACTATGACCAGAAAATATGGAAAACACACGTGCGCGACATACGGAAACACTGGACAGCTGTTTCGACCTTATTAGGTCTCAAAAGCAGTGTATACCGTGATTTCCCCCACTGGAGATCGAACAAGCGACCTCTTACAATTTACAATATAATTCCTCTACTTAAAAAAGAAAATGTAAAAAAACATTTCCTTGCCCTTGACGTTACAATAATTACGTGGATGCTTATTTCCAATCCTTTTGGGAAGACGTAACCCTGAAGGTGACCATGTCTTCTCTAAAAAGTATGGATGTAACTTACAAGATACATTCAGGTTAATTGGCCTTGCAGTTGGCATGACTAGTTAATTTGGTAGTGCTTGTGTGCGATGAGGATAGATGGTCAGTGGTAGAGTTTTGGCTCTGCATTCAGAGGTCGCTGGTTCGATCTCCATTGGGGAGAGATCACGATGTACACTTCTGATAAGTCCTAATAAGGTCGAACCGCTGTCTGGTGTTTCCGTATGTCACACGCAAGTGTTTGCCGGATTTTCTGGTCATGGTAATTCAATTTACAATATAATTCCTATACGTAAAAAAGATAATCTAAAAAAGATGTAGGCATTTAAAAATAACCTAACATGTCAAATTTATCGAAAATATTCTTTTCGTTAAAACATGGTAATTTTCTTTCAGAGAATCTCACATTTTATGCTATATAAGTAAATAGGAGTATGACATTATGAGAAGGAAAAATTGATAAAAAATTACTACAGTTATATATATTATTAATATTTCCGAATCGTTGTTCTGTCCATCTGCTTTTCATCACATGACTTCAGCTTAACGAGAGCTATGGTCATTAAATCTGTGTTTATTAATGGGTCTCTAGAACATGAAAACTGCATATTATTCTTGGTAACTACCAAAATGTTATGTTTTTTTAAAGTCTGGTGGCTGATGGACTGTTTAATTATTATGCTAAACGGGACTTTTATATAGTGTCTATCAGGTTATCTGAATCAAATCTTTCTTTCTTTTTTAAAATTATGAAATAGACATCTTGCTGAAAGTTTTCTTTATCAATTTCTTAAAATATATTTTAAATTAAAAATTCTAATAGTCAAAAACTTTGACACCTAGGTAAAAATTTTCTTATAAATTGAATTACCATGACAAGGAAATCCGGTAAGCACTGCGTGCAACATACAGCAACACTAGACAGCTGTTTCAACCTTAGGTCTCATCAGCACTGTGTATGGTAATCTCCCCGTCTAAAAATAGAACCCCAGAGCCTAAACTCAACCACTGACCATTGGTCCACATCTCACACAACCGTTTCTACATCAACTAGTCATGATAAATGCGTGACCAATTAACTTTATGTCTTGTTGTTACATCCGTACTCATACAGGGGGCACGATCACCTCCAGAGTCACAGCTTCCCAACTTGGAGATACGTGATTTGCGTGATCATAATCTCAATGTGGACTTATGGCCCAGTGATAGAGTTCCAGCTCTGCATTTTGTAATAGCTGGTCCAATCTCCTTTGGGATAAATCACAAGATACACGACTGATGAAACCTATAAAGGTCGAAACAGCCGTTCTGTTTGCAGTATGTAACACGTTGTGCTTACCGGATATTCTTGTCATATTAATTCAATTTATTATATTTAATTCGTCTTTTTAAAAACATGAATAGAAATTTTCTTTTATATTTTTCTTTAAACATATTTGAAAAAAATCTAAATTTTAATAAATTAAGACAGACATCTAGTGGAAATGTTTTTTTTAAACATTTTCCTTTAAGAATATTTCGAATGAAAAAATGTCAATTTCAATATAAGAAGACATAAACATTTTGCTGAAATTTCGTTTACATTTTTCTTTAAACATATTTAAAATTAAGAAAAGTCAATTTTAATTGATAGAAACTGAGACATCTAACTGAAAATTTCCAAAACAAAAACGTCTTAATACTATTTGATGACGTGTCAGCAAGAACTTCATCAAATAGTTAATTTTGATGATGCTTATTAAATACTCTATGATTTAACAAGTATATTGATCAAATCAGTGTTTTCTTATTGGTGCCAGATTCCTTTGAACTTATCGCTTGAACTAACATATAATTCGGACCAAAGTGCATCTTTTCTACGAGTCTATATGATATATAATAGAACAGAAACAAACTATTTGGGAAGTGTTTTCTTTACAAATCGACTTGATGATCAAATGGGCGGGTTTGTAAAAAGGAACAAAAAGAACACATTTTAAAATGACAATTGTGTATGTAAGTTGTATCCTTTTTATCAAATGCACCAATCTAAAAAAATATTCAGGTCAAGTATTTTCCATAAAATCAGAGAAAAAAAAAGGAAAAAAAAAGTATGTTTGTGTATTCGAGAAAAAAGATTTTCAATAATACTGTCTGCATTGATCCCATAGAGTAAGAACCTATGGACTTCAATAAAATAGCAGCTGTTGGCTTTTTATAGTGATTGTCACTATGAATCTAGTTATACGTTCAATAATATCCGTCGAGAATATAATAACCGCAAAGCCTTCACGATATTATTAGTTTTGTGTTTGCATTTCAGAGGTACGAGGTCAGTCAAGAGAGTAATGAGACTGATTTTTTTATTTTTCAGGTTGGCAACCCCAATTTAAAATCCCCTGAACAATCATGTACCTATCCACAAGTAGTTCACACGATTCAAGTGATTTTCTCCCAGCTATGGATAAAATAGTAACTTTGATATGGCAGCCGGTCGAGGGAAAGGAAAAAATTAAATTTCAAGTCAGTTGTACTTTGCTAAAAGAATAACACTGTGTTGCTTCTTCTTCGTAATAGAGAGGTGGGGTGAATACAGATAGAATATTTTTAGCAATCTGTGGAACCATAAAAGATTAACCCTACTCAGGTCGATCGGTCATTTAACAAACTTAGGAAAATGTGATAAAACACTGATCAGTTGATTTTTAATCGGTGTCGTCAAACTGAAAAATACATTTAAAAAATCAGCCAAATTACTTTCTTGACACATCACGGGAGTCGTTCAAAAACCTGCTTAGAAAGGTAAAATAATCTGAATTAGTTTTTTTTAGTTTTATAAAACGTTGTACTGAGTATTTTGTTATGTTCTTCTTTCTGGGAGATGGTTATAAAATTTTTGAGCGACCATCGAATATCGTGAAAAAGCTAGGACCCCCAAGAATATAACTGTCGTACCAGAGTTTCCTTGTACTCTAATATGCAATCTTGTTACTTTTTTATTTTTTCCCAAATTAAAATCCTGCACCTTGGTTGTCGTTTGAGAATTTGTTAGAATATTAAAAATGTTATGAGAAACCAATTGAAGATTGTGACAGTTGAAAACATCCAGCATTGTTTACGAAAGTGAGACAAAGGTTTTCGTTGGTTGATGGTTTCTTAAGAGACCCATTCTGAAGGAGACAAACTAACAAATGTGATGATAAAATATAGACTCATTAGTTAATAAATCAGCCTTGTATATATTTGATCAAACTTCAAACACACACACACACACACACATATATATATATATGTCGGATCTACTGAAAATATCTATCTTTTTTTTTCCATTTATATATGTATATATATATATATATATAAATGGAAAAAGGTAGATATTTTTAGTAGATTTGACAAGAAGATAAAAAATCAATGGAACAGTGGATATACTAAAAACATAAACAACGAGTTCAGTTCTGAATATTTCGTTCTTATTTATTGAAATAACTTTCGCAACGGAGAAAAAATTAGTTTTTTTCTAAAGTTTAGCAGAAAGAGGAAAGAGATAAAATTGTGTAAATGTGAATATGAAAGGGGGTTGGGTCTAAAGATAAAAGACAGAAAAAAGAAAATGGGATTATTTCTAGGACTGAGTAGTGGTGGTAGTGGTGGTAGGGGTTGTTAGTTTTGATTTAATTTCTGTGAGAAAAAAAGAGAGATAATATGAGGAAGGGGGATCTTGAGAGGGAGGAATGGGAGAGAGAAGTAAAAAGAGGAAATGGGGACATGCATGCTCGGGTGGTAGAGGTAGAGGAACAGGCTCATCCTGTCTTGTCAAAAATTTGTGACTACATTAGAATATCTAATTCAAAAAAGGGAAATTAAAATTGTGGAGGTACTAAAAGGGAAAAAATATATGGAGGCATTGCAGGAAAAATATTGTCTTGTCTTTTTTTTTTCATTTTCTATTTTGATATTATTTTAGGGTGAAATCTTATATCATCTCTGTTTTTCTTTAACCAACTAACCAACCAGACAATCAAAGAAAGAAAGAAAGACAGAGATACTAGTATACCATATAGTCTCAAATATTCACACATACACATGTGCATATGTAGAGAGATATAGATGGTAAGGTTAATATATGTATAAATTGATATATACAAAGCTTAACTAAGTTCGATGAAATAGAGAAAGGGAGTGAATGTAACATCGGAAGATTGTGTTACTTCAGAATTTTTAAACATCTTTAAGAATAACAGCGAAAGTGTTCTAGAATAACAAGAAAAAACAATTAAGCAACCTGGAATCCATAGAAAATTTTATGGCAATTTAAAACCGCGAAATAAGGAAAACAAAGAGAAAAAGTGCTTCGTGTTTTCTCAACATCCTGGTGAATAATCAACAACAAAAGATGGGATTTCTATTAATTCCAATCTTGAAAGCATAACATTATAATATCTGATAATAATGGGGACACTACATTTTAATTTTATAATATTTAAATAATCTTTACTTCGATCGTTGTATAATGGGTTTTTATTGAAAATATCGGTAATCATGCATGTGTCTATCCATATGCCTGTACGCTTGCTTATTCATACATACAGATGTTAGTATATACAACTATAAAAATACACATACCGATACCTATACAAATATATATATATATATATATATATATATATATATAGTGGGGTGCATCTCTCCACCTCACTCTCTCTTTCTCTATGTGCGTGTGTGTGTTTGTATGTGCTGTTGTATGTGTACATATGCAAGCACATATGCAAAGAACTTAAGTGAGACGCGATATGCCTTCACATATCTCTTTATCCTGTTCATGAAAAGTCTAACTTAAAACACCCGCACTGATATAAAAACGAATTTATGTATATAGATTTATCCAACCCCTCCGCACAAGGTCAATTTCCAAGTGGAGTTTAACAGATTTGAATTAAGAGTTCTTTTTCTCCTTGACTAGTCGTCATTCCAATGTTAAAGAGCCAGTCTGTCCTACTATTTACCCATAGATGGAGAGAGAATAGTAGGATTCATGCCTTTCCTAACAGTATTAATGCAATGTGAAGTGCTAACAGCCTTGCCAAGGATTTGAATTCGTGTCACCGTTTCCATTTCTAACAACGATAACCATTACACTACGAACATCTCCTTTTTGTTTTTATCTTACTCGCCACACGAGTAAGATGCGACAGAAGGTCATTTCATAAACGGAGATTAACACGTTTGAAATCAGAGTTTTCCTTCTCCCACACCGGTTACCATACCAACGTTAAATAGCCCAGTCTGCTCGACTATTTGCTGATAGCCAATGGGAGAGTGATTGGATTCATAACTTTCGTCAGGGTATTAGCGCTATGTGAAACTGGTTGATGTATATGTTCACTAACACAACCACATACAAATCAAAAATCAACAGAATTTTTATTCATTCATATATATATATGTATATATATATATATATATATATATATATATATCTTTATAAATGCGTGTGTGAGAGTGTGTGTCTCTCTCTTTCTATATATATATATATATAACCTAAGAAGATGAGTTTGGAATCATTCAATTTAAGCATTTTTAAGAGGATTGTTGTAAATCTCCAGGAGTGCTCAATTTATGTTGATAAATATATAAATTTATAAATTTCATAAAGATTTGGTTTGGTTTTATGGGATATCAAATATTGTTCGTTATTTAATGCCAACTACATGTTTATGCATATAAATAGTTCTATTTAAAAAAATTCAGTCTAGCATAAGTACAATATTTAGTTCTATCGAACCCATAGATTGAACCGCAGCAGGTGCTACGTCTCCGGGCCAGAGTGAACCTGGGAACAATAGTACTTCGTATTCCCCAAACCTCAAGCATTCCTGAAGCCTCACCATCGGATTATTTTGTGTCAAAATCAGGACATTTGTTGGGTGGGGGGGGCTCACCCCTCTGCAGAGATGCAGCCTGCATATTCTATAGTCCCAGCGGACTGGCTCAATTTCAAACAGAGTAAATATATATATATATATATATATATATATATATATATATATATATATTGATAAACCCATCGGTAAGACTAGATAACACACAAGGTCATTTTTTAAGTTGGGTTTAACCGCTTGAATTCAGAATTTTCATTCTCTCAGACTCGTTGCCCTGTGAACGCTATTATTTATTCATAGTTGAGGGAAGAGTAATTGCATTCCTACCTTTTTTGAGTATAAATAAATAATTGGTCTGATAGGGTTCTTTAACGTTGGTGGGACAACTAGAAGAAGAAAAAGAAAACTTTGAAATCAAACCAGCTCTATTTCACAGAACAAATTACTGGCCAGATATTACATCCAGCTGAGGTGGAGGGGTTGGATAAGTTTTATTATTATATCACAATCATAATATGCTCTACACGTATGTGGCCATGTTTGTAATCTCACGCTAATAACTATCAATACAAGCATCCTAATATATAGTAAGTAAAGTTGGCGACCGTAGTCGAGGGCGACTAGAAGGCTCCCTTTACAATAGCTACAACATTGAGGTGTAGGGGAGGGCGTTACTCCTTTCCCTGGACTGCTCCACTTTACCCTTGATACGTACCTTATATTACTGAGTGTTAAGCAAGGAGGTATCAAGTACCATTTATAAAGTCTTTGGTATGACGTGAACTTGGATTGAACCCAGGTCTCCGGGACCATTGGCAAACACTCTACCCTCTAGGCCAATGAGCCGCTTTATCTGTAACAAGTCTGCAGGTTTTCTGTTTTTTAGGAGAGTCTGCGGTCATATATCCCGCCAATGAACCAATAATTTATCGAAATTGACATTTAAACAACCAATGAAAAACCTCTTGAAATTCATTGGTTTTATTATAGCCGTTCATCCTGACTTTGGATTTGTTGCACACCTTTCTATTTTGCATGGAACTCTCTTGCACGGAAATATAAACAGAAATCTGAATCACTGTTTTATAGCTTTATAAGAAGTAATAATGTGTTACCGCAACTAAAATGTTGACTTATGGCTCTTCATTTTCGTCCCAATCATTTATCTTGATTAATTTCGGCTTGGTTTCTTTATTTAATGGCATAACAAGTGTCCAGAGTTATCTAATGCCTAAGTTATCCTTTAGAAGGGCTGTTGTACTATTTAACCTATAGCTGGTGGGGTTAAAAGGTTCATTCCTTTCCAAGGTTATTTCTCCGAAAGAGAACCTGAGAGGAATTCGAACTCACTCTCCACGATGTCGCAGATCAGTACGTTAGCAACTACACCTCACGGACTCCCTTATTCACCATGAGTGAAGTAGATTAAAACAAATACTGCGGTGTATGATATCGAAATAGGGGATTCAGACAAGCTTCGACCAGTAAATATAATTAAGTGTGGTAGATATCATGAGGATTGTTTTGAAATAAAACAATAACGGCGCGGCGGGGAGTCCCCGTGGTGACATCATCATCATCATCATGATGTCGTGCCGCCAGCACGGATATCGCTGACCCTCTCTCGCCACTTCTCCCTATTATTTATCACCTCTGGCAGGTCTTCAGGGTTACATCCTGTGTCCTCACATAGCTGCTGAATGTAAGTTCGATCTGGTCGTCCTGCTTTTGCACGGCCATATGTGGGGTCCATAGGAGTACATCACTTATGAGCTCGTTCTTGCTTCTCCAGCAGTGTCCTGCGTGTCTGGTTCATCTAACTTGTATAGTTTTCATAATATAGCAGTATCGATACAACCGCTGCCTAGAAGAAACTGCGTTTCATTGCTTCATTCATTGTCTAGTTCTTTCTTGGTGTATACAGCTTCCAGCCTTAATTCTGTTTTTTTTAACACGCTTCCTCTGAGAAACAAAATCTTAATTAGTTTATAATTTTATCGGTGACGAAACCAGTGTAATGAGAAATATAATTGTCATGGTAACACGCAATATTAAAACAGGCCTCATTTTATTTTAATATCTGAATTTATGTAAATAATTTTGTCGGTGACGAAACCAGTGTAATGAGAATTATTATAGTCATTGTAACACGCAATATTAAAACAGGCCTCGTTTTTTTTTAAATATCAGAATTTCTGTTAACAATTTTCTCAGTGACGAAACGAGTGTAATGAGAATTATTATTGTCATTGTAACAGGCAATATTAAAAGCGGTCTCGTTTTACTTTAATATCATAATTTCTCTCTATTCAATAGGGTAGTAGCTAACGTTCTGAACTTCAATATTGTGGTAAGTAAGTTCGAACTCCAGTCACGCTATAAGATTCATTTTCAAACAAATACCCTCGGGAAAGGTATGAACTCTATAATTCCATCAGTTATGGTTTGAATAATACCATTACTATTCTTCTACATAGATTACTTTGGCATTTAATAACCCATGAAAATTGATATACCATTAAACAAAGAAGCCTCATCAAACCGTCACTTCTCAGTTGTGAGGTTACGTTGGCATTATATCGCCAAAACTGATTAAATTTTGACCCACAAATACAAAAATAGACGTACTTTTTCCTATATTTTTGTTATTCGTCATATCAATAATTGGTCCAAATATTTTCATTTGGAAACTTTATGAATATATCATAAATATATTAAAATCATTAAGATTTTATTCCTTTATCACTAAAATAATAAAATTTTCTATTTGTATAATTCTTTGAAGTGTTATAATAGAAATTTTATAGGTTGGTTTGGTTTGCTTTGTTGGGTTTTATGGCATATCAATCTTTGTAGGTCATTTAACGCCAAATCCATTTTTATGTAAATAATCTGTTCTATTTCAAACAATTCAGTTTAGCATAAGTACACAGTTTAATTATCAAAAACATTTCTATTTCAAACTATTCAAACAGTTATATGTAACAATTCAGTTAAGTGGAAACACAGTTTTAATGTCGAAAAACAGTTCAATTTCAAATAATTCAGTTTAGCATAAGCACGCAGTTTAAATGCAAGTACGGTTTAATTGTCAAAAACATTTCTATTTCAAGCAATTCAGTTTACTCAAACAATTTAGTTTAGCATAAGTATGCCGTTAGTTCTATTTAACCCATAGATCGGGTACTACCACTCCGGGCCAGAGTGGACCTGGGAGCGATGGCAATGAAGTGGTACTCCGCATTCCCCAAAGCTCCAGCACTGCTGGAACCTCCCTCTCAGATTGTTTAGTGTCATATCTAGGACACTCGTAAGGGGAGGTCTTACCCCTCTGCAGAGGTGCAGTCAGTGTATTCTTCAGCCCCAGTTAACTGGGCAATGAAATTTTATAACTTTATGTCTTAGAAAATGTAATCACCGATGCAATTTCAAATCCTGGACAAGACTATACACTTTTCACTCTTGGGGTTGGGATAAATCCATCTTTTCTCTCCCAAACTATGTGTAAATCCATGGCCAGGATGGGCTCTTTTGCTTCGGTAAAGCAAACAGTCTAGAAAGAATACACAATGTTTAAAAATTGACAATGTAAAAAATTGACTATGTGTCACATCCTACTCCTTTTGGAGGGATTCGTAAATATATATATATATATATATATATATATATATATATATATATTAGATCAAAATAAAATTGAGATCAAAAGATAAGGAAGATATCCAGGTGAAATTTCATGCGTAGAAAATCAAAAAAACAATCAGAGTAGGTGTTAATTTCAGGATGTGTTTTACCTCTACGAATTCCATAAGGTTGAAGAATGGTAAAATATTGAGATGATTGTTTGGTTCGGTTCCTTTGTTTAATGGCATATTAACTTTTGTTTCAATCTTTAATTGCATATCAACCCTCTGCAGAGACGCAGTCGGTGTATTCTACAATCCCAGCCGACTGGCAATGAGAAGATTGTGATGTGTCTCTCAGCCAATTTGCTTGCGAGAGACACTTCCCTGGCAGTGTACTGATACTACATATTGATTCTCAGCAATAATTACGGCAAATAAAGTATATGATCCAGTGAAAATTGCTGGAAAATATTAAATATCAGTATTATATATTATATTTTTTTCATACAAACCGATTTTTCCTCCTTATATATATATATCATATATATATTATATATATATGTGTGTGTGTGTGTCTGTGTGTATGTCTGTGTGACTGTGTGTGTGGGGGGCACGTACGTACATACAGGCATCTTATTATGAGATGTGAAAATGTTGTCGGTACAGATGAAAATTTAATTGTTTTAATCGTTTTCTTTTTTTTTTCAATAAAATTTTGTGGGTGGCTTAAAAGAAACTGGAGAAATTATTTTGGTATGTATCGTAGTATATTTAATGATTCATGGACGAGAGTCATGTCGCGAACTTTGTCAGCTTAGTCAGGACGAGAACCTTTTGGCAACTTTAGTATATATATATATATATATATATGTGTGTGTGTGTGTGTGTGTGTGTGTGTGTGTGTGTTGTGTGTCAAAGGATATAAACCTATTGCCCGTAATATAACTCGAGATATTGATATTTTATTAGTGTGCTACTGATGTTGAGTCTTGAGAGACTCACATTTGGTTTTGATTCATTGACCAAGACACAAATAACGCAGTATTTTTCGTCTAGTAACAAGTTGTCCAACTTGACTGCTGTTTACCCATAATACTTTGTATTGTTGCTCCCATTTATAGGTCAAATAGAACTATTTAATCATCAAGTAGACTCGATAACATTTAGCTGTGTGCAAACACTGAACAGTTATACTTGAAATCATTCAACTGTGGAAATAAGTGATTAATATTAGATTGAATTATTCATATTAGATAGCAATAGTTGAAACCATTTAACCCTGTGCAAGCAATAAACACAGCCAGTCAAGAAAAAAGAAAATTCTAAATTCAAACCAATTGTTCTCCGTTTAAAGACTTACCTTGTGTCACACCCTGTTCGTGGTGAAGGGATTGGGTAAATATAGACGAGGTGCCTTCAATAAGTTTCCAGTCTTTTTTTGTACAGGCATTTAATATAGTCATTGGCTCTTGAAAATTCACTATGTTATTGCTATACATCTTATAAGATGACTGACCAATTTTTCTGATTTCAGGTTCAAATGAACAGCTACAGAAGCAATTGGAATACACCCTACTGAAGCCCGATTGTCACAGCAGGTGAATTTTAAAAATGCAATCTGAACGTGAGGACACTTTAGAAAAACGATATGCAATAAAATTCTGTTTTAAAATTGGAAAAAAATGCCACAGAAACGTATGGAATGCTTCAGACTGCTTTTGGAGCATCTTGCATGAATTGAGCATCAATTTTTGAGTGGCATAAGAGATTCAATAGTCTGTGAAGGATGATGACAGGTGTGAGAGCAGTAAGGAAGTCTGAATACCAGAGTTGATTGGCCAAATAAAGAATTTCATGGATAAGGACCGTCGTGTGTCTATAGAGACAATAAGTGCATAGTTTGATTTTAGTGTGGTAAATCTACACACAATTATTCGCGAGGAACTGAAGATGCGGAAGATTTGCGCGAAGTTTTTCCCAAGGGTGCTCAGAGAAGATCAGAAAGAAAGACGTTGTCATGACAGCAGGAAAATGTTCAAGCTGATCAATTCAGATCCCGCAGTTCTTGATGCTCTGGTGAAAGCTGGATCTACTGCTATGACCCAGAGACCAAGAGACAGAGTTCCAAGTGGAAGCATGCTGGCTCTCCCAGGCCCAAGAAGGCCAGACAGAGCAAATCCACACACAAACTTTTGATGATCCTTTTTTTGACAGAGCTGGCATGATCTACATGCACTGGGTTTCCACTGAACAGACAAGGAATACAATGTAGAGGTTTTAAGGGAGTTGAGGAAGAGATTCCGTCAGAAGCGGCCAGCGCTCTTCAAATCGGGTCAGTGGCATTTCCACCAGGACAATGCACCAGTTCACAACTCCATCCTTGTCACAGATTATTTGACCAAGATGGGCATAAAGATAGTTCCTCAGCCTCCCTAAAGTCCAGACCTTGCTCCCTGTGACTTTTCATTATTCCCTAAGCTCAAGAAAAAACTTAGAGGCTGTAGTTATGAGATAATTGAGGAGATGAAAGAGGCTGTGACGAAGGTCATTGACACGCACACACAAGAGGACTTCCATGGGGTCTTCGAGAAGTTGTTGGAACGGTACAACAAGTGCATTGCAGCCGGAGGAGATTACTGCGAAGGGACTAGAGTTTCATGTGTGTACTATCAATAAAAGTGCCTATACGAAAAAGGTCTGGAAACTTATTTAATGAGCCTTGTACTTTTTCGATTTATTTTCAGAAGTTTGCCATGTTAGAATCTTGAGATTTTCCTCTCAATTTGGTTCATAAATGTTAATTTGGAATTGAATTCAAAAAATAAATTTCTTTCAGTCTACTCAAAATTTTGGGAAGTGCCGGGGTAAAAGATAACGAAAAATAGTTTTGATTTTAAAACTAGGAAATTCACCATCAAAAGTCGTTTCAAAAAGTTAATTCAATTATTATAGATTTAGTCAACTTTTGAGATGAAGCAGAGACTATTTATGTAAGTAGAATGTTGGCCAATGGTCCGGTAAACCAGGTTTCAATCCCAGGTTGTCATACCAAAACTCAAATATTGTACTTGATACCACCTTGCTTAAGACTCAGGATTACAAGGTACGGATCAAGGGTAGTGGGGTAATCAAGGAAATGGAACAGCGCCCTCTCTTATACTTCAGTGTTGTAACTATTGAAAAAGAAGCCATTGGGTCACTCTTGACCAAGTTCGCCAACTTTACTTTGGTATAAACAAAATTTGCTCTTTTTCCATCAAAACAATTTAAGAATGATTAAAGTTATGCGTTAAGTAATTTGTTACAGAACAAAATCCATATTGGCCAAGTTGTAGTAGCCAATATATATATATATATATATATATATATATATATAAAGATGTTTGTTGTAGGTCCAAAGAAAGAATAAAAATATACTTAAAAATAGGTAGGTTCAAGAAGAGATTTGTACTTTTTGAATTTATTCGTTTTGTTCTCACATACGTGTTATACATGTGTATGTTTCAAGCTGGTTACTTTCGCCAGAGAATATGTGTGGTACAAGGCCTTGTTAATAGGGAACTCAATGAGACTTGAAATCACTTTTGTTTTCTGTTTGAATGATGATGATGATGATGATGATATATATATATATATATATATATATATATATATATATATATATATATAGCGAAGAGGGAGGTAATTTTGGTAGATCTGACAAGATGATGAAAAATAAAATGAAAAATCGGATATACTGAAAATACAGACAACGGATTCAGTTCCGAATATTTCGTTCTTTATTACAATATCAATAAAATGAAATATTCTGAACTGAATCCGTTATTTGTGTTTGTAATAAATCTTTTTTCCATTTATTTTCGTTATATATATATATATATATATATATATATATATATATATATATATATGAATAAGTCCACGAACATCTATTTTTTTGATAATCTATATTGGTCTTATACGTATTTCTAGCCTTATTGATGTAAAATGTAAACAAACGACAGCTAATTCAAATGCGTTATAATTCCCGAGATGACGCGTAACACCGATATGGCTGAGCGTTTACATACCAAGTCTAGCGTAAAGTTAGGCTGGTTTCGATCCTAGCTTGAAGCGTCCTACGTGTATAGCCAAACCGAAGAGTTATGATTCAACGAAACCGTCCGTCTGTATATGACAATATACACACATATATATATATGCAGTATCCCATATTAATTGATATAAGAACAACTACTTTAAGTGTCTCTAGAATTAGTGATCTACCGAGAATTTAGAAATCAATATTTTGTCAAGGCTTTTTTTTACTGTGTTATGAGAAAAATAAATATTTCTTGTCAAACAGATTGTTCTTTTCCCAGATCTGTCGATAATGTTTGGATTGTGACGTATTAAAAAAACAATTTCTTTTAATTGCAACTAATCGGTATAAACATTTTACAAGATCATATCTCAAGAAAATCTATTGACTAAGACATTTAACAGATTGCAGGTTTGGTTTGGTTTGTTGGGTTTTATGGCATATCTACCTTTGTAGGTTATTTAACGCCAAATCCATTTTATTCAAATAATCTGTCCCATTTAAAACAATTCAGTTTAGCATGAGTTCACAGTTTAATTGACGAAATAAAGCAGTTATATACATTCAGTTTAGCGTAAGTACAGTTTCAATGTCAAAATCAGTTCAATTTCAATTTATACAGTTTAGCATAAGCACGCAGTTTAAATGTAAGTACAGTTTAATAGTGAAAAACCTTTCTTTTTCAAGCTATTCAGTTCAGTGAAGCAGTTCTAATTCAGCTAAATCAATTTAGTATAAGTACATATTTTGTTTACACTCAGTTAAATGTCAAAACAGTTCTATTGTAAACAATTCAGTTTACAGTAAATACAGCTTCAATGTCAAAAAACAGTTCTATTTCAAATAATCCAGTTTAGCATAAGCACGCAGTTTTAATGTAATTACGGTTTAATTGTCAAAAACATTTCTATTTCAAGCTATTCAGTTTAATCAAACAATTCAGTTTAGCATAAGTATGCCGTTAGTTCTATTCAACTCATAGATAGGGCCCTATCTTGTTCTACCACTCAGAGCCAGAGTGGACATGGGAGCAATGGCAATAAAGGGGTGCTCTGGATTCCCCAATACTCCAGCATTACTAGAACACCACCATCATATTGTTTAGTGTCATATCCGGGATATTCGTTGAGTGGGGTCCCACCCTCTGCAGAGGTGCAGTTGGTGTATTTTACAGCCTCAGCCGACTGGGCAAAGGTTGCTAAGAAATGATTTCAATTGGGACAACTTGCACACGCCGAATATGTGTGTTGTTACGTGTGTATATTACAATGTATGTATGCATGTGCATATATGTCTGAATTTTTTGTGCGCATGCATCTCTGCAATCGTTCGTTCCTTATATATTAGGATATTCAATTGTATGTCTTTGTCGAATGGCCTGTTAAATGAGGACTTAATACACATGGAAAAGTCAGAAAATACCTTGGCTCCTATGACCGCTGTTTCCATGCTCAAGCTCACCTTTCTGGTATTACTAAGCCGCACCTAAAGACAAGAACCTGACTGAAGACGAAGTCACATCCAAATTCTAGCACAACCTTGCTGAACCCATCCCAGGCCACCACATTCAATGCTGGTGGAGCTTGAAGCCTGGGAATTTCCAGATGTATGTCCGAGTCATAAAGGAAATGTATGAATGTACGTGCATATAATCGTGTGTGTACATATACAATCGTTTGTATGATTATGCGTTGACAGATGTACTTAATTGAATGAAATTGTATAAGCGGATGAATCTGTGCATATATGTGTGTCCATGAGCATGATGTATGCAAGTGATTTGTGGAGATGAGATTTTACAAAAGAAATTTCGCAGAAAACAACAATTATTTTCTATTCTAATTATGATATGTTTTCTTTTTTCTTTTTCTCTGATAACATTTTAAAAGTTACGTTTTTCAAACTGAAATAAGTAGAAAAGTGTGTTATTCCCTAAGGTCAAGAAAAAACCTAGAGGCTGTCGTTATGAGATAATAGAGGAAATGAAAGAGGCTGTGACGATGGTCATTGTCACGCTCACACAAGTGGTTTGGTTTGGATTCTTTGTTTAAATGCATATCAACCGTTGTAGGTTATTTAAAGCCAAAGCCATTCTTCTAGATGTAGTGTTACTGTTTAACCCATAGCTTGGAAGAAGATTTTTGAATCACAAGTGGGCTGATTTCGAATCGGTTCTTGGAATCATTGCAATGCGTCATAATATTGTAATAAAATACTCGATAAACTTTCCTCTTTACAACCATTTGTAAAAGCAATGATATAGGTCTTTCTGAATTCTAATACCTAAAAATAAAATTTTACGCAGAGAAAAATGATACAAAACTAAATATAAGCATTTTTTGGGATGCGAGAAAAGAAAATTGATGTTTGACAAGAAGTTCAGAGGTTGACTGAATTCACCTGAACTGGTAGCATGAGAAAATTCGTATCAATTATTAAGAATTTTCTTGGGTCTCACAGAGCCGAGACCGATGCTGATTTTAGAAAAGAAAATCGAACTAACTCTATAACAAAAAATGGAATGGAATTAAATTCTCATCCCAATTTTTCCAAGATAATCTGAGTAAGATAAATGATGAACAATCAACAAAGATTCTACCCAGATATTTCAGGAATAGAAACTAGGTATCAATCTAAATATGATGTGAAATTACCCCTAGTTTTGTTAACGAGATATTAGAACATACCACAATCCCACAAACGCTATTGATTTGTTTTGGATTCTTTGTTTAAATGCATATCAACCGTTGTAGGTTATTTAAAGCCAAAGCCATTCTTCTAGATGTAGTGTTACTATTTAATTTGGAATATAAGAGGATTCATACTTTTTGTTGTATATTGACCCCGGCCGAGCTGTCAAAATAGGAAATGCACCCGTGTAAATAACAGGTGTATCCGGTCGAAGATATCAAGGGGATAACCTTGACTGTCGACAGGTTGAATTGAGTGGGCGTAAAACAATAATATAACTCGGTGCACAGGAAGTTCGAGTCAGGACTCAGGACCCCCGATTGAGTCAGTTGGAGTCCAGATCAGTTGGAGAGAAGATGCTGGAATGAGGACCATGTCCCAGAGAGGCTGGGCCTCCAGGCCCTCGATTGAGCAGCCCAAGAGAACGGGAAAGAAACGCTGTTATAGCCATAAGAGTGGGGGTCAATATGTTGCAGTTCTGTTCGGTCTCCAACTCCCTCTCACACACAACCCTTTCAATAAAATGAGAGGTATATTTTTCTAAAGAACTGTGTCGCTCGTCTTTCTTGTGTCGTCGTTATGATTCTGCATGCATATGTATTATGTGGCTATACAATATTTTGCCAAGCGTATTTGTCTGAAAGTCAACATAATTGCGCGAATGGAGTTTAAACTCGCTTACTATGATTTGCTTTAACCATTACACCACGAGGATACCCCTATTGACTAATGCTTAAGTTAAATATAATGGTAAATGTTCTATTACTTACAAAGAAACTTTTTTCTTATCGAAATGTTTTTAAATCGATGTAATATCATTGATAAATTGTGAGGATGAGAATATGAAGTAATAAAGTATTAACTTTTAGTTAATATGATTTATAATATGATGATATACCATATAATATCACATGATAAGTAATATGGCGTATATGATATATTAATGGGTATAATTCTAAAATGTGATGTGATGGCTTGATTCAGACAACAGATTTGAAGTCAAGAGTGAAAATTCAGTAAAGAAAAAAAGGTTATTTTATTTTTTATTCAACTGATTTGTTTTATTTCTCACTGTAATCTCCTTCTAAAATTGGATATTTATTTGATACAAGATGGCTGATGTTTCTATTACCGTTCGAACTTTTATGATCGCTGGAAATTAAAATAAGTCGTTTTAATTTAAAATGAAATAAAAGCAGAATCAAAAATAAATTATTTCAGGCTACGCGTTATCGGAGAAAAATCCAGAAGAGGCTGTTCGAAAGATACTAAAAAATAATTTTGCTTTTGAACTAGAGAAATTCTGGATCAAACATCGTCGTCGTAAAAATCAGATTCAAATAAAATTATGCGATTTTCCAAATTCTCAAAATAATAATTGTTTGAGATTTTGAGATGGAGCAGTTAATAGCAAATAGATAATTCTTCCAAGTTCTTAAAAGAAGTTAAAAGCAATCCAAGAAAATAACTATGAAATTGAGCATAGTATTTTGTATAGTACACTTTTGTATAGTATTCTTCTCTAGCAAGGTCGAGGTACTTTTCCTTCTTTTCACTTTCTTTCAGATTTATTCTGAGGTCCACCGGGACAGCAAAGTTAACAATTTTGCAGATTCTCTTTCTTTTGTCGATTATTATGAGGTCTGGTCTTTATGCCGGGATTAGGTGATTATTATTATTATTATTATTATTATTATTATTATTATTATTATTATAAAAGTTTGTAATATTTTTCATTCTTGACAAATATCTTAATATCATCCTTATTATTATTATTATTATTATTATTATTATTATTATTATTATTATTATTATTTATAACGATTTTAAACCAGTATAAGATATTGGCCTCTTACAATGTTCAACTGATGGCATATCTCCTTAATATTCCAGCAATGTTTTTACTATTCGAGATTTTTTTCTCTAATGCTCTTTTCTGAATGACTTCTTTTATTTCTTAGGTTTCCATTTGTTTTCATTGAATTGAAAGCTTAAAATATCCCAAAGTTCAAATCAACAAGAAATAATATTTTTCTATTTCTTAAAAAAAAAATCAATGCAACTAAAAACCGTACTAGCTTGCTTTGTTGCTTTCATTTTAGAATATCAAAGACAGCCAAGCGGTTGGACATAGGAGGTTTAAAATTAGATCATAATAGTTATCTTATCTCGAAAATGAACTCAAGATAGGCGCCTCTGAATTTCATGGAGGTCTCTATAGATCAACTAAGGATCAAGTCATTTATTTACGGTCAAAATAGAAAACTTGTTTAATGTGGAATTAGTTTTTCGAATGAGTAGATTACCAAAACACTTTTTCTTTCCAGTCTCAGAAGAATTAATAATATTTCAAGGGATGGAAATGTTTTAAAATATATAAAACCGAATATAGAATAGTGTACACAGTCCTTTGCTTCAGTGTCTAGACATGGAAACAAGGGGATAATATTGATATTAGAGGACATACAAAGTAGAGTCAAAACAATAATAAAATAGGTAAAAATAACAAAATGATTGAAAGCTTACAGTTTCTGGAAGAGATTAGAGAAATTAGAACTTACTACATTGTTAGAAAAAAAAAAGAAAGAGAGCTGATCTAATTGAAGATTTCAAAATAATTTATGGAATTTCTGATTATGGTAGATATTTTTTCCCTCGAAATGAAAATATAGAGTCAGGGTAAATTTCAAAAACCAACTATACTAACTAATAGGATTTCTTTTCGAATAGAGTAATATGTTTTTGAAATAAATTGCCAGATCAAAAACAGCAATAATATAAACAAAAAATAAAGAATGTTTCAGAAAAAAAAGAAGAAAAAATTTCAAACGTTATTTTTGGGAAGCTTTGGATCAATTCCTTAACAGAATTCGCCATGAGAATAAATATTTTATGAATAGTGTATAAGTTCTTTGCAAAAATTCTTTTTGGAAAGGTAGATGTGTGAATATAGTAAAAAGAGGACATTCCTCAGGAGGCATAACAAACAAATTGAAAAATGGAGGGTCGAATACATTGTACAAGGTCTAACTATAGCAAATGTAAAAATCCAAAGAGCTGGGTTCCTGGGGGATTTGCTCTTGCCACTGCTATTTGTTGCAGCTATAATCCAACATAACCACCTAAGTAGGAATTGTAGAAAAGTTCTCATGGGAGGAAGACAGATGTACCCAAAATAATGGGAAAATTTAGAAAATACGATAGTTCAGAAATTAGAAATCTGGACATTACTGATGGGTTTGTGCCCATCTAGAAGACAGCATTATTTAAATCTATCTATCTATCTATCTAAAATGTAAGGATACTATGTCCGAAAATATTAAAGAAAAATAGAACGTGAAAATCAAATTTGATGAGGTATTTAATTATTCCTTCCCTAGTATGCCTTCCCTAAATTTAAACGATTTCCAATTCATTATCTGATGAAGTTCAAAGAGAATGAATCCTTTGCATAAATAATCCAACAAATAGTGTTTTTACGTTATATTTTACCCCCCCTCTCTCTCTCTCTCCCACATCTATCTATCTATCTATCTATCTCACATACACATATGTCTCTGTCTCTCTTTAAAAGAAGCAGAAGGTACCCGGCAAAAACAATTACCGACGCCGAGTACGCCGATGACATAGCGATTCTGGCAAATACACCGAACCAAGCCAAAAAACTACAGCATAGTTTGGAACAAGCCGCCGCAGCCATTGGCCTCCATGTCAATGCACACAAAACGGAGTACATGTGCTTTAATCAAACAGGTGATATTTCCACACTAGGCGGAAGCTCTATGAAACTAGTAGACAAGTTCACCTACCTAGGAAGCTGTGTCTCATCAACCGAAAAAGACATCAAGACGCAGCTAACGAAGGCATGGACAGTTATCGATAAGCTATCGATCATATGGAAGCCAGACCTGACCGATAAAATGAAACGCAGTTTCTTCCAAGCAGCGGTCGTATTGATACTGCTATATGGATGAACTAATTGGACGCTAACTAAACGGATGGAGAAAAAGCTAGACGGTAATTACACAAGAATGCTGCGAGCAATATTGATCAAGTCCAGGAGGTAGCACCCCACAAAGCACCAACTATATGGCCACCTACCTCCCATCACAAAAACTATCCAAATTAGACGAACCAGACATGCAGGACACTGCTGGAGAAGCAGAGACAAGCTCATAAGTGATGTACTTCAATGGACCCCCACATATAGCTGAGCAAAAGCAGGACGGCCAGCTCGAACATACATACAACAGCTCTGTGAGGATACGGGATGTAGCCCTGAAGACTTGCCAGAGGCGATGAACGATTGGGAGAAGTGACGAGAGAGGATCAGGGATATCCGTGCTGGCGGCACGACATGATGTTGATGGTATATATATATATATATATATATATATATATATATACTACAACTACTACTACTATACTGTACTGTCCGAAATACTTCGTTCACTTTAAACTATGGCAAATTTCTACTTTTAAGTAAATATTTAGCATTGCATTTTTACCGGTGAATTTTCTATAATGAAAATTTATTCCATAATGTTCCTTTCAAGAAGTTACTGTACATTGTTAATATTTCTTGTGGTTTCCCTGAGTTTGAATATTTCCTTTGATAAGCTTGAAAAAAGAAGCATACAAACCCATCATCATCAAAGATTTGAGATAACATTCTCTATGATTAAACTTCCATTAATCTTCAAAATTCCCTGGATTCTTCTGACAAAATCTTCCCTTTAGTTCTGTCTACATTTGTTCGATGATATATTTATGTCAGGGCTCTTAGATGGCCACTCTTTCAGTATGGTTACACCTTAATCAGCCAAGTTCTGTTGCGTTGCACGCGATCTCTTGCATGCCGCTTCACCACGTTGAAAAATATCCCTTTTATTCAAGCCTGCTTTCAAATTGTCTTACAGCAACTGAATTCATTTAGCACAATTAAAGTTATCGTCAATTTTACCAACTTTATTGAATCGTCATTTTTATGCATCAGAAACTTACTCTCAAACTCAACAGTTTTCGTCGTGTAACGCAGATCTTTTCAAATTCTTGGAAAGTTTCAGACAAGTTTTCGCTTATTAGAAGAAAGTTTCATTCTATTTTCATTACTGAATATGATAGTAATTCCAACCTCTCCATCATATAGATCATAATTCTTTAACCATCTTAATCTTACCTTCAAATGCTTTTTGATTAATGCTTGTTTCTTAGCTGTAATGCATTCCTTCAGGTCAAGTACTCAAAGCATACGCTTAGCAAATTGTACCAGTCAGACTCATACTTAATTTGCTTTTCAGTATTCTTTGGCTGAGTTTTTGCTGTTCAGATCAGTTTCTGTACTATCCTGCGCTACTGCTTTCGAGGGCGACTGAATCTTGGTGGATCCGAAACTCTTCCAGTGCTTAGTAACTTCGAGACGATTTCTGTAATTCTGCTTCTAGAAATTGCGAGTTCATTCGCTATTTTTGCACGATGTCTCATATTTTGGCTACATACACTATCTTTAACCTCATTTCTTTACGAAAATTTTCCTATGGTTTTAGATGTTAGAATTTTCACTATATTTTAGTACAAATCGGTTTTGTTGCGGAAAGGTTATTTACATAATTAGACTTAGTTGTTTGGTTTGGTTTGGTTTCTTTGTTTAATGGCATATCAACCTTTGTAGATTATTTAATGCCAAAGCCATTCTCCTAGAAGAACAGTAGTGGTGCTATTTAACCCATGGGAGGATAAGGGGGTTCATATCTTTCCCAAGGGTATTTGCCCGAAAGTGAACGTATTAGCGAGTTCGTACTGGAGTACGAACTCGCGTTCTACGATTCCGCAGTCCATCGCTTTAACCATTACACCACGAGGACACCCCCTTGTTTGTTTGGGTTTTATGGCATATCAACCCTTGTAGGTTATTTTATGCCAAATCTATTTTTATACAAGTAATCAGTTCTATTTAAACAGTTCAGTTTAGCAATAGTACACAGTTTGGTTGGCAAAATATTTCTATTTCAAGCTATTCAGTTTAGTCAAACAGTTCTAATTCAACCAATTCCGTTTAGTATAAGTATAAATTTTGTATACACAAAGTTAAATGTCAAAAAATCTCTATTTAAAAAAAATCAGTTTAATGTAAGTACAGTTTAAATGTCAAAAATTGTTCCCTTTCAAACAATTCATTTTGGCACGAGTGCGTTGTTTAAATGTAAGTACACAGTTTAATTGTCAAAAAAGATTTCAATTTAAAGTTTAGCCAAACAGTTCTAATTAAAAATAATTCAGTTTAGTGAAAGTACAGGTTCAATGTCAAAAACAGTTCTATTTCAATCAATTCAGTTTAGCATAAGTACGCAGTTTAAATGTCAAAACAGTTGTATTTCCAGTTATTTAATTTAGCAAAATAACGCTGATTAGTACTATTTAACCCATAGGTTCATATCAGGTGCTACCACTCCAGGCAAGAGTGGACATGGGGGCGATGGCAATGAAGGGGTACTCTGCATTCCTAAAGCTCCAGCATTACTGGAACCTCACCATCAGATTGTTTAGTGTCATATCTAGGACACTCATTGTGGGTGGGGAGTCTTACCCATCTGCAGAGAAGCAGTAGGTGTTTTCTACAACTCCAGCCGACTGGGCAAATATTAGCGTTGGTACATTTTTCTGCTTTAAAAGATTGTATCATGATTGGTTTATGAGAGAGGATTGAAAACTTCTGTTGGCCAATTTGTGGAATGGTCTCTC
The DNA here is from genome assembly GCA_963585895.1 of Sepioteuthis lessoniana. Lineage (NCBI taxonomy): Eukaryota > Metazoa > Mollusca > Cephalopoda > Myopsida > Loliginidae > Sepioteuthis > Sepioteuthis lessoniana. The sequence goes on along the minus strand of OY757905.1, from coordinate 111,498,088 downwards.
CTCTTCTCTAATTCAGCACTCCATCAACTAGATATAAGGATTAGGTATTGAAATGATTTCAACAAAGCTAATGTTTCATTTAAAAAAAAAAAAAAACAATGCCAAATTCATTCTTCATCATCATTAAGTCCAACAGACAGCTGAGATTCTCCTTCCCCCTCTCTCTTCTTCTTTATCTCTCCTTTTCTCTCTCTGTCCCTCTCTCTCTTTTCAACCGTCGTTATTAATCATTCCTGCCGGTAGGTCTTCCAAACTATATCGTATCAACTCAGATGATGTACGTTCTTAATAGTCGGCCAACACAAGTGCGTCCATGTGAAAGGGTTTATAGAAGAACGTCGTACATGAGTTCATCCTAGCTTCTCCAGCAGTGCCCTGTATATCTTGAATGGTCTGAGAGATGGGAGTTAAGTGGCCGTACAGATGTTGTTTTGTGGGCAGAGTCTTCCAGGATTTGTTTAAGATAGCCCGTAGCATTCTTGTGTAGTTCTCATCAGTTTTTTTTCCATGCGTTTTGTTAACGTCCATGTAGTCCTCCTTGAATGGCATTAAGTGGGAGGGATGTAGCCGTAAAATTGCTGTTTTGTGAGGTTTTACTTCCAGGATTTCTGCAAAGCAGCACAGAATACTCATAGAGGTTTTTCTCCATAGATTTTTTTTGCGTCCGAATGGTGTAACCATGTAGTAGTAATACCACAGCTATAGTTTGGTAGAAATCCTGTTTTGTCTTAATAAAAAGATCAGATTTCCATATGATCGATAACCTGTCGATAGCAGTCCAAACCTTTGCAATGCATATGTTGACATTGCTTTCAGTAGATGAGATATTGCTGCGGGGGATGAAAACTTGTCAACTTTTTAGAGGCCAGTCACTTTAAGTGTTGATGGCACTTCTTCGTTTAAAACGCATGAATTCAATTTTATTTGCCATTAAGTAGACGCTAATGCCTTCTGCTGTTTGCTCTAGGCTACACCGTAATGGTTCGTACTGGACAGAGGTATTTGCGAGAAAAACTATATCATCTGTGTAGTCTGCATCTATCATAGGTTCTGCATGATATGTCTGCTTCTTATCATTTTAGTGTAAAGCAATTTTGTTTTATTAGATCTATCAACGTTCGAAGTTCACAGTTTAGGCATGTGATGAACATATACGGTACTCGTATAGATCCTTGAAAAACTTCAGCGACAATGTCGAAGAAGTCGGTGTCATTGCCTTCACATTTTTCCTCACCATAATATATATATATATATATATATATATATATATATATATATATACCATATTTGACGGCATATAAGATGCACAAGTGCATAATATGCATCCCAATGTCTGCAGGGCAAATCAAGAAAAAAAACAAAGTACTAATATTAAACATGATGAAATTGATATAAGGAATATTATCAATGATACCACTTTTAATCTGCATAATAGCCTTTAAAATAACGACAATACGTAAATGAAAGTTACTCTAAAGTCTTAACTAAAAGGAATTGCCAGATAGCTAATTTCAACCGACTATCGCGAATTTAAACCTACATATGGCATTTAAGACTCGGGGCAATTTTAAAAAGATACTTTTAGTAAAAAAAAAGCACGCCTTATATGCCGTCAAGTACGGTATATTTATCTATATTAGCAAACTGTTCGTTATATTTATTTGTATATAATTGCAGTCAGAAACTACACATTATGACTAGTTCTTTAACAGATCACTACACTTTTAATAGTCTAACTTAGGGAAGAAACAATTTCCTTCAGTTGAATGATAAGTTTATGATGGCTACATTCATAAACGCCATGTTTTGTTACAATAAAAATTCTCGATAAATTCTTCTTTCTGTTCCAAAAAAGATAAACGAGCAATAGAGACATATGTGATTATATTAAAAAGAGACAATTCTAGGAGAAAGAAAAATCTGCATTCCAACCAGCTTTTCACTATCTAAAAAATGACCTTGTGTCACATACTGCCCGTGGCGCAAGGGTTGAGTAAATACATATTAACTGAATTCAGACGAAAGTTTTAATATAACAAAAAGCTGTTACACATTGGGAAATCAGAGATAAAATGAAGAAAAAACTCTGACAACAATAAAGAAAGCTCTTGCTGCAAGATGTAAGTAAGTGTCTGTAGTTTATGTTTATTAAATTTACTTTGCAGAGGTTATTTGCCCCTGTGATGAATTTTAGACCAAATTAAAGAGCTTGAGAGTTCGAAAGATTCTGAATAAGATCATTCTTTCCGATGAGTAGATAATGATTCTGATTTCGATAAAAGATTTCAATCAATGGTTTATTTAATCGCTGGGACCACAAATACAAACATAGATTGCTGTACTTTACCAAGAAGATAAAAAGCTGTATTAAGAGGTTTGTAAAGGAATGGCAACATTAACATCACATGTTCATATAAAAGTGGACGTGTTGTCATCGTGGAATCTACATATTACAACAACAAAATAATAGAATTATTTGATAACAAAGACACTTATGAAGAAATATATCTTCTTAGCTAAAATAAAAATATAGATGTTTTATTGTCTTAAAAAATTAACGACTAAATAAGACAAATCTAAGTCTTCATTAATTGATCGTCACCCTATAATCCCTAAAAATTACGGACTTGCAAAAACTTATAAACGTGGAATTCCTTCCTGGCTTATTTTTTTCTAGCTTTGGTACATAACACCTGAAAATTTTTTCTGGGTTTGATTCATAACCCTATAAAATCGTCAGCCACAAACGCACAAACGCGCGTGCGCGCGAACACACACACACATATACATATATATATATATATATATATATAGAGAGAGAGAGAGAGAGTGAGAGATGTAAAGTGAATGAGATTGATAAGAATCAACTGAAATAGATATGTATTGAATTAGCCTCATTGATATATATATATATATATATATATATATGCATGTGTGTGTATATGTATATATATATATACATGTATATATATATACATATGTTTATATATACATATATATATATACATATTTATACACACACACATATATATATATAAATATATAATATGTATGTATATATATATATATATTAAGAAGGCTAATTAAATTTGATCCATTTCAGTTAATTCATTGTTATCAATCTCATTCACTTTATGATTATTGAACTATATTAACGCTCCTTGTTATTTTTTATTGCATCATACGATGATATTAAACTGCTTCCCGTTGTGAAGTTCCACTTCTAAAATCATGACGAGTGTAGAGTATTTACACTCAGGTAAACTCTGGCATAGTAGTAGCAGTAGTAGTAGTAGTAGTAGTAGTGGTCATTTCTGTTAGGTTCTAAAGCATGGTTCAATTATATATATTCGAGGTAATGTTTTAAATGAGTTTGAACTATAATAATACTGGTACTGAACGCATTAACATTGTTAATAAGTTTGAATGATAGTTTTTTTCATTAAGGGTTTTCGGACTATTGTCTTCATCTTTATTGTTATTCCCACAATGATGATGATGATGATAATGATTTCGTCACTATCATCATCATCATCAAAGCGTGCAGTAGCATGGATTCCTTTGAATCTCTCTTGCCATTCGTCCATATTGTACTTCACTCTTGGTAAGTCTTCTAGACGACAACCAGTGACCGCACAGAGTTAATGAATATAAGCTTTTTGCTGGAGGCCCAAACTGGTCTGCCCATGTGTAGAAGTCCATTAGAGAACATCGCTTATGGTTTTGTCCTTACTTATCCAGCTGTGCCCAGCAGGGTTTACATTTTTAAAAGGATTGTGTATTCGGAGTTTTTTTTTTCAATGTATGTAATTGTAGACTGTATTCGTTAAACTGTTTAATGTTCTTCTAAAGGTTTATTTGTCTTTTATCCCTAAATATGTGTAAATAATATAACAGACTGAACTCTTCAGACATGGTAAAAAAACAACAAAAAACTAACCAGTTAAGAAGTAAAACTTAGAAAGAATAACAAAAAACAAAAACAAAACAAAAAACCAACAGTTCTCATAAAGCGTAAAGAAGCACGCTATTGGTCAGAGGTTGCTTCATAACTTTTCACTGGATTTGGCGTCTTGGAAAGAATAATCTTAACGCTTTGAAAGATAAACACTTTGAGAGAATAAACAAATTTGCATGACTGGATGTTTGGTGAACTCACACCAAAATCTATTGACGAGGAAAACGTCTCTGATTTAATTCCAAAATCGTACCCATGTGTAAAGTTTATCTGTATTTACTCTGAATAACGTTAGGTTAGGTGTTTTAATCATTGAACGCCTTTTGTCCGGATCGATATCCTTTTCTTTTCACAGCGAATAATGGAAGTGTCCAAAGCAGATGTAAGAAGACAGTCCCAAAAACATACAGAAGTGAATTCCGGATATCACGTGTATGAGTGGGGGGGGATGTGCGTGCTTATTCCTACGAAATTGTACAAAATTCAAATTACAGCAGAGATGCAGGAAAGACTGAAAGTGTACAGCTTTAAAAAAATATCTAACAAAATCTCTCGTCATGCTTTCTCACGCCCAATAGTTAGCCATGAGCTGATTTTAATTAGAAATTTAACTATAAGTTCGATCTATGAAAACACGATTATGAATAAGACGCAAATACCATAATGGATATTGTCGTAGGGCATTATCCTAGCTACCCGAGTTCAAATCCTGGATTAGGCTGTGTGCATTTCACATTGCAATAATTGCTTTGGGAAGGGTATGGATCCAACTATGTGTCCCATTCACAGCCATGGCAAAATGTTTTGGGCAGAATGGGCTCTTAAACCTTGTTATAGCAACAGGTCTATAAGAAAGAAAAACTGAATTCAAACCAGTCGTACATCGCTTAATAATTCATCTTAAGTTGTATTCTACTCGAAGTGGGGAGGCTGGTTAAATAGTACCTTATAATCATCAACATGTCAGTTTATCTTTTAATCAGTCTACACTTACATAAGAATAGATGGACGTCGGCATTTTGTTGTGATTAGCTTAATTTAGCACAAGTCTATATGCGTGAAACCCAGTATGTATCGAACTCACAATTGGCGACTTGTCAACATCTCTAATAATTTAGCAAAGCAATTATACCACCCACATATATGCAGTTGATACTGATTTATAAATACTACTACAACTACTACTACTAAAAAATTATAATAGTTATAAGTAAGTAAAGTTGGCGACCATAGTCGAGGGTGACCCGAAGGCTCCCTTTTCGATAGCTTACTACACCAAGGTGTAGGGGAGGGCGCTACTCCTTTCCCTGGATTGCTCCACTTTACCCTTGATCCGTACCTTATAATGCTGAGTGTTAAGCAAGGAGGCATCAAGTACCATTTTCTGAGTCTTGGGTATAACTCGACCTGGGATTGAACCCAGGTCTCCCGGGCGATTGGCGAACACTCTAACCGCTAGGCCAATTACTAATAATAAAACATTGCAAGGAAGTAAAAAAAACTACGTAACATGAAGGTGACGGTAATACCGGCTGTAATTGGTGTACTTCGAACGATCCCCACCGACTAAAAGACTTAGAAATAAAAGGACAAGTAGGTACCATCCAAACTTCTGCATCTCTAAAACCGGCCAGAATACTGTTAAGAGTCGTGGAGACTTGAGTAGACTTGCTGACACTCAAACTACAGCGAAAATCATCAGGTAAGGCTAATTTGAAAAAAAATTCAAAGGATTGTAATAATAATAATAATAAAAGTAAAGTTGTAAAGTTGGTCACCGTAGTCGAGGGCGATCGGAAGGTTTCGTTTACAATAGCTACGACACCAATGTGTAGGGAAAGGCGTTACTCCTTTCCCTGGTTTGTTCCACTTTACCCTTGATACGTACCGTATATTGTTGAGTGTTAACCAAGGAGGCATCAAGTATCATGGTCTTCCGGGCCATTGGCGAACACTCTACCCACTAGACCAATAGTAATAATAAATTACGATATATTAATGAAAGAACACAAATAAAAAAAAATGATGGAAGAAGGGAGACTTGAAAGATAGAAGCAATACAATTAAAAAGAGACTTCAAAATTACGAAAGAAAATGCTACCGACGAGTGAGTGGTGAATGAACGAGGACATACTAACAACCGGGTGTAAAGATGACAAATCAAAAAATATGGCGGAAGAAAAGAGACTTAAAAGACACCTAGACAAGTTCAAGCAATACAATCACGAAGAGACTTGTCAAAATTACGAAATGAAATTCTACCTACAAGTGAGTTGTGAATGAATGAGGACACATTAACAACCGGGTGTAAAGATGACAAATCAAAAAATATGGCGGAAGAAAAGAGACTTAAAAGACACCTAGACAAGTTCAAGCAATACAATCACGAAGAGACTTGTCAAAATTACGAAATGAAATTCTACCTACAAGTGAGTTGTGAATGAATGAGGATACATTAACAACCGGATGCAAAGAAAGCAAATCTATTTTGGAGTAAAAAATGGGAACAAAAAGTATATAACGGAAAGACTGAATGGTTAAATAATTAGAAAAAGGAGTTAAAAGTACTAGAAGGAGGCCCTGAGGTGACCATACTCCAAGAATCGTTCGGAGCAATACGGAAAAAATACCGAACTGGAAAACGCAAAGCCATGATGGCATACTGGAATTCTGGTTTAAAAATTCAAGTCTATCAACTACATACGGGAGGTGCCCGTGGTGTAGTCGTTATCGTCGTAGGAATTGGACACGGCGACACGAGTTCAAATCCTGGACGAGACTGATTGCATTTCACATAGCACTTATACCCTTGGGAAAGGTATGAATCCAATTATTCTCCCTCCAGCTATGGGTAAATAGTAGGACAGACTAGGTTCTTCAGCCTTGGTTAGGCAACTAGTCTAGGAGAAGGAAAACTCTGAATTCAAACCTGTTAAACTCCGCTTAAAAACTGACCTTGTGTCATATCCTGCCCGAGCGGAGGGGTTGGTAAATAGTATCAACTACATACTGGCCCTTGAACTAAGAAGAAGCTTAGAAGAAACATATATACCCGAATAAATGGCTAAGGAGATGATCCAGAAACCTCCCAAGAAGAAACCATCCCCTTCAACTATAGACCGATAACGTGTCTGCCTAAGATGTGGAAAATTAACAGCAGAGATTCGGGAAGAGATCTATTACTCGCTTGTAAGCCGTGAACTGTTTCGCGAAGAACAGAAAAGATGCCACAAGAGAACAAGAGGAAAAGCTGATCAACAGTACACTGATTTGCACTTGAGAAGAATTACAACCGTTTGCATATTTCAATCGACAAATTGGCGAAATTTCACTTGGAAAGACCTGGGCATGGCTATCATATCAACCTTTGAAGATTATTTAAAGCAAAAGCAGTAAAAAGATTATTGTAGTACTATTAAAGCCAAAGTTTGGGCGTGAGACTAAAATGGAATAAAGAGACCGAAAATTGACAACAGCGGACAATACTGACAATTTGAAGATGTAAATCAAAAGATATCGGCAAAAGAAAGGAGACTTAAAAGATACCGGTACAAAGCAAACAAGACAAGACTATTCGAAATAATAAAAGAAAATCCTACTCACAAGTCGGTGGATAAAACTCGAGAAGAACTGCAGAATCAGAATCAAAACATGGAAATAAAGATAACATACGAGAAAAGATGAATAGATAAGCAGCATTTAAAAAAAACATTTAAGGACTTAAAGAAGGTCTTGATAAAAATGTTTCTCTGTACTTGATGAGAGCAACACTCAGGAAAGTACCCAATTGGAAAACGCCAGGTCATGATATACACGTGTTCTGGTTTTAAAGAAGTTATGACAATCCATGACAGATTAGCTCAGAAACTGAGTAAATATCTAGAACAAGCCAGAATACCCGAAGGGATTACAAGGAAGAAAACTACTCTGATCCCCCTGAAAGTTCTCCAGCAACTATAGACTAATATCGTGTTTACCTATGAGGTGGAAAATCCTAACCACTGAAATAAGAAAAAAATATACTAATGGCTTGTATGCCGTGGAATATTTCCTGAACAACATCAAAGATGTAAGAGAACAAGAGGAACAGATTACCTTCTATCAGCCAAACTTCAAAAAAGTCAAAACAAGGCGGAAAAATGCTTACATGTCATGAATTGTTGGTTGTTTGGTTGTTTTGGTTTAAGAAATATCAACCCTTTTCGCCGAATTAAGTCATTTTGATAAAATTTTCTAACACTTCATTTTAGTATACGTATAGTTTTTTTTATTTATATACAGTTAAATGTCAAAATAGTTTTATTTCACATAATTCAGTTTAGCATAAGTACACAGGCTCATTGTCAAAAACGGCACTATTTCAAACAACTCAGTTTAGCATACAAAAACAGTTCTATTTCGAACAATTCAGTTCAGCATAAGTATGTAGTTTAAACGTCAAAGTCCCTTCTCAAATAGTTAATTCTAACATAAGTACACAGTTTAGTTCTATAAGACCCATAGATAGAACCTTATCAAGAGTTACCACTCCGGGCCAGAATGGGCCTGAGAGCGATGACATTGAAGTGGTACTCTGCATTCCCCAAAGCTCCAGCATTAGTGGAGCCTCATCATCAGATTGCTTAGTGTAATATCCAGGATACTCGTATAGGGAATCTTACCACTATGCAGAGAACCAGTAGGCGTATTCTACAACCCTAGCCGACAGGGCGAATGTCATAAATAGACTACTAAACTGGAATCATAATCTGGCTTTAAAATGTTTAAAATATCCGACTAAGTCATAAACTTCAACACGAATGCCATGGAATGTGGAAAGAGGGATCTGCTGTAAGAGGATGAACCCTTGGAAAGGTAAAAATCCGAAGAACTTTTCTTCTTGGAGACTCAATCTCACCACAACAATTTTTGATAGTAATGTTGCTGCTAAATTATAAACGTACGTGTCTTAAAATCTACAAATTCGCAAAAAAAGTAAACCCTCTTATGTACAAAGACGATATTGAGATATTTGCCAAAAATGAAAACGGATTAGATAACACTAAAATTAGAATATACTACTATGTTATAGGAATGAGATTTGTTATTGAAAAATGAGCCAAGTTGATAATGAATAAAGAAGTGAAGTAAAAACGGAAGGAAGAGATCTACCAAAGCAAGAATGCATCAGATATCAGATACCTTGATAAAAAAAGAAAATTGTAAGTTTCTTAAAATATTGGAAGCGAAACCATAAAAAAAGCGAATATTAAAGAAAAAAAAAAAAGAAAGAAAAGAAAGCATTAGAAAAAAAAAACGCTTTTGAAAACTAAACTTTGCTGTAGAAATCTCATCGAAGGGATAAAAATCTGGCGTGTCGTTCTTGTAAGATAAAGTGGACCATTCTGATAATGGAAAAAGGAAGGAACTCTGACAAATAGACCAAAGAATAGGGAAATTGATGACTATGCACAAGCCTTTGCACCCTGGAGAACTTACAGACAGACTTTATATGTCAAGAAAAGAAGGGGGAATATGACTCGCAAGCTTGAGAACTGCGTAGGTGCAACAATTCAGCTACTCGAAGAATACATTAAAACGAGCAAAAAAGACTAATTACAGCCGCCAGCAGGAGAAATGGCAACATAATAACACAAATCAAAATAACAAAGTCTAAAAAACAAAAATGGGAAGAAAAAGAAATCTATGAATACTTTAAATAACAAAGTGACGAGACTGCTTACAAGAAATGGCTAGGAAGGTTAAACCTTAAGAAGGAAATTGTATCTTTTTTAATAGCAGCAAAAACATAATGCCATACAGAAAAATTATTTCAAGGCGACAATTAATATTCCGCAACGGAATAGTAAGCGTAAGTTATGTGGAGAAAGAGATGAAATATTTAGTCACACAATAAGCAAATGCAGCCAAGTATCACAAAAGACACACATGACTCGGCAGGACTAAGTGAGAAAGGCGATCAGCAAGGAATTGTGAAAAAGAATTAAATTTAGCTATACTACTAAATGGTAGAATCGGATATTGGCATAATGGTTAGAGTGTTCGCCAATGGCATGGGAGACTAGGGTTCAATCCCAGGTTGAGTCATACCAAAAACTAAAAAAATGGTACTTGATGCTATCTTACTTAACACTTAGCATTATAAAGTAAGGGTAAAGAATCGAAATCCAGGGAAAGTAGTAGCACCCTCCCCTACGCGTTGATATAGTAGATATCGAAAAGGGAGCTTTCGGGTCACCCTCGACTACGGTCGCCAACATTACTTTTAGTAAATGGTATATGCATAAACCAGAATCTGTTAAGAAAATGAAATCCATAAAATTCTCTGGGAAGTTGAGATACAAACGGATCACTTAATCCAAGCCAGATACTACGCCAATGGTAGAGTAAAAAAAAAACTAGACACCTAGATGATTTTGCTATTTCAATGGAGATTAGAGTGAAAATAAAAGAATACAAAAAAAAAAAACAACAACAAAAAACAGATAGATATTGAATCTTGTCAGAGGCCTGAATATCGAGATAACGGTGATATCAACGCTATTTGGCTTGCTTGGAACAGTCCCCAAATGCTTGGAAAAGAGGCTGGAGAAATTGGAAAGCAGAGGAAGGATCGATAAAATGCAGCTCACAGTTGTGATAAGATCCGCTAAAGTCGTGAAGATATGCAGAACATGTTGTCTTTCAGACTTTAGTGAAAGACAACTAATTGCAGTAAGTATAAAAAAAAAAACTCATAGAGAGCCTGTCATGTACTGGTTATATTACTAAGGAAATGGACTCAGCAACTCCAGTTCAAATCGTAGACGAGGTTATGTGTATTTCACATTACACCTGGAAAATATATAAATCCAAATATTCTCTCTCCAATTAAGGGTAAATGGCTATGCAACAGAGATATTGTAACCGGGCTAAGAGTCGGAAAACTCTGAATTCAATCCTGTTAAACTCTGCTTTGATCTTGTGTCGCACCCTACTAAATACATACATTTACCATAGCATTGTTGACATCAGCAAGAATACGGAGAAAAGTCCTGGAGAAAGTAAGGAGACTTGCCGTCACTCAGACTCCAGCAAAAGACCTCCAGTTAAAACTGGTGTGAAAAACTAGCAATGAGTGAAATAATAATAATAATAATAATAATAATAATAATAATAATAATAATAATAATAATTAGTGAAAATTCATGGAAAAATTAAAAACACAGAGTATCTCAGGAGAATGAGGAAACTAAGAGAGACCAAACTATATTGCAGAAATCTAATCAAAGGGATAAACGCCCAGGCTCTTCTTATTGTAAGATGCTCCGGACCATTTTTAAAGTGGACGAGGGAAGAACTTAAACAAATGGACCAGAGTACAAGAAAACCCATGACTATGCAAAAAGCCCTACACCTCAAAGATGACGGCGACAAAATGTTTGTGTTACGAAAAGAAGGAAGAAGAGGGCTTGCAAGCTTTGAAGATACCGTCGATGCATCGATAAAAAGACTCAAAGACCACATTAAAAGACGCAAAGGTATACCAGAACAATACCGACAACACAAGCAACAACAGTAAAAAATAATTTGTAAACAAAAATGGGAAGAAAAACTGTATTGACATTTCCATCGAAAAAACAAACGAAATCTCACGCGAGAAAACGAGGACATGGCTAAGAAAGAGAAACCTTTAGAGAGAAACTAAATCTCTTCTGCTGGCAGCACAAAACAATGCCATTAAGACAATGTCAAAGAAAAAAATAAACGAGATGCAACAAAATTGCAGATGTTGGTTATGTGGTGATGGAGACGAAACAATCAATCACATAATAAGCGAATGTAGTAAGTTAGTGAAGAAAGAGTATAAAACTACATATGACTGTGAAGAAGTTGATCCACTGTGCAAGAAGATTAAATTTGATCATACGAACAAATGGTATATGCATAGTTTAGAATACGTCCTTGAGAATGAGACGTACTAACTTCAATGGAATTTCAAGATACAAACAGACTACCTAATTTTGTCCTGAGGATCAGACCTAGTGATAGTCGACAATAAAAAAAGAGAAACTTTGCCGTCCTGGCGGACCACATGGCAAAACTGAAAGAAAGTGAAAAGAGAGATAAATACCTATACCTTGCAAGAGAACTGAAAAAACTTTGGAACATGAGAGTGACGGTGACACTATTTCTTATTTGAGCGTTCGGTACAATCATCAGAATTTTGGTAAAGGGAATCGAGGAGATGGAAATAAGAGGACAAGAAGAGACCATCCAAACAACAGTACTACTGAGATCAGACAGAATACTGAGAAGAATCCAGAAGAATTTAGGAGACTTGCTTTCCCCAAAACTCCAGTGAGAAACGTCAGCTAGCGCTGGTGTGAAAAAACTTTCAGAAGAAAAAAATAATGATAAAATTTAATGTTTTCCTTTTTTCTTTTTTTCTAGAATGTAATCCTTGAAAATTTGATAATCAGTAGAAAAAACAAAAATTGAAAAGTTAAGAATTGTTTGTTATAGCACTCCCTCGTCACATGACTAGAATTTTTAAGCTGAAAACAGTAAACGTATAAGCAAGTGATAGGAGATTATTAAGAGACAAATTGGTCATATACCCCCGAAACGGTAAGCAAAGATCGGTCATCGTGGAATACCACAAAATGGCTCGTATTTAAACTTTTAAATACTCGTATAATCCAATGAACGCACAAAAGTGCCATTTAAGCAACGAATTAAGCAATAAATCTGAACAGTTTTCATGCGGAGTTCTTTTTGGTGACTCGATTAAATTTCCTCTTTCTTGTAAGATTACCAGCTCACATCTCTAACTTGACAACATATATTAATAAGTAATCAGTAAAAAAAAAAAAAAATTGAAAAGTTAAGAATTGTTTGTTATAGCACTCCCTCGTCACATGACTAGAATTTTTAAGCAGAAAACAGTAAACGTATAAGCAAGTGATAGGAGATTATTAAGAGACAAATTGGTCATATACCCCCGAAACGGTAAGCAAAGATCGGGCATCGTGGAATACCACAAAATGGCTTGTATTAAAACTTCTAAATACTCGTATAATCCAATGAACGCACAAAAGTGCCATTTAAGCAACGAATTAAGCATTACGTCTGAACAGTTTTAAAAAGATGATAGTTGGACAGTTAAAACTTTGTAAGTTTTCACGCGGAGTTCTTTTTGGTGACTCGCTTAAATTTCTTCTTTCTTGTAAGATTATCAGCTCACATCTCTAACTTGACAACATATAGTAATAAGAAAGGTATTAGTCATTAGGTCTGGTATAGACAGAGTATATTACTTATACAAAACAGCAATTCGAAATCTAAATCGACGTGGCATCCAGATAATAGGTCTAGGTTTCATGTTTAGAAGGCGCACCCTTGGTAACGAATTTGTGGGACTCGACGCAAATGTTGACCTTTCTTATTTCAGGTACACAAAGAAAGACCAAGCAGCAATAGAGCTGTGAGACATCAAAAGAAAATGAACTAGAGAAAACAATGATTGAAAAGAATTTTAAAAACAGTCAGACACAAAGAGATTAAAGGAAACAGATAATGAAGATCTAGATGAAATCCGCTAAATTTAATATAAGTAAAAGACCTACCGACAAAGCCACGTTGATTTTAAAGAAAGGTTGATTATCTGACCGAGAGATACTAGAAATATGGGAACAGAATCGTGAAAAACAAACTGAAAGAGAACTCCGAAGATGAATTGAAACCCAAATTATGAAAAACAAAATAACAACTGAACCCAGAAACAAATGAATATCAACAGAAGAAGACAAGACATTTTGAATCTATAATAAGAATCTTTCGAAAACAGAAGACAGTATTACCATCCATAAGGAATCATGACTGGAAAAAGTCAAGTCAGAAATCGAAAAAGTAAATAAAGTATAAAATAACGCAACGAAATAAAACATCGAACAGACCAATTTAATCGGTGCAGGAATAAAACTAGTCATTTATAGAATAGGTATAAAAAAGGAATCTGAACTGAAATAAAAAAAAAATCTGGATGTCGAATAATGCTAGTTGAACTAATGAAGAAACTACGGCCACAAACGAAACTACCAAGGAACGTGAAGCATAGAGGAATCCATCAAAATGCTTAGACCCCAAAATGATAACCGCAGAAAGTGAAAACAAGAAAGGAAAAACAGCCCTGGATCATTGAAAATCACCAATAGAACGATAACGTGTTTATCTATTACCATAAAGCTGGAAGAAATAAATCCAAAGATATTAGCGAAAGAAAGATTGCTCAAACAGTATAGGGTGAAACAATACAAACAAAACATTATATTCCAAAATAACCACAGGTAAACATGTATTGGACTCGTTCGAGGAATACTCAAGAAAGTACCAAATTGGAAAACAGGCCATGATGACATCCATGAATTCAACTTTAAAAAATTTATGTCCATCTACGAGAGACTGGATCTGCAGTTGGTTAAATGATTATAAGAGCTTGCTTGAATGTTGTGGACTATTTTCGGAATAACACTGAGGATGTTGTTCGAGTACAAGAGGAAAAAAATTATCTACAATATATAGACAAGCGCATCTGCGAAGAAGCCAAAACGAGGCTTTGGTCTCGCAAAGGTGAAAAATAGTGTTTGAAAATCCAACAAAACCATGAAATTCATCAAGAATGTCAAGTAAAATTCCAGGAAGGAATTGATAGCGGGAGTGGAAACTCGAACAGAGGTAACAGTAAGATTAAACATTCCTGATGGAATTTGGCCTTAAAAAATGAGCAATACTTTTAATGAAAAGTGGGAAAAAGAATAACCGGAAGTTATAGATCTGTTAAACTAAGAAAATAATCAGAACCCTTAGAGAGAAGGAAAACTATTAGAACTCAAGAATACTGAAAACAAACATGAATAAGAAGAAATGAAAGAAAAAAGAAAGAAAATTGTACACCAGAAGAATGGAGAAAACTTCTCGTAACCAAGCTCTGCAGAAGAAATCTTATGAAAAAGATTAAACACTTGGGCAGTCCCGTTTTGTAAGGTATTGTTGACCATTCTTAAAATCGACAAGGGAAGAACTCGGAAAGTGGACCAAAGAATAAGAAAATTTATGACGATACACAAGGACTTTGATCTGAGAGATTACATAGATTATATCTATCGAGAACGGAAGGTGGAAGAAGAAATGCTAGGATTGAAAGGTGCAGAGATACATCAGTACAAAGACCAGAGGACAACATTCGAAGGAGGAGATAAGGCTAATCATAGAAGCTACTAAGAAAAACAAATGTATGGAGATTTCAAGCGACAAACAAACGAAATTGCCCATGAGAAGAACTGGACATGACTGCAAGAGAGAAACTGCGTCGTTTCAATTAGCAGCACAAAACAATGCCATTCAGTCCAATTATATTAAAACGCAAATCGATAATGCGCTACTGAATAGTAAGTTTAGATTATCTAAAGAAAAAATGAAACGGATAATTAGATAAAAGGTGAATGCATGAAACTAGCAAAAAGAGAGCTTAAGATTAGGGACGTCTGGGTAGGAATGGTAATCCACTTGGAATTGTACAAGAGATTAAAACTTGACTATACAATCAAATGGTACATTTACAAACAAGAATCAGTCCTGGCGAGTGTGACACACAAACTTCTCTGAGACTTCGATATATAGACGGATCACCTAATCCTGGCCGGAAGACCATACATAGAGTTAAGTAAAAACAGGAAAAGACAATTTGACGTCTTGTGGATTTTTACGTTCCGGCCGGCCACATTGAAAATAGAAGAAAGCGAAAAGATAGACAAATATAGGTCTTCTCAATATACGTGAGAACCATGTGACTCCTATTAGCGCTACTAAAAATAAGATTGTGTTCTTTAGTGTTTCAGGTATGAAAATAGTATACTATACCAACTATTAATCCTTGATCGCAATAACTTAGACAAGAGATGGAAAATATTTTGCATCACTCTAATTTGGAGACAAAATCATACTAAACTGTCTCATAATCAATATAACCCATTAATATGACAATAATTTATTACTGAGACAAGAAACTAAAAAAAACATTGCATGTTCAACAAGCTGATATATTAACAATTAAAAAAATGTTTATCAAATGTCTCTAGGTTAAAGGATGCATTTTTTACACAACGTGTTCCACAAGACCGCCATTGCTCTTGTCTCAGTGATAAATCATTATCATATTAATGGGTTGCATATATTTTGAAACCCACTGTATTTGAACCGAGCAAGTGAACTTAAAACGCTGTAGAACATAAGTGCGAAAATGATATCAATTGTAATTGGTACACTTAGAAAAGAGGATGGAAGAACTGGAAACCAGAGGAAAAAAATTAGTTAGTTCGCTCGGAACGCCTCCGAAGAGCCTGAAGGAAGGATAACAGAAATAGGAAATCAGTGTTAGAATAGAAACTATTCAGACTACAGCATTGCTCTAATCAGTTGGAATACTGTGAAGAGTCCTGGAAACCAGAGGAGTCTTGCAGTCACTCAGTCTTCTGAGAAAGACCACCAGTTAAGGCTGGTATGGAAAACTCGCAAAAATATTAACGTTAACATCCCATTTGAGAATGTTGCTCATGAAGTATCTCAAACAAAAATAAATGATAAATGACTTATCTTTTAATTCCAAATTAATAAAAACCAGCCAAAAATGGAAGAACACAGAATAAGGACAGAACAATACGATTTTGTGTTGCTTTACGTTCTTAGAACAAACGTATTATTTTTCTGATTTGCTTCGTAAGCACTGCTTCTAAAAACTTAAAATCATCTTTGTTATAGATGGTATATCAAACTTTCTTCAAAGACGAGCTACACATCTTTTTTAGAATGCTAAGAATTATTGATTGGATGTAATTTCTGCTCTAATATTTTTTGGCACGTTGCAATCGTATTTTTCCATTTATTTCTCCATATAAGTAAAGAAATGAGAATCAAAAATCTTTCATCAAATAAGGAAACATTCTTATCAAATTCTTGTTTATTTGATTTCACAGCAGTTTTAATAAGGAAAACGTTTAAGGAAAAGAGAAAATAAGATAAATATTAATAACTGTATGGCTCGAGTATGATAAAGCTGCAGTGCCAAGAGGAATGAACAAAGTAACGGAATATTATACGCGATTTTAATAGATAAATATGGCATTTGTAACGAAAGTTATAAACCCAGAGAAAACACTTGAAAACACAAGTAAAATAATGTGCTACGAAGCCACATTGGAAAGCCTATAGAATGGAAGTAAAGCAATCATTTCTCTTTTTGGCACGCTTTTCTTATCATTGCGTATGCTCAGTTCAGCTTTTGCTTTCTCTAATCAAATTTATCATCTTTCTTTTATCAAAGTGGAATTCAATAAATGCGAATAGAATTTTTTCAAAGATAGGCCCACTCAATCAAAGGAGTTGTGTTAAATATTTACGAAGAGAAAAATAATGCCTATATTACAATAAAAAGTGGGGAGGAATAATATACGTGTTGAGGATTGGCAATGACATTTATTTTTAACACAAGTAAACACACCGTATAAGCTTTGAAGATCTGCTGTTGAAGAGGCCGACTCGCCAATGGTCAGGGAGACCGGGGTTCAATCCCAGGTCACGTCATACCAAAGACTTTAAAATGGTACTTGATACCTCCTTGCTTAATACTCAGCAATATAGGGTACGTATCAAGGATAAAGTGGAGAAATTCACGGAAAGGAGTAGCGCCATCCCCTACAACTTTGGTGTAGTAGCTATTGAAAAGGGCGCCTTCTTGTTGCCCTGGACTACAGTCGCCAAATTTACTTTACTTACAAAACCACTCAGTCGGTTAAATGTGTAGATTACGCCGACTGGGTAATGGGTAAAATTCTCCCATGAGAACTTGTGTTGGTCGCGGATGGCAACTGATATTGCCCGAGGACGGGATTGCTGAGGGACCACGTAACCTACAACAGTCTACTTCGGCCTTTACATGGGCTAGAAGTGCCCTCTGAGAGGCCCGGTCCAATCAGTTGGTTAATCATATCAAGACTTAGCAACTACGTGATAAAGTTCCGATCGTATTCTTCAAAATTGCTCTTATTGTAAGCAAATACGAAAACCATTTAATCTCAAAGTAGCTAGAAGGCGTTGGACGAGGGCCAAACACGTCAAGAGAAATAGTTAATGAAAATTATTTCTATCAGTTTATTAATGCATATAAAGTTTATAAATAAACTGGTAGAAAAGATTTTCATTCACATGAAAATCATGTTTACCAATATATAAATAAACATGAAGATAATGGATTATTTCTTCCAATATATAAACACACATGAAGTCAATGAAAAATATGAGATAAAGATTATTTCTGTCATTATATCAATACACATAAAAAAGAAAAAAATCTTCTAATAATAAACATTAATCCACAAACTATTCCCTCAAAAATCAAATATAAAAACATTTTAAAAATGAGCATTAAATTACTGACAATGCTATTAAAAAATAACCAAATTAAACTAATCTTTCAAGCTCCCAAGATGACACGTTTCGTCTCTGCTTTAATTGAATTTTTTAAAATTTGACTGGTTATCAATGATCTCTACTTGAGTATGACGAACTTTTCATGAAGTGGAATACATTGTTATCATTAATTAGTTCGTTGGTCGGGTTTTATGGTATATCAACCATTGTAGGTTATTTAATGCCAAATCCTCTTTATACATATATATTAAATAAAAAGGCTTTGATTGGGTTCGGTTTTATAGCATATCAACCATTGGAGGTTATTTAATGCCAAATCCTCTTTATACATATATATTAAATATATATGATTTGGGTGGGTTAGGTTTTATGGCATATCAAACTTTCTGGGTTATTTAATGCCAAATCCTATTTTTACATATATATTAAATATATACGATTTGGTTTGGTTGGTTTTTATGGCATATCAGTCTGTGTAGGTTTTTAATGCCAAAACCTTTATATATATATATATATATAGGATTTGGTTTGGTTGGGTTTTATGGCATATCAACCTTTGTAGGTTATTTAACGTCAGATCCACTTTTATACAAACAATCAGTTCGATTTGAAACAATTCAGTTTGTCCCGAGTACACAGTTT
Source organism: Sepioteuthis lessoniana (assembly GCA_963585895.1). Taxonomy (NCBI): domain Eukaryota; kingdom Metazoa; phylum Mollusca; class Cephalopoda; order Myopsida; family Loliginidae; genus Sepioteuthis; species Sepioteuthis lessoniana. The sequence goes on along the minus strand of OY757905.1, from coordinate 111,479,022 downwards.
AATTGTCAAAAACATTTCACTTTGAAGCAATTCAGTTTCGTCAAACACTTCTAATTCAAACAATTCAGTTTAGTTAAAGTATAATTTTTATCCACACACAGTTGAATGTCAAAACAATTTTATTTCAAAAGTAGTTTCAATGTCAAAAACAGTTCTATTTGAAAAAATTCAGTTTACCGGAAGTACTGTTTCAATGTAAAAACAGTTCTTTTTCAAACCAGTCAGTTTTGAATAAGTACGCAGCTTAAGTATCAAAACAGTTCTTTTTCAAGTAATCAGTTTAGCCTAAGTACACAATTTAGTTCTATTTTACGCTTAGATGGGACCCTATCTGGTACAACCCCTCCTGACCAGAGTAGACCTAGGACCAATGGCAATAAAGAGGTACTCTACATTCCCCAAAGCTTCAGAATTAATGGAATCTCACCATCAGATTGTTTAATGTCATAATCTGGACACTCATTGGGTGGGAGTCTTACTCCCCTACAAGGGTGCAGTCGGTGTATTTTACACATTCAGCCGACTAGGCAAGTTATCATGAATTATAAACGTAAGTCGATGTGTATGCATCATTTTACTCTGATATATACGTGCAAAAATACGTTTGATTAATTTTAACGCCATTTCAACACACCAAGGGTTATATCCTTTCTAGAGTTTAGGGAATTTTGTAAATATTATGTTTATATTTAAATATTTATGTTTTTTATGTACTTAAGGTTGTTTTTGTGCAGAGTCATATAATATAAATTATTCCTACCAAATATAAATCATTAGAACCATTGTGTTTAATTTCAAGTATTCCTATCTAATTCTAATATCATATACACAACTATGAAGTTTCAAGAAACCATTCCAATTCCATATTAATTATTTACTCGCAAATAGTTTTATGGTTTTAAGTAACTACTACATCAAATAATACTTAATAAACAATTATGTAATATATACAGGTCCAAAAATACGACCAAGATATTCACACGCATAAAACGTTCATAATGTTCATACGCGTATAGGAATCCGAAAAACAAGAAATTGGTTCTGGTACGTAACTTTTTATTACGTTTTTGAGTTTAAGGTTTTTCGACATGAGGAGAGAAAAGAGACACAATTTCTTTCTATCCTGACTTTTCCATCTGACCACAACACGTGCAGCACCCCGCCGCAAACTACTGGTCTTGCCTCGGCGAGCTCCTAAAATCGACTTGGTTCGTCGGAGCCCAAATCTCAACTAACTGTTTTTTTTTTCAAATTCCAAAATCCTCAGCCCATCGCTTCCGGGCATGACGTCATTCACATCCCCACTCCCATTTCCTATCTTGTTTTTTTATTGTGACATTTGTGATTGTCACATCCTGCCCGCGTGCTCGAAAACACCAGCACTCAATGTTTGCACCTAACTAACCCTAGCACTAAGCCGAAAGGTTCTCAGCCTAACTAAATGGAAAGGCAAGATATATAAAACGAAAAATGATAATATAAAAAAATCCCTCCGCAATTATATAACAATTATAGCTTCAAGTAACTATGCTTAATGCAAATAATTTACTCATGTTATCAAGTATTCTTTTGCATAAAGTAAAATCAAATAAGAATTTTTCTTTTAAATAGATGTATTTGACCCATAGATGGAATCTTATCCCACACTAAACACCGGGTTAGCATGGACTTTGGAATAATGGCAATGGAAGGGTACCATAAACACCGCAGAAATCCAGAACTGGAGCCTTATCATTAGATATATTTTATTGCTAGACCTACGACATTTCTTTTGCTGCTTGGGATATAGTCAGCGTATTCACAAAAAATTGGAAAGACGTCCCAAAAGTATAGTACTGATATTTATGGAGCTAGTTCCTTAATTACAATATAAATAAGACATTGCGAAAATGTTACCAGTACTACTACGGTGTTATTTATACATGGAAACTAATGCCTTTTTCGTCCAGTAAACTAATGTATAAGTAATCTTCTTGAAGAATATCTAGTCAATTTTTCTTCGGTAATGCTCTTTTCGACAGCCAATGTTAAATCTCCAAACTTCTTTTGGATGATTACATATACGACTGACTTAAAAGGTCATGTTGCACAACTATATTAGAGAGTTGGTGCTGTTCAGCATTTTAAATTAAATCCTGTCTACATCAAAAGACCGTGTCGTACAGATTAAAGCTTTACTTCAAGATGATCTATTATGCAAACATAGTCATTTCGCGGCAGAAAATGATTTATTAAAGTCGATAATCCATGAAATCGTCCAATAGAAACCGGGATGTCACCTCGTTGAGCCTCGAAGCAACTGACTGAAGAACAACTGACGTGACGCCACTTTTTTTCGAAGAGAGAAAGTGCATACTTGACCCATAGATAGGACCATATCAGGAGCTTATTCTCCAGACAAGAGTAGACCTTGGAGCGATGGAAATGAAGGAGTACTTCGCATTCCCTAAGGCAACGTCATTGCTGAAGCCTCACCATCAGATTGTTAAGAGCTATAAGCAGGACATTCGTTGAGTCGGGGTTTCACCACTCTGCAGAGATGCAGTCAGTGCATTCTTCAGCCCAAGCCGATTGGGTCTGTCTGGCGCATGTAAAAATAGAATAGAATGACAGGTAACATATTCAACTTTAAAAAAATGATGAGCAATAAACATAAATATAATTTGAACAACTGACGAAGTTAAAGATTTTATTAATCTTGAAATTTCAGCCGTAAAAGAGGCAATTTGGACACAAGCTCTGCAGTAACTCAGGGAAATGCTTCAGGAGTGTATAGTTCGTGAAAGCAAGCATTTGGACTATATAATTTTTAAAAGAAACTAATAGTGAGGACAAATCAAAATAATAAATATTGCTCTTATGGACCCCTTCACATGGAGGAGCAAAGGCAGGACGACAAGCTAGAACCTATATACAACAATTCTGTGCCGATACGGGATGTAGACCTGAAGAACAGCCGAAAGCAATGGACGATAGAGAAGGGTGGCGGGAAAGGATCAGGGATACCCTTGCCCATGGCGTGACATGATGATGATGATGATGATGAAATATTATTCTTTCTTAATTTAAGATCAGATTTTGAATAGATTTCATGTTGTTTTAATCATATAAATTTAATACGAGAGAACATTCTTCCAAAGCTTGGACACACACACACACACACACATTCACTCACTCACTCACGCACTCATATGTGTATATATATATATATATATATAAAAGGGAGTCCACGTCTGTGGTGAACTGTGACATCCGTGTAAGCGAGTTCGAACTCCATTTCTGTTTTTATATTCACTTTGATAAATGAACAAATCCCTTTAGCTCTCGATTATATGTTGAATAGCACTACACCTTTCTTTCGCATTAGATAATCCTCTAAGATTGAAATACCATTAAACAAAGAAACCAAACCTACATAAAATGGTTAGAGTGTTCGCCAATGTTCTGGGAGACCAGAGTTTAATCCTAGGTCGAGTCATACCGACGACTCAAAAAATAGTATTTGATGTCTCATTGCTTAACATTCAGCAGTATAAGGTATGGATCAATGGTAAAAAGAGCAATTTAGGGAAAGAAGTAGAGTCGTCCGCAACACCTCGGCGTTGTAGCCAATAAAAAGAGATCCTTCAGGTTGACATCGACTACGGTCGACTAACTTATTCATATTTATATATATATTTAAAATACTGATTTCGTTTGTATATATATAAGAGTAACCCAGCATAAATCGCAAATTTTAACCTTTTGTTAGACTGATACAAATTTACCGCTCTAATAAAACAATTTCTTGTTGAATCTTTAAATTTTTGGATTTATATTTACAGTGGACATTATTTTTTAATCATTCTCAGCATAATTGATATGAATATGAATAAATGAATTTACCGTCCAATTTACAACCGAATGAAATTTATGTGGACCGGTATATTTCAATAGTCCAGATTATCGATATAAGTATGACTTTCTAATTAGAATACTTCAAGTCTTTTAAGATCACCTTTTTTAATGGCATACCAATCTTTATGGGCTACCTAATCCCAAACTCATGTTTGTTGAAGAACAGTAGTGGTCCTATTTAACCCATAGCTGTGGGATAAAAGGGTTAATACATTTCAAAAAGATATTTGTCTAAAAGTTATTGTTATAACCATACTGGAATACGAACTCACTTAATACGACGTCGTAGTTCAGTACGTTCACCACTAAGCAAAGGAAATCTTTCAAGAATCTCTAAACATGTTTACAGGTGGTTTAGTTGCTTCTTCAACAGAGGTGAGGCGGGCATATTCAAAATATTTTTATCATATGATTTCCGGTTAGATTTAGTAAATGCTAATATTATGCGAGCAATGAATAAAATGCACTATTGACTTCCGATATTATATTGATAAACTCTACGTAAAAGGGAAAGGAAGAAAACTCAATATTACTATATATATATATATATATATCATCAAGTCACGCTGTTAGTATGGATTTTCCTGAATCTCTCTCTCTCTCCATCCGTTCCTATCATCAACCATTTCTGGTAGGTCCTCTAAACTGCACCCTGTGTCCGTACAGAGCTGTTGTAGGTAAATTCTCTCTGCTCGGCCAATGAGAAGGATTCCATCGGAGAAAGTCACTTATGAGTTCGTCTTTGCTTCTCCAGCAATGTCTCGCACGTCTTGCTCGTCATATTTGGAAGGCTTTACAGATGGGAGGTAAGTTGCCGTACAGCTGTTTCGTTGAACGCTGTTTCCAGGATTTGTTCAATATAGCTAGTAACATTCTCGTGCGGTTCCCGTCAACCCTTTTCTCTATAAATCTAGTCAGCGTCCAAGTGGTGCATCCGTGCAGTAGTATTGACACAGCCACTGCTTTGAAGAAATATATATATATATATATATATATATATATATATATATATATATATATATATGCAAGAGTAGACAAACACTGCCAACTGAACGAAAAAAGCAAGAAATGAAAATAAAAAACTGCACAGAATTTAAAACGTAGATTTAAGGAATAAAAGACAAACGAAATTCAAGTCATTGTTACGTAGAAAACACCTGCACATAAAAAAAACTTAACACTATATTAATGCAGCTGAGGACAAACTAATCAGGACTAATTACATCAAAGTGAAAATAAACAAAACCGGAAACAAAAAAACTAACAAAAACAAAACCCCGGGAAATGACGCCTGAATGGAAAAGAAAATCAAAGGGTAGACTGCCTCATTAATGAATGGAGCGACCTAATTCAAACGGAATAAAAAAACAAGAAAAAAAGAAAAAGAAAAGAAAAATACAAATATAACAGAACAGTGAGAATTACAAATAGAAATTATTGAAACGATTTGTGTTCGATCAAGAAAACAAATGATATTAGCACGAACAAAATGCTATCCTAGTTTCTTTGTCCCTCGTTACTAGGTCATACACTGATAACGGCTTAGAATTTGTTGACTGTATTCCGTGCAGAAGGGTAAAATCTTCCTTTCCGAAAAAAAAAAGTTTTTGATCTGATAGTAAACTGCATCTGGTGGTGAGGGTCCTGTTCGGGGGATCTGAAGACATAGACGATAGAATGGGTACAGATTATGAGATAGAAAAGATGTGTCAGGAAACTATTAATTGTGGGCTATGTTGGTGTGTGTGTACATGTACGTGTGTGTGTGTGAGAGAGAGAGAGAGAAAGAGAGAGAGAGAAAGAGAGAGAAAGAGAAAGAGAGTGAGAGAAAGAGAGAGGAAAAGAGAAAGAGAGAGAGAGAAAGAGAGAGAAAGAAAGAGAGAGAGAAAGAGAGAGAAAAAGAGAGAGAGAGAAAGAAAGAGAGAGAGAGAGAAAGAGAAAGAGAGAGAAAGAAAGAGAGAGAGAAAGAGAAAGAGAGAGAGAGAGAGAGAGAGAGAGAGAGAGAGAGAGACACGAACAGACGGACTGAAAAATGATAAATTAAAAAGGAAAATGAATGCAGAAACTGACGAAAAAAAACAGGAAGGTGAAGGTGATCAAATTGTACAAGCAACTACACATTTACCATAATAAATCATAAATTAGCAGACTTCACCGTTCCAGCTGACCACAGAGTGAATGTAAAATAAGTGGAGGCGCCCGCAGTATGATGCTTATCGTTGTACGAAATGGACACGGCAGCCAGTGAACTCAGAAATCTTTGGAACATGAGGATGACGGGGATAACACTTATGATTGACGTACGGTTCCTAAAAGCATAGAAAGACCTTTGGGAGAGTTGGACATCAGGGAACGAAGAGAGACTATCAAGATTACAGCATATTAAAATCGGCTAGGTTACTCATAGGAGTCCAAGAAACTTAAGGAGACTTGCTGTCACGTAGACTCCAGTGAAAAATCACCAGCTAACATTGCTGTGAAGGACTCACAATGAGTGAAATAGTAGTGGTAACAATAATAATAATAATAATAATAATAATAATAATAATAGAGACCATCCAAAATGCATTACACCCCATAGATGACGTTGGCAGACTATCAAGAAAGGAGGGAGCAAGAGGACTTGTCAGCATTGAAGACAGCATTGACGAATCGATACAACGACTCGTGGACTACATAGAAAAGCACGAAAGAGGACTGATTACACCCACCAGATACGATACTGACAACACGAAGACCAACAGAACATCAATAACTAGAAAACAAATATGGGAAGAAAAACAATTCTATAAGTGTTTTAAACGGCTAATAAGCAACATCTCACACGAGAAAACAAGGAATGGCTAAGAAAAGGAAACCTTAAGAGAGAAATTGGATATCTTCTTATAGCAGCACAGAACGACGCCAAAAGAACCATTCATATCAAAGCGAGAATAGATACGACGCAATAAAATAGCATATCAAGGTTATGGGGGGATAGAGACGAAACGATCAATCACATAACAAGCGGATGCAGCAAATTAGCATAAGAGTATATTGACCCAATGAGAAGATTGTTCGCCAATGGTCCGGGAGAGCAGGGTTCAATCCCAGGTGAGAGTCATACCAAAGACTCAAAAATGGTACTTGATACCGCCTTGCTTAACATTCAGCATTATAAGGTACGTTTCAAGGCTAAAGTGAGAGGGAAGAGAGTAGCGCCCTCCCCTACAGTCGGTGTCGTAGCTATTGTCAAGGGGGCCTTCGCGTCACCCTCGGCTAAGGTTGCCAACTTTACTTTTACTTTATACTATTTACCAACCCCTCCGCTCGGGCAGGATATGACACAAGGTTAATTTTTAAGCGGAGTTTAACAGGTTTTAATTCAGAGTTTTCCTTCTCCTAGACTAGTTGCCTCACCAAGGCTGAATAACCTAGACTGTCCTACTATTTACCCATAGCTGGAGGGAGAATAATTGGATTAGTGCCATGTGAAATGCAACCAGTCTCGTCCAGGGTTTGAACTCGTGTCGCCGTGTTCATTTACTTTTACTTTATAAGACTAGACACTACTGGGTGGGCAAGGTGATCCACAGGGAGATGTTCAAGAAATTAAAATTTGACCCTACGAACAAATGGCAAATGCACAACCATGTATCTATCCGGGAGTATGACACATAAACTCTGATGGGATTTTGATATACAAACGGATCATCTAATCTAGCCCAGAAGACCAGACCTAATAATGAACAAAAAAAGAGAACTTACAAAATTGAAGACTTTGCTGTTCCGGCTGACCACAGAATAAAATTGAAAGTGAATAGAAGGATAAATACCTGGACCTTACTAGGGAATTGAAAAAACTGTGGTATATGAAAGTGACAATTATACCAATCCTGATTGGTGCTTTTGGTACAGTCACCAAAAGATTATTAAAGGGACTGGAGGACTTGGAAATAAGAAAACAAGTGGAGATTATCCATTATTGAGAACGGTCAGAATACAGAGAAGAGTTCTGGAGAATTAGGGAGACTTGCTGTCACTCAAACTCCAGTGAGAGTTCATCAGCTGACGCTTATGAGAAAAAATCTCAAAGAGTAATAATAATAATAATAATAATAATAGGACTCGCCAGCATTGAAGATAGCCTCGATGCATCGATACGATGACTCGAAGATTAAATAAAAAAGCGCTGATGAAAACTGATTACAGCGACCAGAAGGAAAATAGACAACACAAAGATCAACTGAAGGAAAGTAATCAGGAAACAAAAATGGGAAGAAAAACAGCTGTATTGACATTTCAAGCGACAAACAAGCGAAATCTCACACAAGAAAACTTGGACACGGCAAAGATAGAGAAAACTTAAGAGAGAAACTAAATCTCTTCTGATAGCAGAACAAGCTAATGGCATAAGGACAATGTCAAAGCAAAAATAGATAAGACGCAACAACATAGCAATGGTAGGTTATGTAGTGATAGATGTGAAACGATCAATCACATAAAAAAACGATTGCAGTAAGCTTGCACGGAAAGAGTAAAAGACTATACTCGGTTGTGTGGGCAGGGTGATCCGGTGGGAATTATACAAGTATAAATTTGACTATACAAACAAATGTTATATGCCCGACCCAGATGTACAAACTTTTCTAAGATTTTGAGATACAAACGGATCACCTAATTTCGGCCAGACGAACAGTTCTAATAATAGTCGAAAAAAAAAAAAAGAGACAGAGAACAGACCAAATAGTGGACTTTGCTGGTATGAAAAACTCTCAAATGTTAAAGATAATAATCATGCTGAAAAAAGCACAAAATGTGTATCAGGCTAGACTGGACTGGGTGGGGAATATGATCCATTGAGTAATGGACAAGATGTTTAGATTTAAGCACACGAACAATTGGCATATGTACAACTCGGAATCCGTCTTGAGATTGAGATGCACAAACTTCTCTGGGGTTTTGAGATACAAATGGATTACCTAATCTTAATCAGAAGACCAGACCTAGAAATAGCCGGAAAAAAAAGAAAGAAAGAAAAAAAACCGAAGAGAACCTGCTGAAGAGTGAACTTTGCTATCCAGGCAGACCAAAGAGTAAAATTAAAAGAAAGCGAAAAGTGAGATAAATATCAAGATCTTGCAAGAAAAGAGAAAAAAAATGTAACATAAGGTGAAATTGATACTAATTGAATTTGGTGCGCTTGGAAAAATTGAAAAATGATTGGTAAAAAAACTAGGAGACTTAAAATTTACGAGGAAAAATGGAGATAATCCAGACCAGAATACTGAGAAGAGTCCTGGAGACTCGAGGAGACTTGCTGTCACTCAAATTCCAGTGAAATCCAGCTAATGCAGGTGTGAAAAATTCTCATTGTAGTAGTAATAGAATTGAGCGTGGCTGTTCAGGGATAACTTAAAAAAGGAAACCGAATCTCAGTGAATATTAGTAGAAAATGATCTCATAATGACTAAATATTTTAAAGCAAAAATTGGTAATATACAACAGAAAAGCAAGTGTAGGTCATGTAGTGACTGATGAAATAGATAATCACATAATAACAAAATGAAGTAAACTAGCAAAAAAGAAGTACAAGACGACGCACTTGGGGTTGTAAAAGAAAGTAAGGCTCCTTTTTCAATAGCTACTACACCAGTGTGTAAAGGAGAGCGCTATTTCCTGGCTTGCTCCACTTTACCCTTACCTTATAATGCTCAGTGTTAAGCAAAGCGGTATCAAGTACCATTTTTTTGAGTCTTTGGTATGACTCGACCTTGGACTGAAACCCGGTCTCCCGAACCATTGGCGAACACTCTACTCATAAGGCCAATTGCACAAATCAGAGTCTGTTCTAGAATATTTGACTCATAAAATTCTCTGGGAATTTGAGATACAAATAGATCACCTAATCCTGCCCAAAAGACCGCACTTAAAAAAAAAATCTTGGAAAATAAGAACTTTTCATCCAGTTAATCTTGCAGATCAATCAATCCACTGACAAATGCCAGGACCTTACTTGAGAGCTGGAAATTGGGGAACATGAAGGTAGTGATGGTACCAATCGTAATCGAAGCCCTTGGCACCGTTCCCAAGAGTTAAAAAAAGACAATTGATTATCTGGAGATCAAAGAATAAATAGACACTATTCCAATAACGGTCCAGTTAAAATCAGCTTGAATGCTTAGAAGATTAATATAGATCTTAGGTGATTTGTTATCTCCAGGAAATCAGTGAAAAAACATTTAGATGTGTTGTGAAAAACTCACCAGAACCAAGATATTATGGATTCAAGTCAAAGTAAGTTAGATCCAAATCAAATTAATTTTTCAGTTTGATTTCACTTAAATATAAGTGCTTATTTAACTGTTTATTCAAACAGTTCTCAGTTTCTTCCAAGATTTCAAATTTGTTGCACAATTCTCCTCTTTGTATGAACATCACTTGCACAGAAACCAAGAGAGAAATCTGAATTAATTTTTCAAGATTTGTTAGTGTTAGAATGAATCTAAAACAAAAATGTTCAGCTATCACTCTTCTTTCTGGTTGAGGCATTGAGAATTTTGAACGATCCACGTGTACATCCAGCTGGATATTATAACCTCTGTAATTGAGATAGTTGCGTTTTCCCACTCAGTAAAAGAGATGGTTTTCAGCACTGGTTTTCAGGGTGGCTAGACAGGGAAACTGTTATTTTCCTTGAAAGTGTTACATAAAACTTAGGTGTCTTATGTTTACATATCCCAGCTAGTCTTTGTGAGGGACTAAGATAATCGTAACGAATTTCCACAATACGGAGAGTATTTAAATGCCTTGAGATTGATGCTATATTTATTGACAGTAATGAAATAAGAATGAAACATTAATTTTCATTAAAAGATACTACGTGTTTAAAAACGCTCGATTTAGAAGCTGTATTTACCAAGGAAGAAATGAATAATAAATAACAGTGTAATTTCTCCCCACTCCCACCATAGTTCTCTGCTGAACATATTGTTTGAAAGATCTCCGATAACTCGTTTTGATATGTTAGGAAACAACATCATATGTCGTTTTCTTTTTTTTTTCTATATGTATTCAGATCTTACCGTTGAGATGCGTTTTCAATTTAGGAAACAAGAAAATTTGCCTGGATCTACGTCTGTTGAATATGGAAGTTACTGCACTCTCATAATCCTGCGTTTCACGAAAAGCATTTTCTTAGAAAATATCAAGACGAGCTTTGTAATTTTCTTTCCAAACTGGCAACAACTCTTCTACATTTCGTCTATACAGCAATATATATATATATATATATATATATATATATAATTGTTTTGTTGATTTCACATCGGGACACTTTTAGAGGAATAGTACAGAATTTCAAGGGACACAAATTATCTTTAGAACACATTTATTTTGAATTTTTTGTGATATTTAATTGAAACACGTTTGGATTTTCACAACCTTCGCTCGCATATTGACTTTTTACAAATTTTTTATTCGGATTATAATTATCTTTGTATTCAATAAATATCTTCCTCTTTCTCCACATTTTAGCTATGGTTATTACAATAATAATAAAATAATTGCCATCAATATCATTACATACACTTACACAACAGTTTCAGTTTCATTTCGTGTATTGGTCGCCTTGTTCACCGGTATCAACGTGTGCCCATTAACACTGTTAGGTGCATTAACCGCTTTCGAGTTGCTGTCTCGTAGACTGGTGAAAAGTGTTGTGTATTCACTCGGTCGGTGAGCACTGAGTTTCGAGCATAATACGCTCATGACGAGCTTTTCCAATTCCTTACGGAATTGTTTTCCTGTAATCAGATAGATATAGAAGTTACACACAAAGTGAGTGAGTCCTATCTCACTTATAATTGTCTTGGCAAAGACGTAACTGAAATGGCGTTGCCATATGGGGTCGGAGTGCATGTCTTCCTCAGACATATTAGTGTCCCCCATTGGGAACTTGGTGAATAAACATACGGTCAACGTGACTGGCAGCACAGTGAAGATAAGGTAGAAAGAGACGCTGAGGAGCATTATAGTAGTAGCCGAGGTCCGGTGTTCATTGCCGTGTAGTTGAGTTTTCTCCACCTTTGATAGATGGTTGACCTCTAAGATGACAAGAATGTTAACAATGAGTACCAAGACGGGTACCAACAAAAAAATAAGAAGCTCCACGATCCACGTCCAAGCTGTCCAGAAAGGTGTCTCTATCGTCCATTTCCGTGGAGAACAAGTTTTGCAATTTGTGTCATAGGTCCAAAAATAGGCTTGAATTGCTGACAAGCTGAATGAGATCATGACTAGTGATATGATAACTATCTTGGCACGTTTTGTCGTGCAATATCGCTCCCTATGGAACGGGTGACAAACTGAAATGTACCTCTCGACTGTAAAGCCGAGCACAAGAAGAGGTGGAAGGTACTGACAAGTCAAAAACAATACAGGGTAGCCCTCGCATAATACTGGGAAGTCCAGAAGGCTTATAAACCAGGCATTCTGTAGTTCGTATACGATTTGAAGCGCCAGAAAAAAAAGATCCGAGAGAGCAATGGCAGCTAAATAATACCCGGAAGAGTGACGCATGCGCCGCTGTATCCAGATGATGAATGAGAGAATATTTCCTGGAAATCCGATGATATAGAGGATTGGTGTTGTGTATCTGTCAACATAAAGACTTTTCGGTACGAATTTTTCAAGGATTTGCTGCATGAGAATATCTTTGTTGCAGTCTGACAGATTGCTGCTCGAATTTGTCAGATTGGTTCCAGCTAATATCTCGGGAAACGTTGTATTAATCTGTAAATAGATAAGAAAGAAAGTTTGTATATTTAAAGTTATGATAACGAAATTGATGTATAATGTTCAATGGGTATAGAAAAACATATGGTAATACAGTAATTGTTTTTATTTCTTAGTTGCTTATTGCAGGCATATTTAAAAGCTTTGAGCTACTTAGCAAACTGGGCTGGACATCTCGGGTAGCGTAATGGTTAGGAGGTTAGACTATCAAACCTACATGAGTGAGTTCGAGTCACATTAGGTGTCCCATTCATATGGCCTTTTGCCACATCTAAGCAAAAAGATTAGGAAGTTACTTACTTACCAAGCAGGGCTGGACATCTCGGGTGGCGTGATGGTTAGGAGGCTAGACTATTAAACCTACACGAGTGAGTTCGAGTCACATGGTATCCCATTCATATGGCCTTGTGCCACATCTAAGAAAAATGATTTGTTACTTACTTACCAAGTAGGACTTGTTTGCACAGAAATCAGACCTAACCGATAAAATGAAACGCAGTTTCTTCCAGGTAGCGGTCAGATCGATACTGCTATATGGATGCACTACATGGACTCTAACGAAACGGCTGAAGATGAAGCTAGACGGCAATTACACAAGAATGCTGCGAGCAATCTTGAACAAGTCCTGGCGGCAACACCCCACAAGACACCAACTGTACGGCCACCTGCCTCCTATCACGAAAACTATTCAAGTTAGACGAACCAGACATGCAGGACACTGCTGGAGAAGTAGGGACGAACTCATAAGTGATGTACTCTTATGGACCCCCACATATGGCCGTGCAAAAGCAGGACGACCAGCACGAACATACATTCAGCAACTATGTGAGGATACGGGATGTTGTCCTGAAGACCTGCCTAGGGTGATGAACGATAGGGAAAAGTGGCGAGAGAGGGTCAGGGATATCCGTGCTACCAGTACGACATGATGATGATGATTGCTATTTAAGATTCGTAATTTTATTTCTCAAGTATTCCGATGGAATATAGATAATTGGCACATAGCCGTATAGTGTCAAATAATTAGTTATAATGATATCTGGCAAATTACAGAACAGTTTTATCTGATTCATAGATGGCACCCCAACTACTACTACTACTACTACTACTCCTGGAGTGGGAGTAATGGGAGGGAAAGGGCACTCCATATATTTCAAAGCCCAAAACCCGTAACTTCACCATCAATTGCAAATTGGTTTTGGTTTTGGTCTGGTTTTCTGGCATATCAACTATTGTTTGTAATTTAATGCCAAATCCTGTTTTTACATATATATCAAATATTTGACTTGTTAACATATTTTTATATACACAAAGTTAAAGGATAAAACAGTTCTCTTTATAACAATTAAATTTAACATAAGTCATCAAAGTTAAACTGTTTCAGGTATTGCTATGTATCACTAACAATTCAATTAAACATCAATCATTTGTTTACAAATTATTAAAATTTCAAACAGTTCTATTTCAAACAATTCAGTTTAGCATTTGTTTGCACTCACTCAGTTTAAATGTAAAACAGTTCAAATAGAACTATGTGTCAAATAGAACTGTAAAACAGTTCTATTTGATACATAGATAGGACCCTATCAGGTGCTACAATTCTGGGCCAGAGTGGACCTGGGAGCAATGGCAATGAAAGGGTATTCTGCATTCCCTAAAACTCCAACATTACTGGAGTCTCACCATCAGATTGTTTAGTATCGTTTCCAGGAAACTTATTGGAAGGGTCTTACCTCTCAGCAATGACTCAGTCAGTATATCCTACAGTCCCAGCTGCCTAATCAAGACACTCGTTGGGGATTGGGTTTTAGCATTCTGCAGTTCCAGGCGACAGAGTAGAGTATATAAAAAGGCAAATACTCTGATGAAAAAAAAAAATCAAACAATCCCTAAAAGACGTATTAACGAGTAATAATAAACAGATACGTGAAATCTTCTGAGTGTGGTAGTCAAATGAGAACAATCTCCCAGTGAATACAACCTCTGAAACGTTATAGCTATAATAGTGCAGATGTGGATTGTACTCAGAGTACACCAGGGAACAGATAGAGACGCAAGGAGTATGTATTAGCATAAGAGTAAAAGGAACCCCCATGAGTCAATTTCAAGCTGTCTGCTGTTAATGCCATTGGGAAAGACATGAATCCATCTGTTTTTACCCAGCTGTAGATAAATGGTAGAGCATACGGGGCTCTTTAGCCTTGGTATGCCAACCGGTTTAAGAGAAGGAAAACTCTGAAATCAAATCAGCTGTGAAGTAAGGTTAGCGACCGGAGTCGAAGACAACCCGAAGGCTCCCCTACTGGAAATTCTGGTATCCATATTGTGCTCCAGTCGTGGAATTCTTAATACAAAAGATAGTTTTTTTCAGTAGAAGACTGCATTACGATAAATGAGGATAATTTACACCTCCTCTTAAATGTCTCTTCATATCATCACTGATTGGCTACCTCTGTTAACCGGCAGGTTTATCAAAACAGTCAACCCGGCTGTGGACTGCTTGTACCCACCTCTTTGATCTTTTCTGGCCAGTCGTTTTGGGTACTCGATTGTGTGGAGTTGGGTCGTGGTCGGTCGAGACTGCTTGACGAGATCGCCGGGTAAGTCCGGTAGTCGCGTCTCGCGGGCAAAACTGACCCACTTCCTCGAGCATCAGGAGGATGTCATCCCAGGCTGTAACCCTCCTTGGAGGGGCTAAGTTTATCGCCTGACGCCTGAGGCACCTCTTTTTAAGTAAATTCCGACGGCGCCCAAGGCATCTTTGTGCTCCCCAGGTATGTCTTGACAACTGCCTTGCGCATGGACCCACCTGAAACTCGGCCCTGTGCCAAACTCATTCGTTTATTGGGGCGTGTGACAAATATCTGTACGCTTTCTTTTGACCCTCCCCCAAACAATCCCAAACTCCCTTTTCATTAGCTACAACACCGAGGTGTTGGGGAGGGGGAAACTCCTTTTCCTGTTTTGTTCGACTTGTCCTTGATCCCAATATTATAATGATAAGTGTTAAGCAAAGAGGTATCAAGCACCATTTTTTACGTTTTTGGCATGACTTGACCTGACATTGAACCCCGGTGTCCCTGGTGGACAATGTACCAATTGACCAATGTACTCCATAGTAAAAAAAAGTGAACTTATATCGCATCAGTGAAAAGTAATGGTAATACCTCATCTCATATATATATGTTTACATACAAATATATATATATATATATATATATATATCATGTCGTGCCATCAGCACGGATATCTCTGACTCTTTCCCGCCACTCTATTGTCCAAACATTTCCGGCAGGTCTTCAGGACAACATCCCGTATCGGCACAGAGCTGCTGAATATAGGTTCTAGTTGGTCGTCCTATCTTTGATCGTCCATGTGAAGGGGTCAACAGGAATAGATCACTTATGAGTTCGTCCTTACTTCTCACGCAATGTCTGGTTCGTCTAACTTTGATAGTTTTCATGATAGGTGGTAGGTGGCCGTACAGCCTCTGCTTTATTGGGTGCTCCTTTCAGGACTTGTTCAATATCACTCACAGCATTCTTGTGCAGTTACCGTCAAGCATTTTCTCCATTCGTTTAGTTAGCGTCCATGTAGTGAATCTATACAGCAGTATCAACATGACCGCTGCTTGGAAGAATCTGCGTTTTATTTCATCGGTCATGTCTGACTTACATATGACTGATAGCATATATATATATATATATACACACAAATATATATATATATATATATATATATATATATATATATATATATATATATATATGTATATATATATATATAGTAATGGTAATACCTCATCGCAGAAATGATCAATTTTATAGAAAAGTTGAGGAATCTGTAATACAAGTTTAATTTTTTTAACGAAGTCCACTTTTTATCTTTCATTTTTACTATCTTTCCATAAAATATTTCATTATTTTCATCTTTACGCAATTTCATCGCTATATATTCTTTAATCATATACTTATTGTCTCTAGACATCCAGGCATCAATCCTGTGGCTGTACTTTTATTTAGTTCATCTCTTTTCCCAATCTCAATATGAAGCATCACTCCGTATAAATAGAAGGCTTTAAAATGCTTTGACAAAGAGAAAATTTAATGTGCTGAATAACAAGTGAACAGTTTTCATAACAACCAATTTCTTTCTTGTATTCAACTTAGAGCTAGACTAAAATAGGCTTAGCAAATATCAGAGCCTCTGAGAGAAAATTTTAATGTTGAACTATGTAATAGAATATGTTTTGTTTATTCTGTATAATTAATTTGTCTTCTGGGTGAATGGCTTAAAATGCTCATAATTCACACGCCTGCTTTCACTATCGCTCAAGTTAAGTAGAGCGACCTCAGCTTAGGCAATAACATCCGGCTAAAAGTAAAGATTTATTTGAAAGTTTTATTTCTCATTTGATTATTGCCTTACAAAGTACTTCTAATTAATTGATGATTAAAAAAGTCAAGTTTATTTCTTTATTTTATTGAAAGAATACATCCAGTCTCAGACAGAATAATCTCTAGGGTTTGGAAAGCAAATAAAAAAAGGCAAAATTCATCCGGTTCCAAATCTAATTTTACCATAAGAAATAACTATAGTAAGTATTATCTTAGTTTTTGTCATCAAATCATTTTAAAGATTAAATAGTTCAAATGATTGTCTTGATGAGTGAACCATATTTCATTAATCCAGAATTTTTATGCAATTTCATCGCTACGTGTCCTTTGATAATGCGATTATTGTCTCTGTACATCCAGCCAGCAATACTGTCGCTGTATTTTTGATTATTTTAAAGACCAATTTGTCCAGATGCTTATCCTCACGAGCTAACCACTCCCAAAGCCTCGCACTGAAATTCAGCAGTGCCCACCTAGTCTTTGCCTCTGGTACTGCCGCAATCTCAAGACGAATAAATTATTTCATTTCGACAGTTGCCTGTGGACATTGTTTAAAATTTTGAGCCCTTAGGTCTCACTAGAAGAAGTAACCACTTAGAGACACATCTGGAACGCAAGCGAGTCGGCAAAGAGATATCACAACCTATCTAGAAAAGATTATCCCAGAATTTCCTTAAATTGCCTAACGGAGACAGAAAAGGTGTAACTGCTGCTGCTACTCAACGACATACTGGCCACACGCCCAAAAGTACTAGTGTCTGCACGGTTGTAATCTAAATAGGGAAAATCCTTTTCCCCAACCGTATACTTTCTATGGTTTTAATTACAAAAAGATAGATCCGACGAGCAAAATGGCCAGGAGACGCCACCACGGAATGAAATTTTCAGTTACAAACACAATCTCAACATGTAACAGTATTTGACTAATTATAATTTGTATGAGTTTATACAAATTATAAGAATATATAATCTTATTATTTTAACATATATTATCATATTGATATCTAACAATAAATTAATCATATAATCTATCATGTAATTTATAATTTGTTATTTATCATACAATTTCTCATATCAATTAATTTATCATATCAATATCATATCGATATTTTAAAAATATATTACCATATAATTTTAACAATGTTAGAATGTTACTCACTATTTTGCAGCCACATATCGGTCATTATTTTTTTAAATATTCAGGAAAAATTCTCAAAATATTCTTAAAATTTTCTTTTAAAAATTCTTTAAAATATTCTTTAAAATCTGGAAAATAAGCAGATCTTTTCCTTATACAAGAAACTGTAAGCGCCGAACAAGAAAAAAAGTCTAAGCAAAATAAATGAAGAAATAAAAAATAAAGAAAAATAAATGAATAATTAAATAAAAAATAAAAAATGTTGAGAACACATGGTGCTGCGCCAATTGACCTTTGACATATTTTGCCATATCTTCCTTGTTCTGTTTTGATAATATAAAAGGTTTTGGACACTAAGGTAATTTTGAAAGTGGCTTTCTTTTATAACTGTAAACTTCAGCTTAAACTTTTTTAAGTACTGTAAACTTATCACAACGATAAATTGAAGTAAAATGTTCTTATCAATTTTCTGTCTATTCTTTAATTTTGAAAATGCCTTTTTTTACGATTTTTAAAATTAAAACCAGGCAATTCATATAATAGAGCAATGTTGTTTATGCAGTTGTTTTTAACGTATAGATCTAAATCGGTGCTTATTTGAAAGAAAAAACATTATGAGAGGCTCGACATTTTATTAAATCAATGATTTTGATGAAATATTGCAAAGGAAGTTCATTATATTTTTACTAGACCTAGCTCTCTGTTATTTTGAAATTTTTTCTAATGTCAAAATTAACATTAGCGATAATATTTGAGGACGTAGAAGACTTTAAAAGAAATATTCATGCACGACTTCAAACCATATCAAAATAGGAGTTTTAGAACCGATTTAGATACTGAAAAACACGCTAGAATATATGTTAACATCAAGGGAACTTTTCAGAAAAAAAATTAGTTTTATTTATTTATAATTTCTGTCTTTGTAAATCCAGCTTCAGTCACGATACTTCTTAAACACATTTCTTATATGCGTGCTGACTATACTGCTTAAAATAAACAAGGGAAGAATCACGAAATGTGATGTAGTCATAAGTGTAAACCAATATTTATAAAGTCAGCTAATGAAATAGAGGGACTGACCGCGTAATAACTTTAATAATCAACTTAATTACAAGTAAACTTTATCTCCTTCCCTTTGGAAGCCAATCACATAGGAAGACATGTCCTTACTAGAGAAAATAGTGCAGAAAGTAATCAACTGACACTATCTTTATTTGGTTTGTCACGTCTGATTGCTTGTTCTCAAATTTTCCACATGTTTACTATGGAACTGGGTTTCGATATTTAGAACAAGAAATAGTCATAAGGTAAGGAAATTAAGGATTTTCTTTTTTGGCCCAGACCAATTTATAAAGAGGATATCAAGAAACAATCAACGAATAAATGTTGACTAAGTATCATTTATTCTAAAGTTAAATTTCCACAGTCTCTCAGTCATTCAAAAAGTGTTTCGTACCTCCTAAAATCCTGTCAATTGATAGATCTTCTTTCTAATAAACCCATATTAACTTGTTCAATGTTTCTATTTCATTTCTCTGTTATATTACATATAAGTTAATCTTTTGCTTCAATTAATTCACATAACTAAGATGCGCAATAATCTAAGATTAACCGGCAGTATGCGAATTCTGGGAGAATTGAACGGAAGATTCTCAAAGGGGTTTGGGGTTAAATCAGTAGATTTTAATGAGAGTCGTTAATCTAGAAAATAATCTAAAGAAATCAATATCATTAACTCCTTAAACTATTTTTTACATCGAATTCTGTCTTGTAAACATGAACTGGATAATTTTAAACGTATTTAAGGTCAATATGGATCAGAAGATTTTTGATGATTTGTCAAACTGAAAAAAAATTCAAAGAGTCATTCACATTGACTTTATATAAACCGGTTTTTCTACATCGAATTCTCAGACAAATTAGAACTGAATAATCTTAAACGTGTTTAAGGTCAATATTGACCCATAGATTTTTAATGAGAATTGCTAAAATGAAAAATGATTTAAAAAATCAATCACTTTAACTTTCTTGATCGATTTTTCTACATTGAATTCTGAGAAGCAAATTTGAACGGAATAATTTCAAACGTGGTTATGGTCAACGTTCATCGACAGATTTTAAATGAGAGTTGCCAAACTGAATATTAATTTAAAAAATCAATCCCATTAACTTGCTACACTGGACGTGTTATTCAATCCCGAAAGTGAAATGAAATAACTGATATTTACATGTGTTTTCAACTGACTGTTATTCTTTATTATATAACGGATAATCTGAAGCGCATATTTTTTTTTCTTTCCTTTTTTTTTTTTTTTTTTGCTAAATCGACACGCTTGAAACGATCAAAAAGAGAAAAAATGATTAGTGTTCCATCTGTTGTTTTCTCAAGTTTGTTTTATATTTGCTTTGAGTTTTAGTTTTAGTTTTTTTAATGTATCCACAAACATCAGTTTTCTTTCTTATCACCTGTGTGGATTTAACCCAATTCAGAGTGTCGCACTGCTATATCTGTAGTTCCCCATTGCCTGTAAACTGTAAAAACGTTTACATATAAAATAGTATAGGTATCGTGGCTATTAATCGCCTGTCAAATTGCAGATCATAATGATATTCAAATTCTGTTGAATCAATCGTATTTACTGCAACGCTCTGCTATAAGCAGAATGCAGCACAAGGTCAATTTTGAAGTGAAGTAAAGCTGGTTCGAATCTGAGTTTTTCTTCCGCTAGACTGGTTGCTAACAATAGCTAAATAACCCAGGATGCTCTCCAATTTTTCCTTTCCCAGTAAGCTGGGGCTGTAGAATACACCGACTGCTTCTCTGCAGAGGGGTTAGACCCCCCCTAACGAGTGTCCTGGATATGAGACTAAGCAATCTAATGGTGAGGTTCCAGCAGTGCTGGAGCTTTGGGGAATGTGGAGTACACCTTTATTGCCATTGCTCCCAGGTCAAATCTGGCCCGGAGTTGTAGTACCTGATAGGGCCCTATCTATGGGTTAAATAGAACTAACAGCATACTAATGCTAAACCAAATTGTTTGAATAACCTGAATAGCTTGAAATAGAAATGTTTTTGACAATTAAACCGTACTTACATGTAAACTGCGTGCTTATGCTTAACTGAATTATTTGAAATAGAACTGTTTTTCGACATTAAAACTGTATTTACACTTAACTGAATTGTTACATATAACTGCTTGAATAGTTTGAAATAGACATGTTTTTGACAATTAAACTGTGTATTTATGCTAAACTGAATTGTTTTAAAAAGAAGAGATTATTTACATAAAAATGGATTTGGCGTTAAATAACCTACAAAGGTTGATATGCCATAAAACCCAATAAACCAAACCAAACCAAACCAAACCAAACCAATTTTTTCATAGTTTAGAGGCGCATCTCGTGTGTTGGTTATTGTAGAAAATGGACATGGTGACCGAGTTCAAATCTTAGACGAGGCTTTTTGGATTTTACATTGCGCTAATATTCTTGAGAAAGGTATGAAAACAACTATTCTCTCAACAGCAATGAATAGAATATAAAGTAATCCAAATGTGATGAATTTATTATAAAGGAAAGTCAACGTTAAAACGCTTTGGTATTATTAAACGTTCATCAGGACACTAAAATGGTGAAACAAGTGTTGCTAGAACAACAATGGATATTTTAATAAGATACGCTAACAGGGGAAAAGAAAAGTATTTATACAAAGAAAGATCATATGATCGTT
This sequence comes from Sepioteuthis lessoniana, assembly GCA_963585895.1. Taxonomy (NCBI): domain Eukaryota; kingdom Metazoa; phylum Mollusca; class Cephalopoda; order Myopsida; family Loliginidae; genus Sepioteuthis; species Sepioteuthis lessoniana. Next base: position 111,457,085 of record OY757905.1, on the reverse strand, counting down.
CAATCATTCAATTTGCGATCTTCTTAAAAAAAATATCACGTGATTGACACCGGCAAAATGTTTAAATGTATGAATTACTTTGTTTTTCTGTTTTCTTCATACTGTCGAATTAATTTCCATTATTTACTTCCAAAGAGTGTAAAGCCTATTGGGCTTTTAAAACTTAGTAAGGCAACGGGTCTAGAAGAAAGAAAACTCTGAATTCAACCCAGTTAAACTCTGCTAACAAAAATGACCCCGTGTCACATCCTGCTGGTTCGAAGACGTTGGTGAGTATATATTTCCCCGTAGCAAGGAAGTTGACATGGATTTATGCCTATCCCAAGGTAAATTTATGAAGTGAACCGCGAACATCTTTATCCTGAATTTGAGTTTCGGGTCACTGATTCTATTTACTACGACGATAGCTAATATGCCATGCATGGCATCATATTGAGATAACGAAACAGAATGTTTGAACATGACTCAGTTAAGTAGCTTTGGCCTTCAGAGTGAGAGTCACAAAATCTCAATCATGGCTCAATCAAAGTGTTTTTAACAGTTCGGTCTCCATGAAGAGGTTAACTCTGAATATAATTCAAACTTATCAATCGACTATTATATCTGATAAACGTAAATATCAGACCGAAAAATGTGAAGCATTGAAATCAGCAGTGGTTCAACACTCCTTTATCATTCTTCCGGGAAACTGTAGTAAAATAGAAATCCATGTTTTCCACGTCTTATAAGTTGGTTTTACAGTATGTTACTTGATAATTTCCTATCTGGCGTATTTTTGTTTTCAAAACGGATACATTATTATTCCTGAAGGCGGTTCTCTTACTCATTGGCATAAAATAACCCTTGACAGTTTAACATACCGTTAAAATCAATCAATCAATCAATCAAAGATAGAAGGTGATTCTAATCCAGTGGATTAAAAACTCTGAAGTGGCAGGTTTTACATTTTTACCACGGGTAGGATTAGAATATCGCATCTCTCCTCGGGATTCTATTTTCCTTTGCTCATGCATACATATCCCCGTTGAAGAGACGAAGTGTCGAATTCCACAATATGGATGGACTGTACTTAAATGGAGAAAAAAGTAATAACATATCTGCTACAACCATTGCAATTAAGCCCCACCCCCGTTGTTTAATCGTTAGCAAGCATGATTAGTAAACATATATTAACTTGTTCCGTTTGCACTTGGTGCCCCATTCTTTTGGTTTTGTGCCACATGTAAGCTCAGAATATCTTTAAAAAAAGTAATTACTTTTTTAAAGAGTTTCTCAGTTTTCTTGAGAAAGAAACAAAAAGTAGCAAGATTCAGATTACGGATTTCAGATCCAGTTTTTCTGAATTTATAATGAACTAATATAAGGAAAATAATTGTTTATGATTTTAAAATGTGTAATTGATTAAGTAATTTGAATCTAATCAGTCCAACACGAGCAATATTGAAATTTTTTATCATAAGTTAAACATTCAAAGGCATCAATAAAGCTCAAATGTTTATTGATAAAGAAAGCTACGAATATAATTTTATAACTAAGTATATTACGAATACAGAATATTAATTATAATTAATTATAAAACTGAATTTGACTTTTCTTTAGTAGAGTCTTCACATATCTTCTGTGTATAGACTATTTCAAATTCACTGAATTTATCAAGAATTTAGGTATATATAATCTATTATATATATATATATATATATATATATATATATATATATATATATATATGATGTGTATATCTCTTATGTCATCTAGGGAAGGAGTAGCGCTCTCCCATACACCTCGGTGCAGTAGCTATTGAAAAGGGAGCCTTCGTGTTGCCCTCGACTACGGTCGCCAACTTCACTTTACTCTATATGTATTATATGTATTTTGTATATATATTATATATGTATATATATATATATATATTTTATAAATACATTATGTATATATATATATATTTTAATATATACATTATATATATATTAAATTAATTATAATCAAATATATATCATCGAGTCGCGCTGACAGCACGGATTTCCCTGACTCTCTCTTTCCATATGCTCCTATCATCCTTCGTTCCCGTCTGATCATTCAAACGAACTGATGATATAAATAAGTTATTGTTGTCCGGATAAAACTGGTACGTCCACAAGCAAGGTTCATTCTAAGAACCTCACGTATGAGTTTGTCCTAGCTTTTTCCAGCGGTGTCCTTCATGTCTTGGATGGTCTGAGAAATAGGAGGTAAGTGGCCGTACAACTGTTGTTTTGCAGGTAGTTACTTCCTTGATTTATTCAAGATAGCTGGTAGTATTTTCGTGTTGTTCTCATCAGTTTTTTTTCCATTTGTCTTGTTAACGTCCATATGGTGCATCGATACAGTAGTATTCACACAGCCTCAGTTCACAAGAAATACTGTTTCATTTTATTGGACTGAGCAGATATCTGAATGATCGATAACTTATTGATATTTGTCCTCCATTGGCTTTGATTGACATCACTGCTGTCGAGGTACATGAACTTGTTTACTAATTTCAGAGGCTGACCACTAAGAGTGGAGATGATTCCTCCTGGTTTTAGATATATACTCTCTGTTTTATTTGTGTTCAAGTGGAAGCCACTGTATATATATATATATATATATGTGTGTGTGTGTGTGTGTGTGTGTGTATGTGTGTGTGTGTGTGTGATAAAAATAAACGGAAAAGTAAATAAATCAACGCGTGTATTATCCACTTTTCCTCTTATTTTTATCCTCTTGACATAATCACCAAAATATACCATTTATCCACACACTTATATATATATATATATATTTTTTTTTTTTTGATCTTTATATCTAACCTCTAATTTTGTTGGTGTGAAAAAAAAACAGATTGTACAATTTGAAAATCCTACAAACTGATATTTTGGAAAAAAATTCAGTAAAAAAAGAAAAGACGAAAAACTTACGTGCTACTTGAAAATAATGATCGGCACGTATATCAAGTCAAAAGAAAAAAACCACAGACAGAATTACCTAAGCTAAAACGTAATAAAGTGTTCAATACATGAGCTAGAGCTAATATTATAAAAATACTTCCAACATGGCCAAGAGCGATTCTCCCTAGTGGTCATGTAGGAATTATTTTCATATTATATATATATATATATATATATATTGTATGAATTATATATATATCATATATTATAAAAACAACATATCTGCACTATATATATATATATATATATATATATATATATATTATGCAATCTAGAAAACCTCATCGGGACAATGGATGGTTGGGGTGAATAGCAAGAGTGAGTTAGGGATTACTATGCTGGCAGGGCGACTTGATGATGATGATGATGATGATGATGATGATGATAAAGACATTTGAAAAATGATGAACCAAGAAACGGCATGAAGAATGTATGGACTACCATGTAGATTCCAAGGTTCCATATCAAACCTGCGAAACCTAATTCTGGAAGTAGCTCAAACGAAATGTTATCACGCGGGACCCACATTTAAAATAATCAGGGGTAATTTTACCTTGAAGGTACCTCAACCATTTCCCCAACAGATGACCAAACGCATAAATATCTGTCTTAGAAATAGGAAAAATATACTCTTTGTAAATCATAAATGTTGAAAGGGCCATTCAGAAAGCGCTGCGATACACAGTTTGCCCATGGCTGCTCGAGATTATTAACTTCTTGTTCGGGTCGGGATATTTTGGGGTCCACTGAAACAACACTTTTCCTCTTATTTTTGTCATCTTGTCGCCGCCATTTCACTAACTCTGCCGTTTTCCCCAATTCTTTTAGTTTTAATTTAACCAGCTTTGTTGGTTGAGAGTGTAGAATAATGTAGAGTACTAAGACCCCCAACGATTGTTCTGGATATGACACTTAACAATCCGATGGTGGGGCTCTTATAATGCTGGAGATTTGGGGAATGTGGAGAGTCACTTCATTGCTATTATTCCCAGCTACTCTCTGACACGAAGTAGTAGTACCTGTTCGGCTCCCACCAATGGGTCAAATAGAACTATTTATTCATTTTGTCTGCTTGAAACCATCTAACAGTGTACAAACAAATGATTAATGTTTAATTGAATTATTAATATTATACTGCAATACTTGAAACCATTTAACTGCGTGCAAAAAATGAACTCTAACTCGTTTAAAAATAATGTTACCTGCTAATTGTTTACTTAAAAATTGATTACATATGTATGTAAACAGGATTTGGCATTAAATAGATATTAAAGGTTGATGCACCATTAAACCAAATAATCTAACCTAACCTTTAATTTAGTACACACTTAGTAACTATCTCAAACAGCTATATGCTTTCATCCTGGCTGGAACTGTTCAGCATTTCATATCGGTGTTTAAGTTCGAGTTTATACCTTGTGGTACAATGGTGTTTTTTAAAGCCTGGTGTGCAGAGTCTCATTACTTCGATGGAAGATCAGTACAAAATAATATTTATATTAAGATTTTCTCTAATTTGCCTGCGTGCCGTATTTAGGTAAATTTAGGAAATAGAAGATCTTTTTTTCTTCAAGATCGGTTTCCTTGTGGTAATGTTCACACAAGGAGAAAATATTGCTTTTTGAATTGTTTCCGCATTACAAACGAAAAACAAGCAAATAAAAAACAAGCAATTAAATTTCTTACTGCCTTCAATTTAACATTACTGCATCACCCATAAATAAGTATACATCTAACATTTCTTTTATAAAACAGCCTTTTTTTCCTTATAAAAATATATCAGCATCTAATATTTCAAGTGTAGCATTCAACTGTAGGGAAAATCTGTTTGCATTTCCCTTCACGCTAATACTCTGGGCAAAGGCATGAATCTACCGCTCCCTTTTCGCTGCTATGGCTAAATTGTTGGGCAGACGAGTCTCTTGGTCTTTACTGTGCAAACCACTTAACGAAAACCAAAACTCTGGTTTCACATCAGGCGTTGAACTTTGGTTACCTCCTGCCCGTACGAGAGAGTTTGATTTGGTTTGGTCTGGTTTGGTTTGGTTTCATCCTATATCAACCATGGCATGATTTGGTTGGGTTTGGTTTAATGACACATTAACCATTGTTGGTTATTTAATGACGCCGTTAAGCGGATATATGTGAACAATAACAATTTATTCATAACCGTTTAAATTTCCTTCGCTTTCGCCGGTTTCCTTTTGGCTGAGTGGTAGAATCTTGGATTGGTGTTTGAGTCAACCGGGTTTCGATCCCCAGCTTCGGGAATTTAGCCGGTCTAACTCCGCTGAAGAGTCCTGATAGAACGAAATAGGTTTATCTGTAGATGACAATATATATATGATCTAGTTTCGTTGGGTTTTATGACATATCAAATATCAAAGGTTATTTAATGACAAATTCTCTTTAAACACAAATATTGAATATATATCATTTGTTTTGGTTTGGCTTTATGGCATATCAATCATTGTTGTTTATTTAATACCGAATCGTATTTTCACATATATATTAAATATACGATATGTAAGCAAATTTTTGATAGACACAAATGATCCAATAGTTTTATACCTTACAATCAAACTTTGCATAAGTCAACAAAGTTGAATGGTTCCAAGTATTGTTACGTATTATTAACAATTCAATTAAACATCAATCATTTGTTTACAGACTGTTAAATGATGAAAGTTCTAAGTCATCTGTTTGCACTCAGTTTAAATGTGAAATAGTTCTATTTAGCCCATAGATAGGACGCTATCAGGTACTACCACTCCAAGCCAGAGTGGACCTGGGAGTAATAGCAATTAAGGAGTACACTGCATTCTCCAAATCTCCAGCATTACTGGAGCCTCACCATCAGATTTTTTAATTTCCTATCCAGTACACTCGTCTTGTGTGTCTTACCCCTTTGCAGAGGTGGAGTCAGTGTATTTTGCAGCTACATCCGACTAGGCTACCAGGACACTCGATGAAGGAGTCTTACCCCTCAGCAGAAATGCAGTCGGCTTATTCTACAGTCCCAGATGACTCGACCACGAGGACACTTGTTGGATGTGTGGGTTTCTTACCCCTTTGCAGAGATGAACCACCTGGGTTCATCTCTGCAGCCCCAGCCGACTGGGTAGGTGATAGAAAATACATCATTTTATTACTAAATTTCAAAACGCAACATAACAGAAACTGTAAAAACAGAAAATGTGCTACATTTTTCAACCGATAAAGAAAATTTCTCATTTGCATATTTTTTAGGGGTGTAATTATTTTTTGTTCACTTTTTTTGTTTCATGGCATTATAAAGTAAAGTAAAAATGGCGACCAAAGTCGAGGGTGATCCAAAGTTTCCCTTTTCAATAGCTACGACACCGAGGTGATGGGGAAGGCACTGCTCCTTTCCCTGGATTACTCCACTTTACCCTTGATCTGTATCTTATAATACCGAGTGTTAAGCAAGAAGGCATCAAGTACTACTTTTTGAGTTTTTAGTAAGACTCGACCTGAGATTGAGCCCCAGTCTCCAGGGCCACTGGCGAACACTCTTGCCGCTTTAAAAACTATCCATAGAGAAAGTTAGTGGAAATATCTCACTCCTTATTGGGTCGATAAAAGTTTTTTTGCCAGTTGGCTGGAGCTGTAGAATACACTGACTGCTTCTCTGCAGAGAGGTAAGATCACACCAACGAGTGTCCAGCATATGACACTAAACAATCAGATGGTGAGCAAACCCAAGCAAACCAAACTAGACAACGATATCAACAAAGTTTAATCTCTGCATGAACTTATAACAAAAAAAAATAGTCACGGCTATAATCGTTGAGTTAGACTAATAGACCAGTTCGATTCTCACTGGATGTCCCATTATCCCAGCACTCTGCGAAACCGACCAAAGTTTTGTAAATATTTAAGACTGACGATAAAACGTCTACAAATCAGAACAATGAATGCCCCTGTTGTGTGTCAGCTACTTTGAAAAGGTCAGAGTTTATATTCTTCAAACTATGATTAATTGCAAACAGTTAATCCAAGGTCACACCTGAATATTTATAAATGCTACTAATAGCAGTAGCTCTAATCCCCGTTGACATACACAAAATGCATACATAAAAATTTAAGAAAATGGACGAGAATTGATACATGAGCGTCGATTTAATCTTGAACAAGCGACAACATATCACAACCTGTTATTCTTCGAAACCCTTTGTTGTCGTAAGTGTTCATTTCCTGGCACGTTGATAGTTTAAATATTATCAAGAAAGTTCCCGTAGCGTCGTGGCTAAAGTGCTGGACTGCGATAACAAAGAAAGCAAGATCGAAAATCAGCGGTGTTATAACGTTTACTTTTGAACTAATATCCTTTGGTTTGGTTTTATGGCATATCAAAAAATGTAGATTATTCATGCTAAATCCCTTTTTATACATATATACAGTTCTATTTCAAACAATTCAGTTTAATGTAACTATAGTTTTTTTTACACTGAATTAAATGCCACAACAGTTCTATTTCAAACAATTCGGCTTTGCATAAGTACAGTTTCAATGTAAAAAAAAAAACAGTTCCATTTCCAACAATACCATTTAGCATAAGTGCACAGTTTAGTTCTTTTAGCCCCATAATTAGGACCCTATCAGGTACTACCACTTGCGGCCAGAGTGGATCTGGAAGCAATGGCAGTAAAGGGGTACTCGGCATTCCCTAAAGCTCCAGCGTTATTGGAGCTTCAACCACAGATTGTTTAGTCCCATATACAGGACACTCGTCGAGTGGTGGGGTCTTTCCCCCCCCCGCAGAGATGAAGTCAGTGTATTCTACTTCCCCAGTCGATTGGGCTACCGGACACTTGTTTGGAGGCGGGATCTTACCACTCTGCAAAGAAACAATCTCTGTATTCTGCAGCCCTAGCCGACTGAGCAATAATTATCCTTTTGAAAGGTATGAATACCCTTATCTCCTGAGCAAGTAGAAATTCTGTTCTAGAAGAATAGATTTAGCATTAAATAACCCACAAATGTTTGATATGATATTAAAACAAAGAAATCAAACTAAACTTTAAATTTATCAAAATCCGTTAAAACAATCCTTCTTTCAATGGGGATTATTTTCTATTGTCATGAGTGCTGAAAGGGAAATGTCCTTTATACCTTATTCTCTCTTGTCATAAATACAAGGGAAATTTTTTTTATCTTACTCTCTCTTGCCATAAGTGCATAAAGGGGAACGTCCTTTATATCTTATTCTTTCTTATGAATGCTAAAAGAAAAATGTCCTTCATACCTTATTCCCTCTTGTCACAGGTACTGCAAGGGAAATGTTCTTTATATATTATCCTCTCTTTTCATCATCATCATGTCGTGCCGCTAGCACGGATATCCCTGGCCCTCTCTCACCATTTTTCCCTGTCGTTCATCGCCTCTGGTAGGTCTTCTGGGCTACATACAGTATCCTCACATAGCTGCTGAATGTATGTTCTAGCTGGTCGTCCTGCTTTAGCTCGGCCATATGTAGAGGTCCATAGGAGTACATCACTTATGAGCTCGTCCCTACTCTTCCAGCAGTGTCCTGCGTGCCTGGTTCGTCTAACTTGGATAGTTTTCGTGATGGGATGTAGGTGGCCGTATAGTTGGTGCTTTGTTGGGTGTTGCCGCCAGGACTTGTTTAATATTACCCGCAACATTCTTGTGTAGTTGCCGTTTAGCTTTTTCTCCAGACGTTTTGTTAGCGTCCAAGTGGTGCATCTATACAGCAGTATCGAGACGACCGCTGCTTGGGAGAAACTACGTTTCATTTTATCGGTCAGGTCTGATTTCCATAAGACCGATAGCTTATCGATAGCTGTCCATGGCTTCGTTAGCCGCGTGTCGATGTCTTTTTCGGTTGATGAGACACTGCTTCCTAGGTAGGTGAACTTGTCAACCAGTTTCAGAGAGGTTCCGTCCTTTATATCTTATTCTCTCTGTTCATTAGTGCTAAAAAGGAAATGTCCTTTTTATCTTAGTCTCTCTGGTCATACGTGCTAGAAGGGAAATGTCTTTTACAACTTCTAGATAAAAATGGAAACATATCTCTATTATTGTGTCACAATTTAAAGCTACTTAAAACCGAGATATGTTGAAAAGTATAAATTTGATTTGAGGGAGGGGTACAAATTCAATTTTTTGAAAAGTTCATTCAATAACGTCTTATCTGCTGTTGACAACATTTTGACTACTAGGATTCAAGCCCTGAAACTCAGAAGAAGCATGTGAATCACGAGGAGGATAATTAAACCTCTTTGGTATCTTCCTTTGATTTTTTAATGCCATATCAACCTTTGTAGGTTATTTAATGCCAAAGCCATCCTTCTAGAGGAACAGTAGTGGCAATTATGTAACCCATAGCTAGAAGGATAAATGTACTCAAATCTATCCCAAGAATATTTGTCCGAAAATGAATGTAATAGAACAACTAAATTGAATTACAATTATATATTTAATCTTTACTTGTTCTTGAAACGCAAAGAAATGTCTGACTCATCGGTAAATCTCAAAACTAAACATATGAACTCCATTGACAACATGGGGTGTTTAAAAATTGGTGATATACTGAGAAAAATGACAAAAAGAGTCCCTCTCTGCTCTAAAAATTGATCAAAATACTTTGATTAATCTAGGAAGCAAATCGAATTGATATCTAGAGTAGCGCTCTGGCCCATTGAACACAGTGGCATTTTGAAATAAAACAATTAAGATTGTGCTCATACTAAAAAAGTTGGCGACCATAGTCGAGGGTAACCCGAAGGCTCCCTTTTCGATAGCTACTACACCAAGATGTAGGGGTGGGCGCTACTCCTTCCCTGGATGGTTCTACTTTACCCTTGATCCGCACCTTATAATGCTGAGTGTTAAGCAAGGAGGCATCAAGTACCATTTTTTGAGTCTTTGGTATGACTCGACCTGGGATTGAACCCAGGTCTCCCGGGCCATTGGCGAACACTCTAACCGCTAGGCCAATATGGAGTTCGTTTGTTTTGTTGCTTTGGGGCATATCAATGTTATTGGGTTATTTAATGCCAAATCCATCCATCTAGAAGAAAAGTTGTGGTACAGGGAGGATAAGGGGGTTCATACCTCTCCCCAAGTGTATTTGTCCGAAAGTGAACGTCATAACGCGGCTGGGGTTCAAACTCGCTTACTACGATTCTGTAGCCATCGCAGCGTATTGGCTAAAGTGTTGTACTGCATCGCTGAAGTAAGCGAGTTCAAACTTCAGTCAATCTATCACGTTTAAGAAAAAAAAAATTCCAATATTTTGACTTGTTTATTGAATGAAACTCGTATATGTATAACCTTTGAAAATTACTTATATTTTTGTGATAATATTTATTTCAGCAGACTCTATATTTCTAATATCCCCTTATATATATATATATATATATATATATATATATATATATATATATATATATATATTATGCTTTGATATTCCTCTTACAGACTCCGTGTTTAATCATTCACTTGTATTCGAGCATTTTATTTTTGAAACATGGATCTATACTGATAGTTATCGGAAGTTTAGGAAATACAACTTTTAGAACAGTTGTCCTTATATTTAATATGTTGTATATTGACCTCCGACTCGGCCAATCTGTCAAAATAGGAAATGCACCCGTGTAAATAACAGGTACATCCGGTCGAGGAATATCAGGATATAACTTTGACTGTCGAGGGGTTGAATTGAGTGCGAAATTGTGACGCTCACAGGAAGTAGGTGAACGTCAAATTATTATATAACCCCGGCAACAGGAAGTTCAGATTAGTTGGAGAAGAAGATGCTGGAATGAAGACCATGTCCCAGAGAGGTTGGGCCCCCAGGCCCCCGGTTGAGCAGCCCAGGAGAACAGGAAAGAAACGCTGTTATGGCCATTAGAGTGGGGGTCAATATGTTGCAGTTCTGTTCAGTCTCCAACTCACCTCTCACACAGTAAAACCTTTAGTAACCCTTTCGAACCCTTTCAAATAAAGTGTGAGGTATATCTTTCTAAAAGACGTGTCCGCTCGTCTTTATTGTGTCGTCGTTATGATTCTGCATGCATGTATATGTATATGTATAAAGTGGCTATACAACAAATGGAGAACAAATAACGAAAACGAAGGCGTCCTGTGTTAATATCATCTTCTGGTTTTCAGCACATTTGTTATCAGCATTCTTCTTTTATAATCACTGGAATTGATTGAGTTTTACCCAGATCATTCATTAATCGCTTATTAAGAAAACGATTTTCGAGTTAAGAATATTTACAGTAAATGCAATTAGAAAACCTCGTGGCACGCGTAGTGTAATGGATATCGTCGTAAGAAATAGACATGGTGATTCGAGTTCAATTCCTAGAAGAGGCTGTTGCTATGTCTCATAGCGCTCCTATTCTTCGGATTGTTATGAATCATTATTCTCTCTTCAACTATGGATAAAATAGTAGGGTATACTGGGCTCTTTAGCCTTGGTATGCCAACCGGTATAGGAGAAGGAAAAATCCAAATTCAAACCTGTTAAACTCTTATTAAAAATTGACCTTATGCCACATCTTGGTCAGATGGTAAATACACATTAAAAAAATCTGCAGAGCATATTATTTAGAATGTAAAAACACCACGAATTATGTTTTATGAATATAAAGACCGTGAGTGTATATTTGTGTGGGTTTGTATTGCAATTTACATTTTTGTTTTCATGATAGCCGCCAAGGATCAAGTAGTTTTTAATTCATTTTAGAGCTTTGTTTCCTTTTTAATGGATATCCGAGAAAAGTTATTCACCAAACTATTGCTCATATATATATATATATATATATATATACATGGAGCTTGACAGGTTGAAATTCAGTGTTTTCCTTCTCCTACCCGGTTGCCATTCCAAGGTTAACGAGCCCAGCTTACCCTAATATTTATCCCTTGCAGAAGGGAAAACTGTTAGATGCATATTTTCCCCAACGATATTACCTCAATGGAAAATCCAAATCGCCTCATCCAGAAGTTTAACTTATTGTTTATACATACATGCATATATATATATATATATATATATATATATATATATATATATATATATATAGCGGTTATTCGTTTAAATTCCCCCTTTAAAATTATTATGCAAATTAGATATCCAAGACTCGAATGAACCTCATTTATTATTACATAATAAGCATTGCACGTCGATCTTCCATATTAACGATTTAACATGACATAAATCTTTTTGATATTAGTGTGCATGTGGAAACCTACAGAGGAATTCTCATTTATTTATATATATACATATACATATACATACATATATATATATATATATATATATATATATATATATATATATATATATATATATATTGTGTCACCTTCTTTTCACACAGTCTATAGTTACTGCTCCAGGTTAAGGGCATGCCCTTTTGATTCTATTCAAAGCGCACAGATACTCTAATCCTATACAAAGCTGTCAATTCCCGTGAAAATAATCACGTCAATTTTCGTGGGTTGACGGGTTCTGTGTTACTAATATTAAAATCTGTAATTAATATTCTTTCAATAAATTATTCTGCCTGATCTGAAAACTACACGTTTGAAGAAGTAATGGATTTATTTAAGGCAAATTGTTGTGGTGGGTTTCACTGAGTTCAATATTGTAGTTTTAATAGAACTGACTGGGCTTGTTAGATTGTCCTGAGGAAGTAGTCTTTAACTAATTGGTAATTCTTCTTCTTAGTCAAATGATGTGATGAAAATATATTTGCGCCAAAATCCGTCTATAAGGCAAAGAAAATGCAGAAGTTATTTCATGCCTATAGCTATCTTACTACTCAGAGTGCCTACGCTGTCCGAACCAAGTATCAAATTTCGTTTTAAGAATACACCTTTTAGAGCTTCATTTGATAAACAATACCCAACTCCCCCTGTTTTACAGCCCCAGAGTGTACGGCTTACAAATACACGTTTTCTACCCTGCTACAAGCGACTCATTTAAAAAAAATGATCTAGTAATGTCATTAGTCTATGTTAGGTCAGTATAATAATTTTTGTACACTTAGTGTTATCTTTAGTATTAAAGAAATATAAATTCATATATTGATAGTCTATATCAATTATTTATATTGTAGTAACTTCCTTGGCGGGCAGTGAAAAGGTCATGGATGCTGAGAAGAAAAATATAAAAAAAACGAAGCGCAGGAACGAGGAGGAAACAAAAACGAAACTTAATGAAAAAAAAAAAAAAAAAAAGATTAATTGATTGATTTACTTTAATGACATGTCCATCCGCCTTGGATTTATTTTATGCCTTGATGTAAGGGATTTGCATTCATTGTACATTATATATATATACATTTTTATATAGTAATTTTCTAAGAGATGTTTTCATTCACAGTTTTAATATCCAGTATTCCTATCTAATAAATGTAATTGGCACACAGTTGAATGGTTTCAAGTAGTCCTATCTAATACTACTTATTTTCAAGCAGATCTATTTGACCCATAGATGGAAATTAAGGTCCGAGTTGGTCTAGGAGTTATGGCAACTAAAGATACTCCATACACCTCAGAGCTCCAGAACTGGGGCTTCACCTCCAGATGCAGTTTAGAGTAAATTTTTTAACAGGGTAAAGTAATGGAGGTGAATTCTGTTTAGAAATAAGAACTTGTTATTTACTAAACTGAGCTTAATCTGATAAAATACCCCGGGTTTTATTACACAACTAATTCTTTGCTTTTTGGTTGAGTCTTACCAGTCAACTGGGGATTCAATCAGTTTATTAAATGGTAGGTAAAAGGTTAATGGAGCAGTGTTAGTTTAATTTCTTTCAGAAGGAAAGATATATTTTTTAGCGTATATTAGGTTTGGTTAAGTTTGGTTTCTTGGTTTAATGACATATCAACCTTTCTTATTATTTCATGCGAAATCTATTCTTGTAGAAGAACAGTAGCGGTGCTATTTAACTTATAGCTGAAGGATCAGTGGGTTCTACCTTTACCAAAGTTAATGGTCCGAAAATGAACGCAATAGCACGACTGGAGTTCGAACTCATTTACTTCGGTGTTGCAATCAAGTTCGTTAGCAACTACACCATGGGAGTCCTCTGCGTAATTTAAAGATTGAATAGGAGAGAAAGGGTCATCGATCTTCAAGCTTTTGAGGGATCTTGGCTCTTTATAGCTTCATTTAAGAGGAAAATGAGGGCCAGTTGTTTTTTAAAATCATTTTTATTTTCAGCCATTTGGCCTTGTACTAAAATAACCGAAGAGAAACTCTAGGGCTTTAGTAGGTACAATTGCTACGGGGCGGAGTGAACCTCTAATTAACAGGAATGAGTGGATGAACTCATCCTCATCATAGCGCCAGAAATGGAACATCAACACCGAATGTAATTTAGCATCCTTTCCTTGGACACCCGTTTCTTTGTGGGGATGCAACGTTCGTAGGCCCACAGAAGATACTTTTTCATGGTGGCTCACTGAATTGCTTACAGTTGCAAAGGTCCATATGACTTAAGAATTTTTGTGTTGCATGTTGTGAGACATATCCGTCACGAACAGGATGCGTTACAAAGTCACTTGTTATGCGGAGTTTAACAGGCTTGAATTAAGAGTTTCCTTCTCCTAGACTGGTTGCCGTATCAAGCTTAAAGAGCCCAGTCTCCACAACTATTTATTGATAGCTGTAAGGAGAATTGCTGACTTCATATCTTTCCCAAGTGTATGAGCGCTATGTGAAAAGCAAATTAATCATGATTTGTTTAGTGAGATGTGAGATGATGCAATCATCAAATTATAGGCCCAAGGTTTGATTGTATCGCATGCAGAGGGGCATAAACACCTCCAATCGGCGTGTGTTGCGTATGGCATTCAATTGCATGCAATTGTGAGGCTACAGCTTTGGAGATCTTCGGATTGTAGAGTACTGTATAATTATTGTCATTACTTCCAGATCCCCACTGACCCAGTGTGGTTGTATCTTTTAGAGTATAAGCAATCGGTCAAGTTGATCTTTGTAGAATTATCCTTATTCGATAAAAACAATAAAATATGAACGTACAGTGAACGTTATTCCGTGACCTCAAGGGATAAAAAATCCCTGGACGAGTTGATAGGCCATTACAATCAATCAATCATTCATGATACCAATTAATAGTCTTCAGTATTAACAGTATATACGATAAAGTGGATGTATTACTTGTTTTATACCTGTTTTCCTTTTCACAAAAAAAGAAGCTTCTCATTTTTCAGAAGATTAAATAAACTGCTTCAATCTGGCAATTTTTCTATGGTGCCTGCTAATTTTAACGTATTTTTATTTCTGATCTTTTCCGTCATAAAGATGTAGGCGAGGCAGACTCGATCCAGTAATAAGAGAGAATTGATATAATTCACGACAGCCGACATAGTCCTTGTTAATCTAAAGTCCATTAGCATAAACAGAGAGAGAGAGAGAGAGAGAGAGAGAGAGAGAGAGAGAGAAAGAGGGGGGCAGGGTAGGGGGCTGTGCTTGTAGTGAATGTTATAGGCATGTGTCATCAAGGAGCTGTGAATGTTTCTGCTATTTACACGTCCTGGGAATCTTTCTGGGTCACTCGTGTTGGTTTAAAGGCTTGTTCAGTAAATACAATCTTTTCCAGTGAGCTATAAAGAGATTTAACGAATTGAAAATCACAGCTGTGAGCCTATTTTGTTTCTTTTTCTCCTTCCAGGCTAATTTCAATCATGGAAGTAAGAAAGACTCATATCTAGCTAAGTCTGGAGAAAGTCCATTCCAGTCAGCTGCGACCGTAGAATACGCCGCCGACTGCTCCCCTGCAGAGAAGTAAGACTGCCTACCACCCCTCGTACAAGGTTCCTGGATATGACACTAAACGGCATCCGATGATAAGGCTCCAGTCCTAGATTTTTGAGAAAAAAAGAGTACTTCTTCAATGTCATTACTCCCAGGTCCACTATACCTCAGAGTGGTAGTACTTGTTATGGTCCCATCTCTGTGTCAAATAGAGGTGCCCGTGGTGTAATGGTTATCGTCGTAGGAAATTGACACGGCGACACGAGTTCAAATCCTGGCCAAGACTGATTGCATTTCACATAACACTAATACCCTTGGTATGACTACAATTATTCTCCTTCTAGCTATGGGTAAATAGTAGGTTCTTCAGCCTTGGTGAGTCAATTAGTCTAGGAGAAGGAAAACTCTGAATTCAAACCTGTTAAACTTCGCTTAAAAATTGACCTTGTGTCATATCCTACCCGAGCGGAGGGGTTGGTAAATATGAATAGAACTAGTGTGACACCAAACTGCATCTGATAATGAGGTTCTAGTCATCGAGCTATAGGGTATGTAGAACCCCACTTCACTGCCATTACTCCCAAGTCCATGCTAACTTGCAGTAGTAGTGCTTGTCATAGTCCCATCTATAGGTCAAACCTAACTAGTTTCCTTCGTATGACACTAAACTGTACCTGATGATGAGGCTCCAGTCCTGCAGGTTTAGGTAATGTAGAGAACTTCTTATTGTCATTGATCCCAAGTCCATTCTGACCCGGAGCGGTTGTACTTTCAATAATCCCATCTATAGGTCAAACCTTACTAGTTTCTTTCGTATGACACTAAACTGTACTTGATGAAGAGGCTCCAGTCCTGGAGCTTTAGGTAATGTAGTGAATCCCATCATTGCCGTTACTAACTTGACTGATGTCAAATTGAACTATCAATATTAGATATAAATACTTGAAGCCATTTAAATGTGTACAAACGAATAAGCAATGTTGATTTAAATTATTAGTGTTCAATAGCAAGAGTAGAAACCATTTAAGCTATTGCAAGTAAAACTATTCATGTTAGTTACCAATATTTGAAACCACTTAATTGTGTGCTAAAAATAAGCTCTGGGTGGTTTAAAATTTTACCGACAAACTATTTGTTTACAAATTACGTGTTTATAAGAGATGACACCCCTCAGTACAGAATGGTCTAATCTTTTTGAATGTGAGCATTGACTGTGTTGACGCGGGTGGGGGCTGCATTCCCAGCAAGACTGGCAAGCAATATATCTCTGTTAACATATTCTTGTACGTCATGGGAAATGAACTCTTTTCATTTTAAGTTTCGATTCGAGTTATTATTTCAATAACCAACCCCAGTAACATTAAAATAGTATGTCATCCTCGTCGCTACTATATATTTCAAAGAATAGTCCATTCTATACAAGAGGGGTTTCATCTCTTCTCTACAACAATTTAATATATATTTATATGTCGAGTTTATAGAGAGAGAGAAGAAAAACAAATCAAGTAGTTTGATAAAGAATTAAGATTTACTACACAAGATACAATGAACGAAAAATCAACGCTTGACAGGTGGCATTTACAAGTCTTATTGGTATTTGTTGTACGTCCCTTTTTAAGGTGGGTCCAGGCGCAGGGTCGTAGCCCAGACACACTCGGTATTCCCCAAAATGCCTCGGGCTCAATCTGCATTTCTCTAAAAAGAGGCGCTACGTACGCAATGCGATAAATCTATCCCCTAGAGCCTGCGTGTGTGTGTGTGTGTGTGGGGGGGGCAGCCTCCTTAATGTTCGAGGAAAGCTGGTTTTAGCACGCCAGATATGAATGCCGGTTTCTCGGAAAACATGTCTTGCGGCCTTGACCGACGTGACGAAGCTAAGTGACCAAGTCACACAAACCGATCCATGCTGCGATAAACACAGCGTCAGACTCGAATCACAAGTCTTGTTTCTTTCTTTCATCCGAGGTTTGACGATTCATCGGAAACAGATGATGCCATTATCTTGCTCTGCAGTAGTATATGACAATGTATAAACCGGATTTGGAATTAGATGACCTACAAACGTTGATATGTCATAAAATACACCCGAATGACCACTAAGGCTAGTGAGTACACATATTTGCATATCATTGATCAAAAAGACTATCAACATAAGTTCTTTTCCAAATGAACACTGACTCGTGTAGGTGTCAAGATACCATCAAATTATTTCATTAGTTACTAAGCTTTGCATAATTCGTTTGAATTCTCTTTTGAAATTAAAAAAACACATTTTAATGCTTCTTTCTCGATATATATATATATATATATATATATATGTATATATATATATATATATATATTATAACACTGTTGGTTGTCACTAAATCACTTTGCAGGTTTGTGTCGAACCAAGTGCAATATAATATGGAGAGTGCTCATATATATATATATATATATATATATATATATATATATATATTATCATACTGCATATAATTATGACGCTGATATTTGCATTTCTTACAAGACCAAAGGTATCATTCTTGATATTCTTGTTTCTGGATATCCTGTTTTAGTTGATTATTGAACTGAGTTTAAACAAACGAAAATGGGCCAGTCGACTGCGGGTGTTGAATATACTAGTTGCATCTCTGCAGAGGGCTAAGACTCCCCCAACGAGTCTTCTGTTATGACACTAAACAATCTGATGATGAGACTCCAGTAACGGTGGAGTTCTGGGGAATGCGAGAACCCCTTCATTGCCATCGTTCCCAAGTCCCAGACGGGTAGCACCTGATAGGGTCCTATCTATAGTTTAATAGAAATAAACAGAGTACTTATACTAAACTGAATTGTTTGAAATAGAACGGTTCATATGTATAAAATGGATTTGGCATTAATAAAACAACAATGGTTAATATACCATAAAACCCAACCAAACGAAAGAAACAACTGAGTCAATTATATATGAAAGAATTATGGTGTTGATCAGCTATGATGACTCAAGATTTTGGGGTGAATTTCTGCAATGCAAATTACTTGTCGGAGGATCGAACTCATTATCATTATTTTATGAGACTTTGCTATACAGAGATTACGATGTTTTTTTTTTATTATTCAGGCTGATTTATCCATTTAGATATTTACCGGATTTGATAAGTCATATTTTATTTTTGACAAATATTAAAAAGTTTGTTAAAGCATCGTTCCGCCTCCAACGAAACCGAAAACCAAATAAATCACTAATAACAACATATTGCATTTTAAAGTTTTAACTTGCATTTAATGATAATTGGAAAGCTTGTCCTGGACAAATATCTACCCAATAAAAAAAAGGCCCGGGCATTCCCATTGGAATGTAGACAAACCCATCTCATTGTCATTATTGGCTTTTTCTCAAGGCACATCATATCCAGAAAGTATGGCTTCTCAAGAATACAGACGCAAATGTACTCTATCATCCACAATGGAAATTTACTAAGCTTTTTTGCTTAGATGTGGCACAAGGCCAAATGAAAGGGGCACCCAATGAGACTCGAACTCACTCGTGTAGGTTTGCTAGCTGAGCTTGCTAACCATTACATCACCAGAGGCGCCTTCTATCATCCACAATGGAAAGCGAAGCGACTTCTCATTAATAAATGCCTAGTACTATCATTCGTGATCCCACTGAGGACTCTTTTTGTGGTGGCATTCTGAATGGTTTGTAGTCTCTCAGCCTCATACGCAACAAAAACCTTCGTACCAAATATTGTAAGTCATTTCTTCTTTAATCTAATTGGAATTTTGAGTAACGCTTCTGTAAATGCGGGCTGAAGAAAAACAAACTCCATTGGTAAGTTTTCGCAGTGCAACGTCTGATTAGCACTCGGGAATTATTTTCTTTTAAAGCCCCTGCCAATTATTTCACAACAAACATGTATGTGAGCACCTCAAAGGCTGTGTCTTTGTAGAAATTCTCTTACCACCAATTCAGAGTTCAACATTTTGGCCTTTAACACAGCCACTCAAATCGAGTCAAATATATCGGTACTGAAGCTCTATTTGCCACGAAAGAAAAAAAAAAAAATAGCTGTAACGGTAATTCTCTTAAAAAATAGTTCCTTTCACAATGAACAGACTTATTACAGCGAATTTTCTCTTGAAGCACCTCTGAAACTCCTCTTTTGATGGTGGATTTGCACTATCATGTTCGGACTAGATCGTTGGGAAAGATATGAACCCCCTTATACCGGGACATTGGCCCAGCGGTTAGAGTGTTCGCCAATGGCCCGGGAGACCTGGGTTCAATCCCAGGTCGAGTCATACCAAAGACTTTAAAAATGGTACTTGATACCACCTTGCTTAACACTCAGCATTATAAGGTACGGTTCAAGGGTAAAGTGGAGCAATCCTGGGAATGGAGTAGCGCCCTCCCCTACACCTTGGTGTAGTAGCTATCGAAAAGGGAGCCTTCGGGTCACCCTCGACTATGGTCGCTAACTTTACTTATCTCCCTCAGCTATGGGTTAAATAGTGTCACGGCGGTTTTTCTCCAAGGATAGTTCTGATACTAAAATAACCTACGAAGGTTGATATGCCATTAAACAAAGAAATCAAACGAAAGCAATTTTAGTATAGCTTGGAACTGCACTGTTTTATTTCTTTTGATACAAACGTTCCCAAATGTTATACTGGTCACATTTCTGACGTATCCGAAGAAATCCGAATTACCCGCTTCTTTATACTTGTGCTAAGGGGCAATGATTAAGTAACACATATTGTTTATTGATGGGTTTGACCAAGATTAACTGAAAACGAAGAAAGTGAGAATTAATGTAGAGGGACACTGTACAGGTTTCTAGTTGAAATAGAGTAAAGAAAAAGTAAAATTGATTTCATTTACATATGCAATGACGATAAATGCAAATAAGTTGTTCCTAAAATCCACAAACAAATGTGCTAAACTTGTAATGTTGGGAAGCAACAGAAAACAACATGATTTTGAAAATGGTAAATATAATCCCAGCGAGTTTCTTTTTTCTATGTTCCTTTATTTAAAAACAAAAAAGAATTTTTACACACGTGGTAGAAGAATACTTAAATAGAAGAGCATTCTTGCAGACGAAATTAAATCGTAAAAAAATCTCAAGACCCGTAAAAAAAAAAAAAAAAAAAAAATTAAAAATACGAATTGTTTGTGAAATTCTGACATTTGGCATTCTCATTATTCGACGAATTTTATATTTATTTTTATTTCTTTTATTCTGATTTTTATCAAAACAGTTTTTAGTCGATTTATTTTGGTCGCTAATTAAACAGCGTGAGTTTAATTAAATGAGCAAAATATAGATGAACGAAAAAAAAAGTTGCAATACAAAACAAACAAACAAACAGACAAAAAACAAATATAATAAAATACTATAAGAAAATAATAAAATAGTTGAGTTCAGAAAGCTTTTCGACCATAATACAATTCTCTTATGCACACACACACACCCACACACACACACACATACACACATGGAAACACCTACTCGCATGAATGTACGTACACTCGAAGCAAACATATATGCACACACAAACATAGAGTCGTACGCATGCACACATTTTCCTCCACACACTCATACACTTAGAATTAACAGAGTAAAAAAAAAACTTGGAAGACAGACAGTTTTATGTTAATTTTCCTGGTGAAGAACGTATGTCATCCTTGAATATCCACGTTCGAATTTTAATTTTTACTCGGCTCCACCAAAACTCTGAACAATGGTGAAAAATTAACTGTAGGGAATTGAGAATATATATATATATATATATATATATATATATATATATATATATATATATATATATAAGGTCGCTGACAAATTTCCATGGCATTAAATATATAAATCCAATGTATATTTATTTATTTATTATTATCAATATTTTATATGTATACATATATATATATATTTATATATATATATACATATATTATGCTAACTTTGTTTCATGGCTAAACATAGTTAACATTTTTAAATTAGATTTTTGGATTGGATTTGCTTATCAAGAACATCAATCTCTTCAAAGCAGCAAAAAAAAAATTTACGACACATTTTGGGCAATGATTTGCCACACACACACACACACACACACACACACATATATATATATATATATATATATTTGTTGTGATCTTAAAATATCCAGTCATTTGAATGACTCATCTGCTCTTTTATCAGATTTACCACTGATTTTCTAAGCTTTATCTACCCAACCAATACGTCACGTGGTTGATGCAACACGTCAGTTTTTAAGCAGAGTACAACTGGTTCGAATATACAGTTTCCTTTTCCTAGACCGGTTGCCAAACATAGGTTAAAGAGCTTAGTCTGCCCTTCTATTTACTCACTGCTGGAGGAGAATACTTATATTCTTATATTTCCTAAATGTATTAACACTTTGTGATGTTGTAAACTATCTTGTTAAGGATTTGAACTTGGATCGCCGAGTTCATTTCCAACGCTGATTACTGTAACGCTGATTTTCCCCCAGAACCATTGTATTATTACGATTATTTTTTTTGTAAATGTTAAATCGCCATTTGAATGAGGATTTTAGATGGTAGATTGGATTATGATGTATGTGACGAGGCATCTGATAGTAATATATCAAGATGTCTGTTTTACAAAGTTTTATGAAGTTTCCATTGAAGAAAACTTAAGTGTCATTGTTCAACATTGGTCTTTTACGTTAATAATAAACTTCTTAATAGTTTCTGAACAGAAGGCTACAAAAAACAAACGACCCCCCCCAAAAAAAACCCAAAACAAAACAAAAAACCCAGGAAAACCGTTGCACATCTGACATTTTATGTATCGGAGAAACAAACCTTTTTCGAGATTCCGATTAATTCATTGGTTGATTGATTTTAACGGTATGTCTAAATGTCAAAGGTTATTTAATGCCTAGAGGTTAGGAAATCACGTTCATTGTACGCTCATATTTACCTTTTTGGAGCGTAGATGTTTCTTTAGATTTTTTTGCACATGTTACTATCTAATACGAATGATTTGCGAACAGGTCTATTCTACCCAAAGATGTG
This sequence comes from Sepioteuthis lessoniana, assembly GCA_963585895.1. Classification (NCBI taxonomy): domain Eukaryota; kingdom Metazoa; phylum Mollusca; class Cephalopoda; order Myopsida; family Loliginidae; genus Sepioteuthis; species Sepioteuthis lessoniana. The sequence continues at coordinate 111,434,284 of OY757905.1, read as the reverse complement.
ACTCAAACGGATATTAGTATTCCAGGTTAGAGTGGACATGGGAGTAATAAAAAAAAAGGGTACGTTATACTTGATAGATCTCTAGAACTTCAGCTTCTCCATCACGCAGTCTACTATCGAACCCAGAATACTTCTTATTTGCTGGGATTCTTACTTCTGTGTAGTGGATAGAGTGGGCGTAAGCCAAGGATCAACTGAGAGGGAAGTAGTTTTTTTGTATTTATGATTAAGAGCGAAAAGGTTTCGCTTTCATATTAAGGCCAAAACAAATTTTACCAAACGGTTCCTGTCAACTGACCAGCTGTTTGCTAATTTCTCAAACTGAAGAGAGGCTTTAAATAAACATGTTTCTCTTCATTTGCATGTGCAGATATTTTCTGTTCCCTCTCCAATTTTCTTTAACATCAATTATGTCTCCCTCACACGTCCCTCAGTCACCTTTGGCAAATGTATACAACCATGAGGATCGTGAAGAAACGGAAAATTTTAGTGTTTAAGTTAAGACAATTTTCCTTTCTCCCATCTCTATCTCTTTCCAATACTCTTACTCCATCCACTTAAAAAAAAAATCTCGCTCTCCCACACACGCTATCATCATCGCTATAAATTTATCTTTTCTTTAAGATTTTACAAGCTGTTTCCTCTCTTTTTTGTCATATCAGCTGAAAATAAAGTATTTTCAATCAACATCTGTCTTTGAATATCTTGCGTTCTACGATTCATCGCTCAACAAGATTTGAAATAAAAACAGCTGAATTTAAAAAAAAAAGAGAAACAGAAATCTTGACAAATGAATATATTTTCGAAAAATGTTTACAGTTTGTCGTAACATTTTGAATTTTTTAGGCGTTTTTCTAAAACAGTTTGGACTGATATATTTTCCAACAAGTCGGGGTTGTCGGGCATCTCACCAAATGTAAAGATTTGCAAGCTCGGGGGATGAAATATTGTTAGTTTTCTATTCTTAGTGATTATCACACACACACACACACACACACACACACACACACACACACACACACACACACACACACACACACACACACACATATGTGTGTGTGTGTATCATAATGGATATTTATCTGTCTTTCGGCAATGTAAACAAAACTACGTCACCATCGACATCATATTTTCATTGGTTATTCACTTTATATTCTCAATAAATATTTAATAATTATTATTTAATCTTAATTAGTATCATATTTATAAATGATATCTCAATTAAAGTCTAGCTGAGATAGATTTGCCTCGAAACAGCGTATGTTAATAATGCGTTAGTATTTAACCGTCTTCGGCCAAAATCAGTATAATTCTCGCATCAATCCCAACTATAAAATGATCTTGCACCAATTGAGATGAGTGCATATCTAAAATAAAAATGCTTGGCATCGTCGGTATTCTTCCTTTGAAAGGCCTTTGGCACCAAGTAAAAAATTCAGCCCAGCCAAGCAGGACATCCTTCCTGAGACCTGTAGATGAGCTAAATAACACCCACTGGCGTTCACTCAACGTATTTTTCTGGAAAACCAAAAGTGTAGCTATTGAGCTTAATGCGAATGAAAACCCGTGCATGTCTATTTAACCCAGAGATGGGAGGATAACGGGGTTCATACCTTTCCCAAGGGTATTAGTTCGAAGGTGAAAGTAATAGGGTGACTGGAGTTCGAACTCACGTACGACGATTCTGCTGTCCAGCGTTTTAACCATTACACCATTTACCATGAGGACACCCCACCCTCGTTATTGTGATTTAGCGATTAAATAGATAAATCTCCAGTATATTTTTAGATTCATTCTGTAAATTTGCTCCAAACTTTTGACTATATTTCTCTAAAATGAAATCTATCATTATGTTCCTTCAAGTATGCATATAATTTCCATGCAGCTAGTTTATTTTAAATTGAATAAAAATAATTAAATAAATGCCTTTTTATATTTAGATATGCTCATACGACCATTACATTATTCGCCTGCTGATATTTTGTAGCTGCATTCGCTTTCATATAAGCGTATAGATATATTTTCTCGCATTCATAGAGACAAACTCATACAAAGTTCTTTTACACATCCAAAATATATCAATTAGACTTAGACTTATAAAATTAGATAATGTACTCTACTTGTACAGTGTTGCGGGGACTGCTGATTGATTTTAGTGCTATGGATTACTCAAGAACAAAAAGGAAATAGAAAATTTCCAACGTCAGGATCAAGAATTCAGTCAGTAAAATTGATTGATTCGTTAAGTGATTGATTTTAACGGTATATCAATCATTCGGAGTTTTTTCATGCCCAGAGTTTAAGAATATTATGAGCTGGTCTAATGAGTAGAGTGTTCGCCAATGGTCTGGGAGACCGGGGTTCAGTCCCAGGTCAACTCATACCAAAATGGTACTTGATGTCGCCTTGCTTAACACTCAGCATTATGAGGTAAGGATCAAGGGTAAAGTGGATCAATCCAGGGAATGGAGTAGCGGCCTCCCATACATATCGGTAACTATTGAAAAGGGACATTTTGAATCACCCTCAAATAAGGTCGCCAACTTTACTTTTTTTTTTATAAAGATGATTTAGCATACTCTTGAGAAATGTATGCATCCTCTTATAACTCGCGCTGAGGGCTAAATAAATTGTGGCACTTTTGTTTTTCTTCAAGGATGCTTTTGGCATTATAAAACCCCACGAAGATTGATATGCCATTAAACAAAGAAACCACCTCAGACAAAACGATTTAGAGCTATATTGTACTATTTACCCAACCCCTCCGCTCGGGCAGGATATGACACAAGGTCAATTTTTAAGCGGAGTTTAACAGGTTTGAATTCAGAGTTTTCCTTCTCCTAGACTAGTTGCCTAACCAAGGCTAAAGAACCTAGTCTGTCCTACTATTTACCCATAGCTGGAGGGAGAATAATTGGATTCATACCTTCCCCAAGGGTATTAGTGCTATGTGAAATGCAATCAGTCTCGTCCAGGATTTGAACTCGTGTCGCCGTATCCATTTAGAGCTATATGGTATCAAGTATTCTATCAAGTACTAATCATTTACAGTATAGTCTCCCATTGCACACGTTAATTTTTCACAAATTATGTTCAAGTTGTACAAAGGTTTCTATATATTATTCTGTCCTTGGAAATATTAATTTCCCCCAAAATCAAGTGTATTTTTCATATTCTCCGCGTGAAAATTGTATTTTTACACTCAAAATATCAATCATTTTTTGTCATTAACCTTATTACAATTTCAAACTTTTTTTGTCATTCCTTATCTAAAGTTTGAGTAACGAGAAGAGCTATTCAGTAACACAGCAGGAATTCCGTTATTCAGGCTTCACAGTTGCTTAACCATTGTAGACGAGAACTTTTTTTTAGTTTTTAGGTTGGAAACCCTGGAGTGGGAGTGGCAGAAAGAAGGACATTTTTTTTTCTTTTTCAGAGAAAACGTCTTGTCAGAAAAATGTCTTTTTTATCATTCTTCGTTGCGACGTGCGATTTTCTATTGAAGTGCCTTGCTAAGAAGCTAAATTGATAGAAATTTTGACAACTTGCAGTTCCATAATGTCTTCTCGCCTCTGTAAGCCTGGTCTGTAGCTAGGATGCCATGTGTTGGTTATTAGGGTGGGAGTTCGTCATTTGTTTCTAACCATCAACTTTAAATATTGTGTCGTTTTCAATGTTTTGCTTAGTTTGGCACAAGGCCAGGGATAATAAAACCCAGAATAATTGGCTAGACTAGTTTGCTAGCCATTCCACCACGGGTGGCAACTATGTAAAATGGTTTGATTTACGGATCAGGCTGTTATGAATTTCTTACTTGCCACCGATAATCAAGTGTGTGCCTAAGTAAAATCATTTCGAGTGCTAATTTTATAAGAAGACAATTGGAAGATTTAGGTAGGAACCTTATTCTCTTCCCTTGGATAAGTAATACTAAGTGAACATCATATAAAGAATCAGACAGACTAAGTACTCATTTTAGTTCGTTTTTGCTCTCGAGAATTATATCTCATTTGGAAGAACTATCTATTCAAAAAATGTACGAATTTATCAGAAACATTTCTTTGCTTTGTTAGATTTATCTAACAGCGCAACCCCCACACAGACAGCTATATATATGATATCTAAAGAAGAAGAGTTGGGAATGATTCAATTTGAGAATATATAGGAGGATTCTTATGAATCTCATGGAGTGCTCAATGTCTGATAATTTACATATATATATTTATATATATATATATAATGATAAATAAATATATAATATATTTTATTTATTTAATGCCATGGAATGTTGTCTGCGACCTTAGGTTTCATGAGATTTTACAAACAACAATCGTCAGGCAGATAACGAAAGATTTTCTTTCGTTATCTGCTTGATGATTATTGTTTGATAAATTGCTAAGTCATTAGAACAAAATCAACGAACCCAAAAAGTAATCAGAAACTCAATGCAAAATATGCAGAGGAAATATTTAAGGACACATTCGAATATCCAAGCTTTTCATGAGGGGGCACTGGTCAGGTACAATTGCTGGCTTGTGTTTTAAGGCATTTGCAGCTGTGATCGCTATGTCAGCTTAACCGTGAAGTGGAGGAAATGTGGGACACCAACTAAAAACCCTATATATATAATTTGCTTATATATTTTGTTAGAATCTTCATTCTTTAACGTGATTTTATTGGGGTTTTTTTTGCACTGGGTTGAGCGTTTTCATATGTACCTATTTAATATTTATAATTCTCTTTAATAGTAATCATTTGTTAGCACACTGTTAAATAGTTTCCATTATTGTTATTTATCATTAGTAAATCTACTTATCTAGAATTCTTACATAATATAAATAATTTGCACAAAATTGAATGGTTTTAAATAATAATACAAATTAAGAAATAGTTGAATAGTTCTATTTAACTTATAGATGGTAACCTAAAAGGTACCACCAATCGGGACAAGAAAGGCTCTGGGATTAATGAGAATGAAGTAATATTCTAAATTCCTTAAAGCTCAAAGACAGGAATCTCACTATCAGATATAGTTTAGTGTCATACCCCAGGTCATTCGTTGTCCCTTTACAGAGTTTCTGTTGGAGTATTCTACAGCCTCTGCCGACTGGGTGGTTAGACAGAGGATATCAAATATTGAACCGTATTTTGGATCAACCCAACGATACACACACACACACACACACACACACACACACACACACACACACACACACACACACACATATATATATATATATATATATATATTATGAAGAGGAACAGAGAGGCACAAGGATAATGGTCACAGAGACAGAATGAGTGAAAGGGTGTTAGAACAATAAGGGAAAAAGAAATGAGAAGGTGAAAGGAGTGTAATCCCGAAATCCGGGTCATAGTAGCAAGCAAGCGCCTGTTACGGTGCAAGAGGGAGGGAGGCATGCTGATAAGTGTTACAGAGAGAGAAATATTACAAGAACGGTATGAGGAAAACAGAGAGAGAGAGGGGGGGACACAGAGACAGAGACAGAGAGACAGAGACAGAGAACGGAAAGTTATCCCAAAGTCTAGGACATAGTAGCAAAGGTACAACGGCAGATTAGTGTTCAAGTTAAAAATAGAAATGTATAGGCAGCAATACGGTCGACGATTGTGATTGACTGAAACAAACTAAGATGGGAAACTGTTAAAGTGGGCTAGAATAGACAATTGAGGAAGAAAGTCAGTTTCAGACTGACCACGATGATATGAGGACGGCCGAAAGTCGGCACCCATGAGGTGAACTCCGTCAAGGAGCCATCCATGTTGGGCTCAGCAAACGAGCCAGCCACCCCAGCGCACGTGAAAGAAGGCTGTTGGGGATAAGACTTAGTGCTAAAGAATGAAGAAACCTCAGGCGTTCCCTTTAAATATGCGAGGAAGGAAAGCAACGAATAGGAGGACACCTCAAATAAAGGCAACAAACTATCTTTCAGAAGCTGATAAATCTCACGTGTTGAATCTCTCTCTCTCTCTCTCTCTCTCTCTTGCATTTTCGTATTCAAACTTATCGTTTACACACACCATTCAACAGTTTAATACATTTGTCCGTAGATTGTTACATGCACCATTCCATATGGAAAAGAAACCTTCTATTCAATAAGACATTCCACCTTTCCTGTTGTTATTAATATTTTTTCTTTTTTGCAATAGATTTTCTGATTCCTATCATATATTTTTGTCATATTTGTCTTGTTTATTTTTTTGAAAACTACATTAGCAGAATGGATATCTGCCTTCGTTATTTTTTCCTATGTATGCCTGACTGAAGATCTGGGAAATATATGAGACGTTTTAGGGGTTCGCACATGGGAGTCACTGAAAGGTGTTTGTATTCCCTTCGCCTAAATAATTCTCTGAAGTCGTAACAATATACGTGGAAAAGAAGACCGTTATTTAGAAAAACAGAGTCTTTTTTTCTATTCGTCACGTTAATATATGATTAACAAGGAAAAGAACAACGCTATTTTCTTTATGTTTTTAATCTATGGGGTAAATATAATCACTATTTTTATTTCTATTTTTCTTTATTGTCGTTGTTTTTTCTTGTTTATGCTATAATGAAAAAAAGAAAAAGATATGTTGGTTTCTTTCCCGTGTATAACAAAAAATTATTATTTGATTGATACATAAAGTCTGATGACAGTTGTTTACGACCGAAACTAGTTTTTCTTTCTCCTTTGGCTTCTTTTATTCATACGGTTAGATTTAATTTGTGGCGCGTCCTCGAGGAATAAGGACCGCGCCCTTTATGTAAGCGAGTTCGAATTCCAATTGTGCTGTTACATTAACTTTTGGTCTAATGACCTTGGAAAAGACATGGATCTTTTCATCCCCATCAACTATGAGTATAGATAGTATCACTGCTATTCTTCTACAGGGATGGCGTTGGTATTATATAACCCACGAAGGATGATAAGCCATTAAACAAAGATATCAAATTTTCACATCTCATATGATATAAGTTATTATCATTGAATTAATGATTCCTTCCGAACATTTCCTGCCCTGACTTCACGCAAGAATTTCATGAAAATTCTATTCTACTTAAGTCTAATGAGGTTTCATTTCGTCAAATATTAAAATGTTATATCTTTGAAACAACGTTTCGTGATTGGAAAGTGCAAAATGGATCAAAGAATTACACAAAATGGCTGCATCTTCATCTGGAATTTCCATTGTTAGATATAAAGCTAATAACGTCTGGTGGTAATGCAAGATGAAGTTGCGGTGTTCTAATTAAGTGTTATTGATTATATAGTCCCGAAAGTCTGCCTGAATCCTGAGCGATAATCTGATAAAGGCTTTGTTGACTGCACAGATGTTTTTTTTTTAAGACTGCGAATATATATACTTGGATGAGCTGAAAAATTCATGGGATAATTAGTTCATATGATGAGGGCCTATCTGCTTTAGATGACTTTTTGACCAATAGAATCCAAGGAACACAACACCGATGGAAGCATTGCTTGGGTCGCAAGGAACACTATGTTGAAAAGTAAATCTCATTTGTTCAAATTCTGTAAAAGTATCTTGGTCAGCCAATGAGCATTTCCGTGATCCTCGCATATATATATATATATATATATATATGTGTGTGTGTGTGTGTATGTGTGTGCAGGCCCGCATGTGTGATATTATTAGATCTCTGATATTATTATGATATAATAATTGAATCTTCTATTAAAGTACATGTGAATTTTATGAAATATGTTATGGCTCTCCTGTCAACTTATTTATAACAATATTGATCCAATTCATTTCAGATTCAGCTGATGTTTGCCATTTTCATAGAAACCTAAATACGATAAAAAAAACATCTAATGTTAAAATGTATTTATTAATGTATTTTATGTGCTCAAGTAGGCAGAGAAAACGGAAATGTGTTGACCTACATAAAAAGAAAGACCGTGACAGGCATTTAATTTTGATTAAGAACCAGAAAATCCTCGTATAACTTACGATGAATTTTAGGAACACGAAATCGAATGAAAAAAAAAAAAAGAAAAAAAGAAAAAGAAAGAAAAACAAACAAACAAACAAGTAAAGATTAATAAATAAAAAGAAACCATAAATAGTCTTGACGCTCGTCAGATGGCGGGATATTCACGTCTGCCGCCAAGAAAAGATAAATCAATTCATCGATCATCACTTAAAGAGTTTCCATACAAAGATATGCTATTATAAGATCAGTTGCGATGATGGTAATAATAATAATAATGAAGAAGAAGAAGAAGAAGAAGAAGAAGAAGAAGAAGAAGAAGAAGAAGAAGAAGAAGAAGAAGAAAAGGGCAACCAAAAAAGATAATCTGGATCACTATTATTAGCAGCCCACAATAACGCCATAAAAGAAAAACTAATTATGTAAAATCTAAAATAGATAATACCACTGAAAATTTTGAGTGTAGTCAATGGTGAATGTCGTGAAACATTCAATCACTTGATAATCGAGTGCACCGAACTGGCACAGAAAGGCAAGAATAGGTATGAATAGAGGTGGAAGGAGATCCATTGGTAATTTTTAAAGCAGTGAAAGTTTGACATACTGACAAATGGCATCTGTACTGACAGAATTATTTCCTAGGAAATAAGATACACAAAATTCTTAGTAATTTAAGATACTAGTGGATCACCCATGACCAGACCTAGTTTTTATTTACAACTAGACAATAACGTTCAACCATACGTTTTGCTTTTCTATCAGATCACAAAGATAAAGTAAAGAAACACGAAATCATGTTAAAAAACCGCAGCCTTGTTAGAGAGCTGGAGGAAATTATGAAACATGATGTTAACGTTATGCCAATCATTTGGGGAACGCAGAACAATCCTAAAGACATTGCAACATTGTGTGGATGATTGGAAGAAGAATTTGAATTGAGAGATTCAAGACCATAGCATTATTAAGATCTATTAGATGGTTTGGTTCGTTGGGTTTTATGGCATATCAACCTACAAAGGTTGATATGCCATAAGAGTAGGTCAGTTTTCTTTTCCTCTCATACTAGTTAGCAGTATGAATGTTTTATGATATAAAATTTAGATTAGATCCTCTCCACGATTTTTACGACCTCAGTTTTTTTTCTTCTTACATTTCAGAATTCCTATAAACATCTTTTCCTACTTTTTTATTCCTTGAATATCGATTATACAGGTATTCACAATCATCCTTACCCTTCTCGCAAAGTTTGACCCCCTCTAGAGTAGATTCACAACACACTCCCCGTAGAAATTGCCCGTCTTGTTTTGGGGGTATTGTGTGTGTGTGTGCGTGTTGTGCTGGAAATTAGTCGGCGACACTTATGCCTAGACAGGGAAGAACGAGGTTTATAAATTAGTATCGTTTTCATTCTTTTCTTTTCTTTTCTATTTCAGGTTTGGTTTGGTTTGGTTGGTTGGTTTTTATGGCATATCAACCATTGTAGGTTATTTAACGCCAAATTCATTTTTATGTAAATAAACTGTTCTATTTAAAACAATTCAGTTTAGCATAAGTATACAGTTTAATTGTCAAAAAAATTTCCATTTCAAACTATTCAAGCAGTTATATGTAACAATTCAGTTTTAGTGTAAATCCAGTTTTAATGTCGAAAAACAGTTCTATTTCAAATATTTCAGTTTAGCATAATCACGCAGTTTAAATGTAAGTACGGTTTAATTGTCAAAAACATTTCTATCTCAAGCTATTCAGTTTACTTAAACAATTCAGTTTAGCATAAGTATGCTGTTAGTTCTATTTAACCCATGGATAGGGCCTTATCAGGTGCTACCACTCCGGACCAGAGTGGGCCTGGGAGCGATGGCAATGAAGGGGTACTCCGTATTCCCCAAAGCTCCAGCACTGCTGGAACCTCACCATCAGATTGTTTAGTGTCATATTAGGACACTCGTTGGGGGGGTTACCCCTCTGCAGAGGTGCAGTCATTGTATTCTACTGCCCCAGCTGACTGGGCAAGATGTATTAGAATACAGAGAGGAGTCATGGAGACGTGAGGAGACTTGCTGTCTCACTGATTCCAGTAAAAGACCACCAGATAACGCTGGTGTGAAAAAAATCACCCGGTGTCAATCCCCAAAGGCTCGGTAAAAGGACTGGAAGACTAAGAAATTAGAAACTAAATGGAGACCATCCAGACTATAGGATTATCAAGATTGGCCAAAAATTCTGAGAAGGGCCCTGTAGACTTGAGGCGACTTGCTATCACTGAAACTGTTGTGAGAGACTATCAGTTAACGCTGGTGTAAAAAACTCCCCAAGGTGTAAAATAATAATGATAATAAGTGTAGATTATGCGGTGATAGAAATGAAACAGTCAATCACATTAATGAATTCAGCAAACTACCGCAAAAAAAAAAAAAAAAATACAAGGAAAGACACGGCTGTGTGGGGTGGGCGATATAATTGGAATTAGGCAAGAAACAGAAATTTCACCTTGCTAAGAAATGTTTTCTACCCACATCGGAAGCTGTTGGAGAAAATGAGACGAATCAAATTCTCTGCTTCGGGCCAAAATATTTGCTCAACAAGAGGTTGTCATTCAGAGGATCTTTCTGTCCCAGCGAACCATTAGGCGAAAAAATAATATAATAATATAATATATATAATATATGACAATATATAATATATAATATATAATAAAATATATACAATAAAAAGTAAAGTTGGCGACCCTAGTCGAGGGTGACCTGAAGGCTCCCTTTTCAATAGCTATCACACCGAGGTGTACGGGGGGGGCGCTACTCCTTTCCCTGGATTGCTCCACTTTACCCTTACCTTATCGTGCTGAGTAAGGTGGTATCAAGCACCATTTTTTGAGTTTTTGGTATGACTCGACCAGGGATTGAACCCCGGTCTTTCGGACCACTGGCGAACACTCTACTCATTAGACCAATGGACCAGTAATAATATATAATAATATAATAATCAAATATAATAATGATAATAATTATAATAATAATAATAATAATATAAAAGAAAGCGAAAAAATAGAGGAATACTGTGATCTTGCCAGATGGTTGAAAATATTATAGAGCAAGAAGGTGACGGGTGATTCCAATTGCAGTTAGAGCCCTTGGCGCAGTCTCCAAAGGCATGTAAAAGACACAGCGGAACTGAAGATATGAAGAAGAATTGAAAAAATGTTGACTACAGTACGGTTAAGATCAGCAAGAATACTCAAAAGGGTTCTAGAGATCTACTTGGTTTGGTTAGATTTGCTTTTATGGCATATCAAACATTGTAGGTTACTAATACCACATCGATTTTTATACATTTTTATACATGTAAACAGTTCTATTTTGAACAATTCAGTTTCAATGTCAAAAACAGTTTTATTTCAAACAGTTCAGTTTATCATACAAAAACAGCTCTATTTCAAACAATTCAGTTTTGCATAAGAACACAAGTTTCAATGTCAAAAACAGTTCTATTTCAAACGATTTCGTTTAGTATAAGTACACAGTTTCAATGTCAAAAACAGTTCCATTTCAAACAGTTCAGTTTAGAATAAGTACAGTTTAGTTCTATTTGACCAATAGTGATTGTCCCTATAAATTGTTACCACTCTGGGCCTGGGTGGACCTGGGAGAACTGGTAATAAAGGGTTACTCCGGATTCCCCAAAGCTACAGCAGTACTTGAACCTCACTATCAGATTTTTAGTGTCTTATCTAGGACATTCATTGAGGAAGTCTTACCCCTCTGTGGAGAAGCAGTCGGTGTATTCTACACATCCAGCCGACAGAGCAATGTAGATCTGAGGACATTTAGTGTCTCTTAGACTTCATAGAAAAAACCACCTGTTAAAATTGGCGGGGAAAAAAGCTCGGATACTACTACTACTAATAATGATAATTCATGAGAAATTCTGTTGTCACGAATATAGAGACGGAATCTGCATCAGACGATGTCTTGTGTTTGACTCCAAACCTAGGACATACAACATGTTCAAAGGGCATTGTGTTGTATCGGGGTGAGTTGCTAGGAAACAGCCGTATGCTTGGTGGCAAATTCGTGACCCTAGATGTGCACTTGTGATCACTATGTCGGTTTGACAAGAAATAAGGCCTAGGCGGACGAAATTAGGAACTTCAACTAAAAACCATGGCAGCCTAGTCGGTTGGGGCAGTAGAATACACCAACTGCTTCTCTTCAGAATGGTAAGACACCCCTGACGAACTTCCTGGATATTATATTAAACCATCTGATGGTGAGGTACCAGTAATACAGGAGCTTCAGGGAATGTGGAGTACCCCACCATTGTCTTCGCTCTCTGGTCCACTCTGACCCGCAGTGGTAGCATCTGATAGGGTCCTATCAATGATTTAAATAGAACTCTTTGACATTCAAATTGTGTGCAAACAAATAACATGCTAAACTGAATTGTTTGAAATAGAACTGTTTGATCATTTTTCGATACGAATCATTAAAAATTACAAGAAATGCACCCACAAGCTTTTAAAAGCATTGACTGACGTGGAGGTTCTTTATTTAGAATACGATTTTAGGAAGTATTTTCTTTTGTACGTTTCATTAAGTATCTTGAATCACATGTTGCATTTCTTTTGTGTCATTCAGCGGACGGTTTTCAATGTCTTTTGATATTTATAAAAGGAAAGTGATTGTCCTTTTTAAAGCCGAGCGGCACTAATTTAGACAAGATTATCCCAGACTGAATACATAAACTCACCAACACACACACACACACACACATATATATATATATATATGCAATTTTGTTGATTATATACTATTTCAAAACTTTTTTCCCGACAATGACCTCAAATTAAAACTAGGTAATAATAATTAAAAAGAGTCAAATGAAGAAAATAACAATTAGATATTATTTATTTTTCTATTATTGCTATTGTTCCATTTTTTGTAATTATGGAAAGGAATCAAGAAGCGGGCAGAGAACTCATGGTTCTAAAGAGGAAATAGGCATTTTAACTACCCTAAGCAGTCAAAATACAACTGACTCAATAAAGACTCTATGAAAAATAGAACCACTTCACATCGAGAATACAATTGATAAAAATTCAGACTTTACACCTGCATAAATTTTATGCTATGCTAATAAATGCGTAATAAATTGTACGAAGAGGCAGCAGTATTTTGTAGTTATGACGACCTGTGCTATAATGACGATATGCGCTAACTTCACTCGATTATAGCGTCTTTTGTTTTGTATGTAGCAGTTAAATCATTTTCCTTTGAGAAATCTGCATTCATTGTTTAAACGTTTTTACGATTAGATATTAGAAATATGCAAGTGTCTGTTTAACAATTTGATTTAGTGCAAACAAATTTTGTTTGCATCTGAAATGGATTAAGAGAAAACACTGTATATTTCAAATACATGTTACATCTTTTTTGACACGCTGTGTGCAGACAATATATATATATATATATATATATATATATATATATATATATATATATGTGTGTGTGTGTGTGTGTGTGTGTGTGTGTGTGTGAGTGTGTGTACTTGAAGTATATAAATAGTCATCTGCCGAGACAGAGAGTATTGTAATATTTTCCGCGGTTGAAAGAAATTTATTATGACGACTTAACCGAGTTGGAGTCTCCATCAAATTGAACTATATATATATATATATATATATATATATATATATATATATATATATATATATAGGTGAAGCACTTTTTTTCCCTATCAATATTTATATATATTGATTGGGACAAAATATTTATATATATTGATTGGGACTATATATATATATATATATATATATATATAGGTGAAGCACTTTTTGTACCTAAGGATGTTGTCCTGAAGACCTACCTAGGGCGATGAACGATAGGGAGGAGTGGCGAGAGAGGGTCAGGGATATCCGTGCTACCAGCGCGATATGATGATGATGAATATATATATATTGATAGGGACAAAAAGTGCTTCACCTTTAATATGTGCTTGGTATCATTAATATTTACTGGATTATATATATATATATATATATATATATATATATATATAGAGAGAGAGAGAGAGAGAGAGAGAGAGAGAGAGAATATCAGTCTGTGCTCATGTATCAAATAGACAATGTATAGAGAATAAAAAGATTATGCTTAAACTATAACCGACTCCAAATCGTCATCATCATTCGGATCGTTTAAATTTAAAATGGTGTCAATATTTATATTGTTTGGGGCAAAAGTAATCAAAAGTCAACAAAAATAATGAAATGCAAATCGTCCAATCAATCTCCGAACGGTTAATTAGATTTAAAAGAAATAATCAGATTATCTTCCGTATCAGTTAGATAAACATAAAGTCTTTCAGTTTGCATATTTGCATTATTCTCTATATATTTTCTCATGAAATCATTTTACAAATGATTACTTTTGCTTTCTATTGTATATATATATATATATATATATATATATATATATATACACAAAAACACACACATGAACACATATAAATATATATATGTGTGTGTGTGTGTGTGTGTGTGTGTGTGTGTGTGTGTGTAAATACAATAAATATATAAAGCAAAATCCAAATTTAATAGGAAATAATTGTTCCTTGACTAGGGGTGGTTTTAATTAATTTTTTCTCCTCCTTCCCCCTTAGTCTTTCTACCATTTTCATCTTCATCCCGGCTTTTAATCAATTAATCCGTTTACATTATTTTTAAACGACTTCCGATAGGGTCGCTTCAAAAATAGCGGATGAAAGGGGCCTTGCGATTCCAATAAAATTTGTTTTTTTTTTCTTTTCCTCTTTTTTTCTCCCCATTTATTGCTATCTCCTTATCACATATGTACCTTAGCATTTGTCTATATATATATATATATATATATATATATATATATATATATATATATATAATGTGTGTGTGTGTGTGTGTGTTTACCAAACCCACCACCCATGCAGAATGTGACACAAGATTTTTAAGGGGAATCAACTGTTTGAAATCAGAATTTTCCTTCTCCTAGACCGGTTGCCATACCAAATTAAAAGAATCCAGTTTTCCCTACTATTTAACTATAGTTAGAGGGAAAGTAGTTGGATGCATACCTTTCCCAAAAATATATGCGACATGTGTAATGCAAAGAGTAACATCCCATACTGGACCATTGGCATAGTGAGTAGAATGTTCGCCAATGATCCGGGAGACCGTGGTTCAGTCTCAGGTCGACTCATACGAAAGACACAAAAATGGTACTTGATGTCTCCTTGCTTAACACTCAGCTTTATAAGGATCAATGATAAGTGTAGCAATCTAGCGAAAGGAGTAGTGCCCTCCACCACCCCTCGTTGCAGTGGCAAATGAAAATCGTGCCTTTGAGGTGGCCTTGATTACGGTCGGCCAAATTTTATACATATATATATATATATAATTTTATTATACCTTCTATCTCATTAGGAGATAGAGAATTATTGATTGGAATATAATGGATTTATATCATATGGTCATCGTGTAAATGTGAAACTACAAATCGTGATACAAGGACTTCTTATGTATTTTAGGGAAAAATTTCATGGACCCGAAATAAATAGGCTATTTTTTTTTCTTGCAACTTTCTTATTTTCTTTTAGCAACATTATTTGAATATTGTCAGCAAAATTTCAATCAAATAAACATTGCATGCCAGGAAAATAAAACAAACTTCTAAAACAAGGACATAAAAAAGGATTATGCACAATGCTTCGAGTCAAGGATAAATGACATTTTCTTTGACAATTTTTGTTCATTTGGAATTGATAGACTTGAAATAAAAGCTCTTCGAGCTTAGCCTGAAAAGCTCAACCTCCGCATTCACTACTGATACACACACACACACACACACACACACACACACACAACACACACACTACATATATATATATATATATATATATATATATATAGCCCAGTTGGAAGGAGATGTGTGATACATTGACTGCATCACTGCAGAGGGGTAAGACCTCCGGATATATCATTAAACCATCACATAGTGAGGATCCAGCCTTGGAGATTGGGCTTATGTAGAGTACCTCTTTTGTGCCATTATTCCCAAGTCGATTCCTAACCAAGAGTGATAGCACCTGATAGGGCCCAATCTATGTGCCAAATAGAACTGTTTGATACTTAAACTAAGTGCAAACAAATGACTTATACTAAATTGAATTGTTTGAAATACAATTGTTTGATCTTTTAACTGTGGTAGACAAATGCGAAATGTCTAATTTAATTGTTAGTGATAAATAGCGGTACTAGGGATCCTTTGACTGTGTACAAACGAATGAATAATGCTGAGACGAATTATGAGAGTTAAATAGCAATACTTGCGACCATTTAACACTCTGTAAATAAATGACAAATATTGAAAAAAATTATTAATGTTAGATGCCAATAATTGAAACCATTTAACTGCAGAAGCAATAACAACAGTCGTGTGCCAAAAAATTAGTCGTAATTCACTTGAAAAAAAAAAATTACATAAAAACTGTTCACTCACAAATCGTATGTATATCTCTTTAACTGTGTGCAAACAAAGGACTAATGTTGCATGGTTACTGTCATGCTTGAGCTAAGTAACTTTAGGCAAACAAATAATAAATAGTTAAGAAAATTATTTGTATCAGATGGAAATAATCTTAACCATTAAACTACTTACAAAAAATAAATGAGCTAAGGCCCGTTTAAAGAAAATTATTAACAAAATGTGTTTACAAATCATATATTTAATATATATGAACAAAAAAGGATTTGGTATTAAAAACCTTCAATGCTTGATATAGTCTAAAACCCAGCCAACCACACACACTCACGCATATATATATATATATATATATATATATATATATATATATATATATATATATATATATAAGTGGTTTATGGTTCTTTCTAGCTCATTTGGCGAATTAATGAAGGACAAATGTTACAGCATTGTTAAATAGTGCTCAATATCATTGACAGTGTGTTTATATAATTTATATTGATTTATTTTGATTTAATGTATATATATATATATATATATATATATATATATATATATATATATGTAATTTTTATATATTATTACTGCTGTTATTATTGCTATTATTAAATATGTATTTTTAATATTGCAAAAGATACCTAAAACCTACCAATTTAATTACCTGCCCATAAATACCATGCCACATTAAAAACAAAGTAATGTGATGATAATTTTAATCATCATCATCATCATCATCACTCAACAAAATTCTCGACAGAAAAGTCATTTCATATTCAAATCAAAAATAAACCTTTAACTACCATAAAGTTAGAAAGACAAAGAAAATCTGATTGCAACAATCAACTTCCTCCTCCCTCAAACACTCTTCTCTTCTCACACTCTCTTTCTTCGTCTCACTATTTCCAACCAACAGACAGCGAAAATATGTGTAAATATGTAGAGATGCATGGCAGTACATGCACAAACATACACACGTATGGACGCGCTAGCGACATCTCAAACACAAACATACAAATATTCAATAACACATAAACATAGGCACACAGGCACACACACACACACACACACACACACACACACACACACACACACACACACACACACACACACACAAATAACCACCATTTCTCCAGCAAAAATTAACCATATAAATGTTTTTTTCGAAGACATTCACGCTGTCTGACGATTGCTGAAACCCATGGTCGTAGACAGTATCATGTCATATATATATATATATATATATATATATATAGTGCCGACTTTACCAAGGCCTTCGATTCCATTCATAGAGGAAAGATGGAACAAATCCTACTAGCCTACGGCCTACCAAAAGAAACCGTAGCAGCAATAACGATTCTCTATATAAACACCAAAGTGAAAGTATGTTCACCGGATGGAGACACAGAATACTTCGACATTGTAGCAGGAATACTACAAGGGGACACACTAGCCCCATACCTCTTAATCATCTGCCTAGACTAAGTGCTTAGAAGATCGATCGATAAAATCAGAGAAAACGGCTTCGAGCTGTCAAAAAAAAAGAAACAGAAGTTTCCCCGCAAAAACAATTACCGACGCCGACTACGCCGATGACATAGCGATACTGGCAAATACGCCCAACCAAGCCGAAACTCTACTGCATAGCTTGGAACGAGCCGCCGCAGGCATTGGCCTCCATGTCAATGCACACAAACTGAATGTATGTGCTTTAATCAAACAGGCGTCATTTCCACACTAGACGGAACCTCTCTGAAACTGGTAGACAAATTCATCTACCTAGGAAGCAGTGTCTCATCAACCGAAAAAGACATCTATCGATAAGCTATCGATCATATGAAAACCTGACCGATAAAATGAAACGCAGTTTCTGTCAGGCAGCAGTCGTGTCGATACTGCTGTATGTTTGCACCACTTGGATGCTAACAAAACGGCTGGAGAAGAAGCTAGACGGCAATTCCACAAGAATGTTGCGAGCAATATTGAACAAGTCCTGGCGGCAACACCCCACAAAGCACCAACTATACGGCTACTTACCTCCCATCACGAAAACTATCCTAGTTAGACGTACCAGACATGCAGGACACTGCTGGAGAAGCAGAGACGAGCTCATAAGTGATGTACTCTTATGGACACCCCGCCCCACATATGGCCGAGCAAAAGCAGGACGACCAGCGCGAACATACATACAGCAGCCATGTGAGGATACGAGATGTAGCCCTGAAGACCTGCCAGAGGAGATGATCGATAGGGAGAAGTGGCGAGAGAGGGTCAGGGATATCCGTGCCAGCGGCACGACACGATGATGATGATGATATATGGTGTAACAGTGATGTATGCGTTGCAATATGTTTCTTGTTTCTATTACAATGCTCAAACCATTCATCATTATATATATATATATATATATATATGTGCGTGTGTGTGTCTGTGTGCATGCGGATGGAGGATGGATGCAATCCAGGTTTGCATCGCTATCCCTAGCGTCAGAATATCTGAATTTAGGTTGATATTTACCGAATCTCTTTGTACTGGCTGCGATAAATGGTTAGTTTTAAAGGGGAATACATTTGTTTTGAATTCAGATCTGCTGCTATAGTATTTACCAAGGTGGATATAGAAGACACGGATTGATGCCTTTCTCAGTTGAAAGGGAAATGGAAACGGTGCACGTCAAGGATTTGAAACTGGCCCACCGAGTCCTTTTTACTTCAACAAAAACCGTTACACCAGGTACGCCTCTTGATTTAGGTATGTGTCAGTTTGTTATCAGAAAAAAGAATCAAACTTGATACTTTATCGTTGTACGTGCTTCCATGTTAGGACTTTTTTTTCTCTCCCTGCTGTGTTTTATTGTAAAGAAGTTGACAGCTATTAAATGAGAACAAAACAACAATTTCAGATTTAAAAAAAGAGAATGTTGACTGTAATCAAAATATATCACCATTATTTCTAATGTAAGGTTTGTTTGTAGCCTCAAAATTCTCACCGCCTGACGGGTACTGAAATTCCAAGTTATAAATTTCTTCCACTTTTCTTCAGAAAGCAAAAGAAAAAAAAAATCTCTGAGATAAAAACGAAAATTAATCAGTGTCGATATCTGTTCAACTAAAAAGTGCCAACTTGATCAAAGGACAAAATAGATGTTATCAGCCAGAGAGAAGGCAATTAATCGTTCGCAAATACTTGTGTTAGCGTAGGACTAAAATTTAAGAATCTCGAGATCAAAGGTAAACGGACATTTTTTTAAATTGTTAAACGGAGAAATCTACCTTTCTAAGAAAATATTTAAATATAAAGCGCTTAACTCAAACGTACCGGACAGAAAAGAAGTTTTGAATCTTTCAAACATTTATTCTTTGTATTTACTTGTGCATTATTTATTATTTTGCTGAGTAACCCAGCCAACGCATCACAAAGATTAAAAGTAGACATTAATTTACTGAAGTAGGAGGTTGATATGCCATTAAACAAAATAAAAACCAAACTGAACCGAACTGAAGAAGAAAGGTGATGCTCTCTGAAAAATTAAAATGATTTGATTCTTTTTTCATTTCAGTGATTTCTTTTGTTTTTTTGTTTTTTTAAGTATTCACTCAAATTAAAAAAAGTAGGAGGGGCACTCTAACAAAATTCCACTTAGTGAAAAAAAAAAGAAGATATAATTTAACTTGAGGAAGTTTTCATGAACACCATTCTTTTGGAGATATGCTGGAGTTCTTAATTTCATCGGAAATGTTTTAAAATTTAAAAATCTCTATTTAAAACATTCGAAAAAAAAGACAGTGAAAAGAGGATTTTATACGGAAAAAAACTTTTCTTTATTGTATGTCTGGTGAGATATTCTCACTTGTCAGATACTTGCCCGGTTGGATGGGACTGTAGAATACACCGACTGCATTTCTGCACTGGGGTAAGACATCTCCAACGAGTGTCTTGCTTTGCACTAAATAATCTGATGTTGGAGTTCCAGTAATGCTGGAGCTTTGGGGAATGTAGAGTACCCCTTAATTGCCATCACTCCCATGTCCACTCTATCCCTGAGTGGTAGCGCCTGATAGGGTCCTATCTATGGGTAAAAGAGAACTAAAATTTGTACTTATGCTAAACTGAATTACTTGAAATGAAACTGTTTTTGACATTAAAACAGTGTACTTATGATAAACT
The DNA here is from genome assembly GCA_963585895.1 of Sepioteuthis lessoniana. Lineage (NCBI taxonomy): Eukaryota > Metazoa > Mollusca > Cephalopoda > Myopsida > Loliginidae > Sepioteuthis > Sepioteuthis lessoniana. Next base: position 111,413,650 of record OY757905.1, on the reverse strand, counting down.
GTATTGTTTGAAATAGAACTGTTTTGACATTTAACTGTGTGCAAGCAAAAAACTATACTTATACTAAGCTGAATTGTTTGAAATAGGACTGCTTATATGTATAAAATGCATTTGGCATTAATGACCGACGAGAGTTGATGTGCCATAGTAATATACGAAGCTCTTTGCTTCGGTGTGGCACAAGGCCGAATGAATGGGGCGCCCAATGAGACTCGAACTCACTCATGTAGGTTTGCTCGTCTGGCTTGCTTACCGTTACACCACCAAAGGTGCCCAGAGTTGATGTGCCATAAAACCAAACCAAACCAAATCGTGAAATACGTAAAGTGTTTCTTTTTAAAGATTGAATTCAGTTTACATTTATATATTGAAATGGATCGACCCAGTCACCCTTTCGACTATTAAGGTGGAAGCAGCGGCACTTGCGATCATTCTTTGTAAAATACCTAAAGAATTATTTTGGCTATAATGACCGAAAAAAACAAATATTTATTTATTTATTATAAACCTGGAGTCAATGAACATTAAACGTTGGTTCATAAATCTACATTTAAGTATCACAGTAGATTTTTTTTTTCATTTAGTTGTTATTTTATCCTGCGAAACTTATTGTATTAATGATATCCTGTAGGCACAATTTACTGTCTGTGATCCTGATTTTGTGTTCTGTATTCTTATCAAATCCTATTTGATTATGAGTGTTTTTTTAAAACTTTTTCATCCCATCATAACATAATGATCTACAGTTGGCATAACATAATTTCTAAAAGAATTTTCGTGATTATAAAATCTTCGTTTCCAGAGTCTTTCCGTTACCCTTATATAAGTCCTGTTGCGTCCATTACCAGCTCCCATGGTCGATTGGTGATCTAAATCTTCTGTAGGAGCATTTACTATCAACTGGAAACCCGTTCTTGTACCTACATGGGAGTTGTTTATATTCCAATTATTCAGTATTTTGTAGTTATGCTTTATTATTCGTTGAAACATTTTCGGTGGATTTGCTACTTAATATCACAAAATTTCTTTAAGATATATAATCAACAACGTTGTTTTTGGAGTAGTGTCAGTCAATTAAATTGATGAATACACTTCTCTATCTTGGTCTTTAGGGCACTGGTTAATGGAAGGTTAAACTATATTTTCGTTAAACAGCACACACTGTTCACTTTACATTATTTTGATAGAGCTTTTTCATGTCGTCACATGTGATTTAAAATAGAGACAACTCAAAATAGATTTTTTAGAATACATAATATTTCGCTGACACTGTTCATAAAGACAAATAAAACTGGAAAGCACCCATGGAAAAAATCCAGATGATTGTTATTTAAAATTAAACCAAACTCAAGAAACAATGAATGATAACAATAAAAGCTGATCTCTTAAAAGAGCTTTATTTTGTAATAAAGTATCTTCGCTGTTTATAAGCAGCTTATATATATATATAGTCATCCACAGACAGACTGTTTCGTTGTATGGCTAGACATTAAGGACGCTTGAAGCTAAGTTCGAAACCCGCCCAACTTTACGTTAGACTTAGTATCATATTGTTCAGCCAACAAGCGAAACACGCCAGCTTGAGAATTGTAAGGCATTAAGT
>OY757905.1:111143523-111411847 GCA_963585895.1 Sepioteuthis lessoniana | reverse complement strand
GGTCGGTTATGAGTTTGACCTTATTTCTCCAGCAGTGTCCCGCATGTCTTTTCCGTCTTTTTTGAATGGGTTTAGAGATGGTAGGTAGGTAGCTGTACAGTTGATTTCAGGATTAGTTCAATGTAGCTCGTAGAATTCTTGTGCATTTCTCGTTTAGCTTTTTCTCTATACGCTTAGTCAGCGCCCATGTGGTGCATCCATATAGTAGAATTGACACAGCCGCTGCTTGGAAAAATTGCGTTTTATTTTATCAGTTAAGTTTGACATCGATATGATCGATAAGCTATCGATAGCAGTCCATACCTTCCCTAGTCGAATACTGTTGTGTTTTTAGTAGATGAGACTCTGCTTCCGGGGTATGCTTACTTAGAGATACTGCTTCCGAGGTATATATATATATATATATATATAATTCTGAGAAAAGGATCTCTGAATGACCAATGCCAACCTTTTAAACTAAAATATACATAATTAATTAACTTCAGTATAAATATTGAAAAATTAGCAACTTTTATTCTTTATCTAAGCTTTGAACCTGAGCATTATTTTCATTAAACGACCAATCATCTTCTGATTTGTTTCATGATGTAACCCAGTATATTTTTAAATGCATGAGTAAATATTTATTATATAGGTAGATTTCAGGTCATCAATGGAAAAAAATTCTACCTGTACTCGTTTATACTTCCATTCTTTTTTTACACGCGGATGTCCTCGTGGTGTAATGGTTAAAGCGATGGACAGTGGGTTCGTAGTAAGCGAATTCGTACTCCAGTCGCGCTATTACGTTCACTTTCTGGCAACTACCCTTGGGAGAGGTATGAACCCCCTTATCCTCCCAGGTAAATAGTACCACTATTGTTCTTCTAGAAGAATGGCTTTGGCATTGAATTACTTCCAAGGATTGATATGCCATTAAACAAAGAAACCAAACCTTTTTGACACGGGCATGTCCCATATTTCAATTTATGCATTTTTACTCTCATTAAGAGTCGAATATCGATTTTTTTGTTATAAAAATGCTCAATTGATGACGAGTAACAGGCATGAACACATTGTGCATTCGATTTATAAAATGTGAGTATAGAATCTTTTAAAAAATGCATATCAAGTCATCACGACGTTTTTAATGTCGAAATTTGATTCATTAGCAAATATTTGATTGTCGTCATGAGTTTTCTTTCACTTTTTGATCATGCATGTTTTTATTTTTCCATCATCATTTGTTTGTAAACAATTGTATGATATAAAGTATTCCTATATAACACTAATAATTTTCACCTTGTTATTCTTATTTAATACCAATAATTCAAGCAATTAATTTAACTACTTAATAATTATTCGCTTGCAAAAACTTTAAGGGTTTATGTTTTTCATCTAATATTTTATAATTTGCTCAATAACACAGATTTTTGAATCACACTTTGTACAATTGATTATACTAATCAGTTGTTAGCACACAATTTCAAATTATATAAATTATATGATTTCACATAACAAATGATCATCATTTTTAAACAATTATAACTCCTTATTATTCTAAATATGAATAATTAGCACAGAGTTATGTTGATTTAACTGTTTCTATATAATACCAATAGTTTTTAAAAGATCTGACTCATACGTATGACCCTTATAGATCAGTGTAGACCTGGAAGTAATAGCAATAAATGTGAACCACCTTATTATTTTAATGTATAGCATTGAATAAATAAGAATAGACTGGCAGGTTTTTCGTTACGAAAGCTGTCATCTTAATAAATAACAGATTTATCAATTAGTTCACCGAATTAAAACGAAACCATCTGTATGTTAGTAAAATTCTCATTATATATATATATATATATATATATATACAGGGTTCGTAAAAAATGTATACAGACTTCAGGAAAGAAAAAAATATCTACTTAGTTACTTTCTATGCATATCCATCTTATCTGCCATAATAAAACTTTATGGCAAAGATGAATTGTTTTTAAACAAGACGCCGCACTACCACAATATCACCAAGACGTTTGAGCTTATCTCTATAAGAATTTAAAAGGACACTGGCGGGACCGAAAAGGTGAAGTTAAGTTCCCCAGATGTTCTACTGATTTAACACCTGCAGTATTTTACCTATGGGAGACCCTAAATAATGTCTTGTATCACAGAAAACTGACTACCCTGGGAGAATGAAATAAGAAATAGAAAACGTTTGCAGAAATCGTATTGGACACTTTGCCCAAGTAAAAGTTCACCGTTCGCACAAATGTATTGAAGTTTATAGCCGCCACACACACACACACACACACACACACACACACACATATATAAATATATATATATATATATATATATATATATATATATATATTATTGCTCTGTAATGTCTGTTACATTGAGCTCTCTACCAGGAAAATTTAAATGTCCAATTTGGAATAGTTTTTTATCCTGATTAAATTACTTCCACCTCCGGTTTAACTGGACCAAATAATACTTATATATATATATATATATATATATATATATATATATATATATATATATAGTTTGGCAGCAGTCGTTCATTTAAACATGTCTGATTTAACAGTAAAGACACATTTTGTTTGAATTATTTAATTAAGATCCTTTCGAATTTTCTGATAAGTGTCTTGGTTTCAGGTTGAAAAACACTTATCAGGAAACTCGAAAGGATCTTAATTAAATTATACAGACTATATATATATATATATATATATATATATGCAAGTTTCATTAAACATAATAGACATTTTATGTCTACATATTTTCTTCTGGATCCGTTCGAATTCCCGTATTACTTTTATCGTATTCGGGGGGAACTGATTTATGTATTGTCCATAGTTGTATGTATCCCTAGTACTTTCTGCCCGACTTTGGGCCATCATCAGGGGAGGATCTATTACAAAAGTGATGTAACTTTTGTTTTAGCATATTACTACTGTGTAAGGGCGTCTTTGCCGTTAAAGTTTATGGCGTTTGCTTTTTAATGTAATTCAATAATTAATGCTAGTAGCTAAAGATATTTAAGTACATTAGCACTGGTTCGAAAATTAATTTTATTGATTGTTGGTTGCAGGTTTCTAATATGTAATGCTTCGAGAATCTGAAATTTTTGTTTATTATTTTGATGTTCTAATATTGTTGTGTTGTCGGTGAGAATTTTCCGTAGTTGTGTTGTTGGGCATGAATGTTTTTTTAAATGTTGAGCTATTTTGTGTCAGAAAGGTGCATTGTAAGTCTCCTCGACAGGGTAGTTGAGGTTAAACCAACATATATATTATTATTATCAGAGATACAATCTCCTAAAGGACATTTAAATTTATATATAACGTTGTTTTTTTGCAAAACCCTGAGCGAGGGAGAGGAATTATTTCTAATGACTAAATTCGAGGTTTTAAACTTATTATAATAAATAATAAGTTTTATTTTTTATTAGGATCAGTGGGGAGTATGTTTTTGTGAATCAATGTTTTCAGTATTTTTTCATCGGATTTATAATTGTAGAGCATTTGGTTACGATAAAAAAATTTTGATATATGTTTGTTGACTGGATGGAGTAGTACACTGTTTATTTTGTTGGTTAACATTTTTGATCATACGTTTAATTTGTTCATCAACAATATAGTTAGGAAACCCATTATTGATGAGAGCCTGTTTTATAGTAATTGTCTATATTTTTGGGATGAGGTGTTTTCATTGTTTCAGTCCGAAAAGCATAAGCCTGTTTTATGTTTTCTACCTCTTTATAAAATATTGTTTTGGAGGAGGAGATTAGTTTGGCACGGGATATTAGATTATGAATAATTGCTTTTTTATATCTGAAGGGGCATTCACTTTTAAAGTTGAGAGTAAAGGAGTTATTACTAAGTGGAGGTAGTGAAGTTATTATTGTTGTTAGTATCGATGAGAACATCTAAAAAGGAAATTTTATTATTTTTGTTTAGTTCATGAGTAAAGTTAAGAACTGAATTATTTTGGAAGGTGTCTTATAGTATGTTGATTTCGTTAATATTATTAGTAAGAATAAGGATATCATCAACATATCTTGGGTATATTGGAGGTTTTTTTTATGCTATTAAAAAATTATTTATAATAATATCCATGTTCACCTTTAACGGCAAAGACGCCCTTACACAGTAGTAATATGCTAAAACAAAAGTTACATCACTTTTGTAATAGATTCTCCCCTGATGATGGCCCAAAGTCGGGCAGAAAGTACTAGGGATACATACAACTATGGACAATACATAAATCAATTCCCCCCGAATACGATAGAAGTAATACGGGAATTCGAACGGATCCAGAAGAAAATATGTAGACATAAAATGTCTATTATGTTTAATGAAACTTGCATTAACGAAGAAATGCTGCCTAAATATATACATATATATATATATATATATATATGACAATTGGCCTGCACAAAATATATTATTAGTATTTTTATTTACTGATGAAAATGAAATCTATTTCAATCCAATTTATAAGTGGATGATAACTTTGTCCACATTTCCCTCAATCATCCAAATGTTCAACAAAACGGACATAATCATTTGATGATAACTTGAAACCTCCTGTCCGTCCAAATCACAAGAATCAAATTTAATGCCAAAAAAAAAGAAATGTTATAATTATTGCTAGATCATAAAATTATTACAAAATCAATTAATTTAACAGTAGAAAACAAGTGAAGTTCAGAGTCACATGATGTTTGGTTTTAACTTTCTTATTTTCAATTTTTTTTTCTTCTTACATCCGCAAAGTTGTTGTCTGTCGAAGAGAAATGGTTTGCAATCAACTGTTCTTCTCATGGAAACTATTTTTAGTTCAGTGAAGTCGACCCGTACGGCTTCGTGTTAATGAACATTTTACTCTTCCCCCCACTTTCTCTCTCATTATCTACTAAATATGTTTGAGCATGTGTGTGCTTATATATAGTGATAGACAGAGAGAGAATGGGAATTTGGGAAAAGTAAGTGAGGAAGAAAAGGTGAAAAAAATTGAAGACGTAAATAATCCTTTTAAATGTCAAGATTCGACAAATGAAACTATAAAACTGACAGAACGGTTTAATTACCTGTCAATTAGTTCTGGTTCGCAGATTATTTATTACTCTTCCATTGATAATAAGCATTTTTTAATGAACTTATTTTGCATTTAGGATCTTGGATAGTAGAATCTGGTGAAAGAGACTAGTGAAACTTTGGTGCATCTCTTCCTGAAAGTAAATGTTCCAGAGAAAATGCCAGTTTGGTAATGAAAATAAAAATTTAAATCTCAAAAATGAATATATTCAAAAGCAAATAATTGATAACATATTTATTGCTTGATTTGAAAAATAGCCTTCAAAATGATACCATATGGAAGTTGAATACATAAAGATTTCTATTTGGTTTGGCTTTACGGCATATCAACCATTGTAGGTTATATAATGCTAAATCCTGTCAATACATCTACATTAAATATGAATGCTTTGTAAAGACATTTTGTTGATGAAATTTTCCCTCAATATAAAATTCATTTTGGCTTAGAATGTTTCTGTGTTTCTGTTTTCAAACATTGATGTGTTTTTGTTTTAATAGTTATCGTCGTAGGATATGGCTTGGCTACCCGAGTTCAAATCCTGAACAAAGCAGTTCCATTTTCGAAGGCACTAATACCATTGAGAAAGCTATGCAACGAAGAGGGCAGAATAGGCTCTTTACCTTCTAACCTAAAGCAAGCAACAGGACGCATTGGAATCTTCGTGAACGTAAATAAAACGTGTTTTAAGCGAAAAGCCATCTCCATTTTAAGTGACAAGCGATTGAAATTAGTAAACCAGTATACCTTGGCAGCAGTATCTCATTTACTGAAAGTAATATCAATACACACCTAACGAAGGCAGTGACAGCTATCATACGAGGATCATTAAATAAGTTTCCAGACTTTTTCGTATGGGCGCTTTTATTGATAGTACCCACATGAAACTCTAGTCCCCTTCGAAGTAATCTCCTCCGGCTGCAATGCACTTGTTTTACCGTTACAACAACCTCTGGAAGACCCCATGGAAGTCCTCTTGTGTGAGCGTGTCAATGACCTTCGTCAGAGCCGCTTTCATCTCCTCAATTGTCTCATAACGACAGCCTCTGAGCTTAAGGAATAACCAAAAGTCACGGGGAGCAAGGTCTGGACTATAGGGAGGGTGAGGAACTGTCCTGATACCCATCTTGGTCGAATAGTCTGTGACAAAGATGGAGTTGTGGACTGGTGTATTGTCCTGCTGGAAATGCCACTGAGCCGATTTGAAGAGTGCTGGCCTCTTCCGACGGAATCTCTTCCTGAACTCCCGTAAATCCTCAACATAGTAACCCTTACCCTAAGCCTTTGGCCAATCAACTGTGGTGTATTGACTTCCTTACTCCTCCCACACCTCTCATCATTCCTCATAGACTCCTTGCCTTCCCTCAATCCCTTATGCCACTCAAAAACTCATGCTCGATTCATGCTAGATGGTCGAAAAGCGGTTTGAAGCATTCCCTACGCTTTTGTGGCCTTTTTTCATAGTTTAAAACAGAATTTTATTTCATATCGTTCTTCTAAAGTGTCCTCACATCCAGACTGCATTTTTGAAATTCACCAGCTGTGACAATCAGCTGTAGGGTGTATTTCAATTTCTGCTCTAGCTGTTCATTTGAACCTAAAATCATATAAAGTAGTCAGTAATCTTATAAGATGTATAGTAATAACATACTGGATTTTCAAGAGTCTACGACAATTTTAAATGCCTGTATAAAGAAAAGGATGGAATCTTACTGAATACACCACGTATATCATAGATCATTGGGAAATAAAACAAAACAAGATTTCTTCCAGGGTTTGACAGCGACAATAGAACAGTATGGATGCATCACATTCACGTTAATGAAATGCATGGAGCTAAGCTATATGGTAACTACACAAGAAATCTATATGATCAAATTCTGGAAGCCACAACCCCCAAAACTGTAGCAGTACGGTAACTTACTTCCTGTCTCACAAACTCTCCAATCAAGCGAAGAAGACATGCGGGGAAACAGCTTGGAAAGTAAGAATGGACTTAAAAGTGACATTCTCTATTAGACTCCTACCCATGCACGCACCAGGGTTGGCCAGCCATCGAACACTTACATATGTCCGCTTTTGTGCTGACACTGATTGAAGTCTAGAAGACCAGGGAAGACCGAGGGACAATGAAGAGAGAGAGAGAGAGAGAGAGAGAGAGAGAGAGAGAGAGAGAGAGAGTCTGAGAACTTTGAGCTATCATTTCAACTTGATATATATATATATATATATATATATATATCATCATCTCGCGCTGGTAGCACGGATATCCCTGACCCTCTCTCGCCACTCCTCCCTATCGTTCATCGCCCTAGGTAGGTCTTCAGGACAACATCCCGTATCCTCACATAGCTGCTGAATGTATTTTCGTGCTGGTCATCCTGCTTTTGCACGGCCATGTGTGGGGGTCCAGATACAAAATAAATGGCCTTTGCTTAATACCAGTCATTAGTTGTGGCAAAGTCTGATGATCGCATCAGCAATTAACGAATCACTGTTGACACTGTCTACGCTATACTTAGATCTAAATATGTTCACCTTGCCCAGTCGGCTGGGGCTGTAGAATACACCGACTGCATCTCTGCCGGGTGGGGTGTTACCACCCAAGGAAAATCCAGTTTATGATACTAAACAATTTGATGTTGAGGTTTCGGTAATGCTGGAGGTTTGGGAAATTCGGAGTACTCGTTCATTGCTATCGCTCCCTGGTTCACTCTGGCCCGGAGTGGTAACACATGATAGGGTCTTATCTATGGGTCAAATAGAATTAAACAGCGTACTTATACGAAACAGAATTGCTTGAAATAGAACTATTTTGACATTTAAACTTCATACTTATGCTAAACGGAATTGTTTGAAATGGAACTGCTTTTGACATTAAAACTGTACTTACGTTAAACTGAATTGTTTAAAATAGAACTGTTCTAACAACAACTATTCTTAGTAAACAAAATTGATTGAATTAGAAATGTTTGATTAAACTGAATAGCTTGAAGTGGAAATGTTTTTGACAAATAAACTGTGAACTTATGCTTAATTGAATTGTTTGAAATAGAACTGTTTATTTTGGATAAAAATGGATTTGGCATTAAATGACCTACAAAGGTTGATATGCCATAACAAACAAACAAACAAACCAACAAACAAACATGCTGACCGATACTAAATAAGCAATCTTTACTTATAAATACAGGAAACTGCATGATATATATAAATATATATATATATATATATATATATATATATAATAACACCTCTATCTATTGGTCAAATAGAACTGTTTAAAAATTATTCACCTTCGATAAGGATATATATTTACAAGAAAAATGGTTGCTTGAAGCAATTATTGTTTACTCAGAATCTTTGTGTATTTCTAAGTTAGTAACTCCGCTATGAGGATATCCTTTACGGATTATTAATTACTTTAAACTACATAATTATATGCAAACGAGTGTCTCTTACTGAATAAACATTCCGTTGAGTGTACAACATTTTAGAACAACTTTAAGTAACGTTTAAAAAAATACTTTTTTGGTTATTTTCCTTCAGAGAACTCCTTGACAAAAACATGCGATAAAAAGGAATGAACCTAACAGTAGTTAACGACAGAAGAACAAAATGAAAAAAAAAAGACGAAGGAGTTTATCATTAAATAGAAATAATTACTTGAAACCATATAATTATTAGTATTATATGGAGTACTTGAAAACGTACGTCTGTGTTTGTTTGTTTGGGTTTTATGGCATATCAACTTTGTTGGCCATTTACTGCCAAATCCATTCTTATACAAATAAACAGTTCTATTTCAAACAATTTAGTTAAACATAAGTGCTCAGTTTAATTGTCAAAAACATTTCTATTCCAACCTTATCAATTAAGTCCAACAGTTCTAATTCAAATGATTTAGTTTACTGTAAGTATAGATTTTGTTTACGCATAGTTAAATGTCAAAAAGTTCTATTTCAAACAATTCAGTTAAGTGTAGTTGAGTTTCAATGTCAAAACAGTTCTATTTCAAGCAATTCAGCTTAACATAATTACGCAGTTTAGTTCAATTCGACCCATAGTTAGGGCTCTATCAAGTGCTACCATTCCGGGTCAGAGTGGACCTGGGAGCGATCGCATTCCTCAAAGCTCCAGCATCATTAGAACCTCATCATCAGATTGTTTAGAGCCATATCTAGGACAGTCGTTAGTTTGACCCCTCTGCAGATGTCCAGCTGGTGTATTCTACAGCCCCAGCCGATTGAGCAACATACATCTTCGAGCAATTCATTAGTATATGATAGCAATATTTGATACGATATTTATGCTAAAAAGTTCTAAAAAAAATTTGAACAAAAATATAAAATAGAGAATTAAAAATAAACGCAATCCTCACACTTTTTGGCATAAAAGAAAATCAAGACAGGTTGACACGTTATGAAAATCAATCGTTTAATCAATGACGTGTCACCTATTAAATTTATAACAATTCAAAGTCACATGTGATAGATTTTTAATTCTATTTTGTGGCCGTCTTGTAGTGTAGTCGGTTGTGACCTAGGTTCGCAGAACCTTTTTATTGAGTTCGATCTCACAATCCATGTGTCAGACTTAGTTAAAATTTGTAAATGACTACTCCTTCTAGTCTGTCAGATGAATTTGTTATTGTTTCAAGACAAAAGCCGTTGGAAATTCTGCTTACTGTTGATGTTTAACGTCTTTATTCGGAGGAAAGAAAACTTTACTGGCATCTGCCAACACGATAATAAAAATCTTTAAGAAGCGATCCGATTTTCTGTGTCATCCCAGATGTTTCTAACTGAAGTGAAGCTTCTTGAATTTTATGTGCTATTTTAAGGCTAGTTATATGCACGTTTTTTTTTCTCTTTTGGGAGGGAGAAGGGTACATGAGGTTTTTTCTGTGTCTACTTTTAAATGAGGTTTTTCGTCTCGGGTTTGGGAGTTACCAGTGTATACGCCAAAAATGTATATATATATATATATATATGTGTGTGTGTGTGTGTGGCTGTGTGTTGACACAGACATCCATCATATATATATATATATATATAATCTCGTACAGTGCAACAAAAAGGGGACATATAGTGAGGTAGAAATACTATTTATAACTGCGAGTTTAAGATCACATATCGAAGATATTCACTTATCATAGTTTGACACAAGGCTAAAGTTGTCAAGTTCAAACAGAGAATCCGACTTTAGCATATTCGTCTGCGAAATGAAATTTGAACTGTTACCGTGTAACACATTCTTTTTACGAGATGCATACAATAAGTTTCCAGACTTTTTTGTACAGGCATTTAAAATTGTGGTAGACTCTTGAAAATCCACTATGTTATTGATATACATCTTATGAGATGACTGACCAATTTTTATGATTTCAGCTTCAAATGAACAGCTACAGCAGCAATTGGAATATACCCTAGTAAAGCCTGATTGTCATAGCTGGTGAATTTCAAAAATGCAATCTGACACTTTAGAAGAACGATATGCAATAAAATTCTGTTTTAAACTTTGAAAAAATGCCACTGAAACGTATGGAATGCTTCAGACCGTTTTCGACCATCTTGCATAAGTGGCATAAGAGATTCAAAGAAGGCAGGGAGTCTGTGAGTGATGATGTGAGGTGAGGGAGGAGTAAGGAAGTCAATACACCACAGTTGATTGGCCAAAGGGTTAGAGTTAGGGTTAGGGTTACTATGCTGAGAATTAAAGGGAGTTCAGGAGGAGAGTCCTTGGGAAGAGGCCAGCACTCTTCAAATCGGCTCAGTGGCATTTCCAGCAGGACAATACACCAGTCCACAACTCCATCCTTGTCACAGACTATTCGACCAAGATGGGTATCAAGGCAGTTCCTCAGCCTCCTTATAGTCCAGACCTTGCTCCTTGTGACTTCTTGGCTATTCCCTAAGCTCAGAGGCTGTCGTTATGAGACAACTGAGGAGATGAAAGCGGCTGTGACGAAGGTCATTGACATGCTCACTCAAGAGGACTTCCATGGAGCTTTCCAGAAGTTGTTGGAACGGTAGAACAAGTGCATTGCAGCCGGAGGAGATTACTTCGAAGGGGACTAGAGTTTCATGTGTGTACTATCAATAAAAGTGCCAATACGAAAAAAGTCTGCACCTCGTATATGCAAGTGTATATGCATCAGTTGAACTGTAACCATTCTAGATCAAACCATGATTATATTCTAGATCATATTATCAATTATAAACAAGTCAGATTTCTAAACCTGAAAATCAATATTGTTTTCTAAGTTCAATACGAGAATGTCTTATGCAACAGCTTACTCAAGCTTTTGAAACAGTTAATCAGAGCCCTGTCGACGGAGGCTGTATAATACGCCAACTGAATCTCTGCAGAGGGATAAGCCATCACACCCAATGTGTGTCCTGGGTAAGACACTAACAATTCGGATGGTGAGGTTCCAGTTCTGGAGATTGTAGAGTACTCTTTCATTGCAATTACTCACAAGTACACTCTAACTCGGAGTGGTAGTACGTGTCAGGGTCCCAATAATGAGTTCAATAAAAATGTTTAATCATTTACTAAACGTGAAACCATGTGCAAACAATAAATACTAATGCTTGAAACCATTTAACTGTGTACCAAAAAAGGAACTCTGACTGGTTTAAAAATTGGTAGCAAAAAAAAACACTCGTTTATCACATTTACACACACACACACACGCACACACACACACACACACATATATATATATATATGTGTGTGTGTGTGTGTGTGTGTGTGTGATAAACGAATGGTTTGTTTGCTACCAATTTTTATTAAAACTTGTAGATTATTAAATGCCAAATCCTGCTAATATATATATATATATATATATATATATATATATATATATATATTAGCAGGATTTGGCATTTAATAATCTATAAGGTTTGATATGCCGTAAGACACAATCAAAATGTGCTTTGGACGATTTTTGGCAAGTTTGCTTGTCTTGATTTTGACTGATGTTATGTTTTGAATGATTAGTGTTAGATAGGAATACTTGAAAGCGCTAAATAATGTGAAAATAAATGATAAATATTCAATGGACTTTTTATTGTTTGATTGGAAACTATCTAACTGTGTGGAAACAAATGAGATCTGGCGTGTTTAAAATGTTATACATAAACTATTCCTTTATAAAATATATACATATATTTGTATAAACAAGATTTGGCATAAAATAACCTACAAAGGTTGATATGGCATAAAACCTAACCAACTAACCTACCACTTTCCAAAATGTGCCAATAAATTTGCTTTACACCATTTAATTTTAAGGAATATGATCTTGGAAAAGCTGATAAAGTATTTAATGTCATTCAGATGGTACAAAGGAAGAGGCTTGAGCATTAGTATGTTGATTCGTATATTTATGGAGGCCCTCGAAGCATAAGGGTCATCGTCGTAGGAATTGTCCACAGCTATCAGAGTTCAAATCCGGAACAAGCCAGTTTGTATTTCCCATAGCAGTGATATCCTAGGAAAAGACAGGAATCAAACCTTTTTCCTTTAACCTAGGGATAAATAATTGGACAGACTGGGCTCTTTAACCTTTGTATGACAACCAATCTTGAAGAAGTCAAGCTCTGAATTTAAACTAGAACTACACTAGCAGATAAATGCATTCCATCTGGCTATACCAGAACAACATATGCTACCTGAGTAGTCTCTCTATGACCAACAATCAGTTTACAGGATGATGAGAGAGCCTATATACTGAGAGAATATAAAACTGAAATAAGATGCCGGTTTGTCCGGCGTACAGTATGTGCTTGCTAAAAAATAGTGGATATTTCATTTAATTTAATCTTCACCCAACTTGTGACGAAATATGTGATTTACCCAACAGCTCCGCCACGGGCAAGATGTGACACAAGATCAATATTTAAGTGAACTGTATCTGGTTTAAATTCAGAATTTTTCCTCTTCCGAAGTAGTTTCGCTATTAACGCAAAAGAACTCAGTCTTGCCACTATTTTACACATGGGGAAGTGTTGAATTTATCAATACATTTATCAAAGACATTAATGTGAATTAAAATGCAAACAGTCTTTCTTATGGTGATAAGCGTCACCTTTTGACGAATTAAAGGTCATAATAGAACTCCAGCTGCAACGTTTTGCTTCTTTTGGATTGGTTTCGCTATCGAGTCTAAACAACCCACTCCGCCCTACTATTCAAACATAGATTGATTCATATCTTTTTTAATGATATCAGTGTGAAGTGAATCGCAGTTTCTAACAGGATGTGAATTACGATTGCCAACTCCGTTTCCATGACGGTAACCGTTTTTCTAAGCAAACCTTCTGTTACGTGTACGTGTACGTGTCGATTATTTGGTAACATAGCTCGATTATCACAGGCTACTCTATATTTCTATATTTTTTCCAAGCTAAGATAACATTAATAAATGATTATATCTCGTCTATGAGACTAAATAATAAATTCATTCCTCACAAGTCGGTTGGTTGATTTTTATGGAATATAAGCTCTTCATTTTCCCTTAGAAAGTATAATTCTAAATTCTGCTTACTATTGATGATGAATGAAGTATTGTAAACAACTGCATCAAAATTACTCGACTTTGTGGGAAGCGGATTGATTGGAAATTAAAAAAAAATCTGCTGGAATTGAAACAGATTGATGCGGATAGAAATCTGACCGGAAGGTTAACTTCTATAAAATTCGCTATAAGAACCAATATACAATATCAGACATCATAGAGAAAAACAGTAATTAAATTGAACTTACCAAATTTATCAAAAGCTCATTCATAATCTATTGTGACGTTTGTAGATTAATTCCTTTTCAGTGTCATTTCCACCAGGAAATGCACCAGTCCACAACTCCATCCTTGTCACAGACTCTTTGACCAAGATGGACATCAAGACAGTTCTTCACCCTTATCTCAGGCGACTCTATATTTCTATCTTTTTTCCAAGCTGAGATAACATTAGTATAAGAGTGATCCTGGGAGCAATGGCAATGAAGGGGTGCTCCGCATTCCCTAAACTTCATCCAGTTATGGAGTTCTGATGGATTACCAGCACTGGATTATTTTGGATTACTAATACTGGATTCTTTGAATATAAGATTTAAGAAATCCATTTAAAGGATGGACAGAAAAAAACTCTCCTTAATTTTAAAAATATATAGAATGTAATTTTAATAGAACATTCTTACATTTTGGTCGCTACGGTGGTCAGATAATCAGCGTGATCAAGGTGTATTTTTGTGCTCATCTTGTTTTACTAGAGGAGGTGTCTGTCGCAGAGAAACACGGTGAAACAAAAAATTAAAAAAAAATGAAAAGAAAAAAGAAAAAAGAAAAAAGAAAAAAAAAGCATTTTCCCAAACTACTTCTATCTATTTTATTTACTTAAATAACGCCTAAACCGAAATATGATCGGTTATAAAACCCCATAATAAGTAATCGCAAACAGCTTGTTTTCTACGATTTAATGTAAAATCTAAAGAATATATAAGCCGAATGAAGTTGATTATCTTCAAAATCAAACATATTTTTATTCAGCACCATTTAGGATTAGGATTAGAATGAGGGCTAAATTTGCCATAAGTTATGTCGGATCAAAATTCAGAACATGGATTATAGCTGGCTATAGCTATACTAAAACTATTTCTTAATGGCATGTTAATCAGTCTGTGGTTAGTTTATGCCTAGCGGTTAGGGAATTTCGATCATTTTATCCTTATATCTTAATTTTTTGTCTCACCCACGTGCCGTGACTGTTGGGTTTTGCCGGCAGTCGCGTCAACCAGCCTCAACCGACTGATAACCACCAAGTCACTACCTCATTAAACCAAACCACGTACCCGAATACGGTTAGTCTAGAGAGAAGTGACTGGAGTATAACCTGTATACAGGATTCTCGTTCCTATTTATGAACTTTCTTGACAGCATCAGCAATTACTTCCGGTAAAAATTAGCCAATCAGAGACGAGGATTGAAAGCATTGAAAATCATTTACAACTATTCCCAAATACCCAGATACTCAATTGCTGTCAGAGGTTTCTGCCCGGAAAACGTATCTTTTGGATTGCCAGCAATGGATTATTTTGGATTACTAATACTGGATTCTTGGAACATAAGATCTAAATGACGACAAGGATTCTGACAATAGGAATAATCATACAGTTTCACGTAATTATTCTTATTTTATAATAGTCGGTCAGACTTCACAGTTGTATAGTTTGATATAACAAAACCTTGGTAAACAATTATTGCTTAATTTTCTATTCTTAATACAAACAGCAGAGCCATTTGCCTAATGAGTAGAGTGTTCGCCAATGGTCCGGGAGACCGGGGTACAATTCCAGATCGAGTCATACCAAAGATTCCAAAATGGTACTTGATGCCGCCTTGCTTAACACTCAGCATTAAGTAAGAATCAAGGGTAAAGTGAACAATCTAAGGAAAGGAATAGCGCCCTGCCCTACACCTTGGTGTCGTAGCTATTGAAAAGGGAGCCTTCAGGTGACCCCTCGACTAAGGTTGCCAAATTTACTTTACTTACTTACTATGGTACATCAACCGTTTTTGGTGATTTAGCGCTAAATCTTGTTTATACATATTTATTAAATATATATAATTTGTAAACACATTCTGTTGATAAAATTTTTAACGGCCTGAACTCATTTTTTGTGCACAGTTAATGGTTTCAAACATTGCTATGAAATAATAATAATTCTATTTCCTATTAATCATTTGTTTGGACGTAATCATGTGGTTATAAATATTGCAATTTAACACTAATTCTGTTCAACACTATGCATTCATTTGCACTCAGTCAAATGGTTCCAAGTATTGTTATTGCTATAATTCAAATGAGGCTCACAGGTTAAAGAGTTTCATGTATTGGTATTTTGTATGAATTCTTCTATTCAACATTACTCATCCCTGTGCACATAGTTAAATGGTTTCAAGTATTGCTATGTATCACTAACAATTCAATCAAATACCGGTCATTTGTTTACACGTTGTTAAATGATCCAACAGTTCTATTTCTAACAATTCGATTAAATGTAAGTTATGTTTTTACGTAGAGTTCAAATATCAAACAGTTCACTTTGACCCATAGATAGTACCCTATTAGGTGCAACCACTTCAGTTCAGAGTGGACTTCAGAGCAATGTCAATGAAGGGGTACTCCTTATTCCCCAAATCTCCAAAGCTGGAGCCACAACGTGAGATTGTTTAATGTTATATCCAGGCCTGTCATTGTGGGTGGAGATCTTACAACTCGGCAGTGATTCAGTAGTGGTGTTTTACCATCCCAGTCGACTTGGCTGAATTATATAGTATTAAGTATTCCTACGAAATACAAATAATTTGTGTATAGTGGAATAGTTAAAGTATTGCTTTCGAATACTAATGATTTTATGGTTTGAAGTAATGTATACGAGTGGTAATAACTTTCATGTTTTCATCGATGGGTCACATTAGTTCTTTTATTGAATTATGCGTATTCAATCGTACAATGTGTAAAAAAAAAACTTTTTTGAATCATAAATGTAAATGAACACGATTCTCTAACCTAAAGGCATAAAATTACACTAGACAGTTTAACATTGAAGTCAATCAATCAATCAATCTGTCGGGGTAAAGTAAATCGTTAAAATCAAACCAGTTGTAGTCAGCTTAAAAATTGACCTTATATTTTACCCTGCTTAAGACGGATGGGTCGGGTAAATACATACCAGTGAGATGAAATCTCATTGAGTTGTCTATATCTCTAGCCTTGTACTACGACTTAGCCAAGCTGAATAAATAATACCTACTTTCGTACATGTGTGTATCGAAGGCAAAAGGATATTTCCCGCACAACACGACGAAGATAACGCTATTTACTAAGCTTTACCTAGTACGACGTACTTGAAATATTGGTACACACACACTTGCTCCCCCCAACTAATCTCGAGTAGTTGTCTATACTGTCGATAACAGTGATGGACACAGCCAAATGAAAAACTTTCCTATTTTTCCCATAAACCTCTTATTTAGAAGTTACGACACCTTTCCTGTGAGTGCAATCTACTTTGTTTTGCTTTGTCTGAAATACAGGTTGCTGAAGGTACCTGATCTTCTGAGGAGCATGTTGAGAATAAATAATAAGGAGATCTTAGATATGGCAAAAGGTCACATATACGCGTCGATAGAACTTTCTTCTCAGCAGTAATTAGTCTGCGAGACGAGCTTGTAAAACAACTAGTCGCGATATTATATCCTCTATCTAAAAATATCATTGGAAAATATATGAACCCCCATCTGCTCCCAGATATGGTTTGAATAGTACCACTACTTTCCTTCTATAGAATGACTGACATTAAATAACGCACGAAGGTTGATATGACATTAAGTAAAGAAACCAAACGAACCCATTTTTCCACGAGCAGGTTGTAACACAATATCAATTTTTAATCAGAGAACAGCGGGTTTATACAAAGAGTTGTCCTTCTCCTTAGACGATAGACTTTTTGTCTTACCAAGGATAAAAAGTCCAGTCAACTCTTCTGTATATTCATAGCAGCAGGAGGGAGTAAGAGATGAATTCATGTCTTTCCCAAATTTATAAGCGAAAAGTAAAACGTAAATAGCTTCGTCCAGGTTTTATCTTGAGGGGTCAAGTGGCAGTACACCCACCCTCACCAAAAACTAAGGTGATTATACTTTCAATCCACTGACTAATCCACGTGGCTGGTTAAGTCTTCGAATGACACGCCCAATCCGCTAATATGCTCACGTCGTGTTTTTAGATTCAGACAACAGATCAATCGCTAGTCGGAGTCGCAAAGTTGATGAGTCGACGAATGAGACCGCACAATTAAAAAATCCGACCTCCCACCAAAATGAACGCCAACAAAGAACAGAACACAGTCTGCAACAACAATGACATTAAGTTTTTAAAAAGTGTCTTTTAAAAATGGTATGAATATTCACCTATCCCAGAGTTTGGGAGTTTATAATCAGAGACCCAGTGAACAAATTATCAGTCTGTCAGTTTATCGGCATTTGAATTCATTGCATTAGTTCTAGGCTTTTATATTCTCGCTTTCTTTACTCTGGTATAAGGCAATCTCATCTCCCTCCTGATTATCGTATATATGTATTTTCTCTCAGCTGAGGGGTGGTGGTGGCCGAAACTATTAACACTATCAGTTTTCTTTTATTTTGGATTTCAATGATTATTTCCACCCCTTTTACTTACTACACCTTTAATTATTTGATTCACCCTCACTTTTACCCAAAAGACGAAGTCGTCTCCAAATTCTGATATATTACTAATTTCATACTAGCATGATATTATTAATACATCAGAAACGTTTTAAAAAAAATTTTCCACGTTCGAATTTTTAAGAAAATGTTATTTCAAATCTTGGGTTTCAGCCGAAAAAAAAGTACTCATCCACCTAATGATTGACAGGTTCTGGTTTCTCGGGTCAAATCTACCGTGAAGTTTGCCTTCTACTAATTCGTAGACATAACAGTTTGCTAGCATTCAGAATGCTATATCTCTTTCCTTTCTCATCAAATAATACGTTTTTGATGGCTTCTTTTAAAATCTATTTCCGTTAATTTTCACCGTTGCAATGTATGACTTTATTCTTCTAAAATCCAAACTGGTCAAATCCTCTTTTATAGTTAATAAAGTTATATGACTAGTTCCCTGACTCATGATTTGCTGTCGAATCTATTTCTAACAGCGATAACCATTATGCCACAGTTGCCTCCTGAAAAGGTAAGCGTAACTTAAATTTGACAAGAGACCGTATGTGCGGGGCATCGTTGAGGAACAAATTTAATTATAATAGTGGTTTGTTTGTTTTTTACAGCATGTTAACCTCGCCGGTTTATTTAACAGTCTTTAATTTTTTGAGCAGTTATATAATTTCAAGTAACACTTCCTTTTTAATAAAGAGCATTGGTTTATGATGTAGAGAAGAGATGATATCCCCCACTATTGAATGGACTGTTCTATTTGAATATAAGCAGTTACGTTTTTGATAGTGGCGGCCAGCATTTCTGACAATACTAACATACCCCGGTTAACACACCATGTACTATGAAGCCTTTTCATTGTATATTACAATTTTGAGTTATTTTTTCAATAACCCACACCAGTAATATTTCATAAAAGGTAAAAAGGAATCGAAATCTGGACATTGCAATAGTTTACATACGTTTATATTAATAACTTTCAAACCGATCTGTTCGATTCATAGACGGGACCGTACACGCTACGACTACAATTATTTAGAATGAAGCTGAGGATATTGACAACAAAAAAGATGACTCTTTCTCCCACAGAACTCCATAACTGGGTGAAGTTTAGTCTCATAACCAGGAGATGTGATTATGTTGGTTGGTTGGTTGTTTTTTTATGGCATATCAACCTTCGCAGGTCATTTAACGCCAAATCCATTTTTATACAAATAGTTCTATTTCAAACATTTCAGTTTAGTATTAGTAACCAGTTTAAATGTAAGTACAGTTTAATTGTGAAAAACATTTCTATTTCAAGCTATTCAGTTTAGTCAGGCAGTTCGATTTCAGCTAATTCAGTTTAATATAAGTACAGATTTTGTTTACTGACACTTAACCAAACTACCTAATATAGAACTTCTCTGACATTTAACATTGTGTATAGTTTCAATGTAAGAAAAACTGTTCCATTTCAAACAATTCAGTTTAGTATAAGCACGAAGTTTAAATGTAAGTACAGTTTAATTGTCAAAAACATTTCTATTCAGCTTTGTCAAACAATTCAGTTTAGCATAAGCATGCCGTTAGTTCTATTTAACCCATAGATAGGGCCCTATCAGGTGCTACCACGTTTTGTCAGAGTGGTCCTGGGAGCAATGGCAACGAAGGGATGCTACGCATTCCCTAAAGCACCAGCATCACTGGAATCTCACCATCAGATTGTTTAGTGTCATATCCAGGACACTCATTGGGTGGGTGGGGGTCTTACCCCTCTGCAGAGGTGCAGTTGGTATATTGTACAGCCCTAGCCGACTGGGCACAGATGTGATTAACACTAATCACTGTCTCTTGAACGATAAACCATTATCCCAAAATAGTTGTTTTATTTAATCTATTGTTTGGTGTTGATTGTTTGTTTAATGGTATATCAACCTCTGTTGATCATTAAATGCCAAAGGCATCCTTGTTGAACAACGGCAAGAGAATCAGAAGGGCCTGGCCTTTCTCAAGGGAGTTAGTCCGAAAGGGAACTTAATAGCGCGATTGGACTTTTAACTCACTTACTACAATGTTGCAGTACAGCATGTTGATCACTGACTACACTTTATTTTATGGATTTTTATTTGAATGTAACAAGTATCAGTTGTCTAAATTTCCCGAAAATTCACTATGAAGTGTCCAGCAGGACACATAGCGTAACGGTTATAGGCGTTGGTTCCCTAAGCTTCTAAGGAGACAATCATCTGGAGGTTGCAGGTTCAATCCTGACTGCAGGCGAGTAAAAATACAGGAATACTAATCACTTGTACCCAGTTGTGGCGCTCAGAATCAGATCAGGTGACCTCCGTGGATTCAATAACGGACGCAGTTCGAAGTTCCGTGAAGGTTTCCGAGTTTGACAAACACCTGAAAAAGGCCGGAGGACATATCGGCCGAAACGTTGAGGAAATAACAATAAAGATGAAGACAATAGTCCGAAAACCCTTAATGATAAAAAGTAACTCGTATTATCGTACACAATTCGTATATATCTTAATTTCAAGGAGAGTTGTATAACATGTATCTCTACATAGATAATAAATTTATCTTGAAGATTTTAGTGGGTTGGATATTTAAAAAAGGGTGTGTCACTTAGGTTTAGTAGTGGTTAATTTTATCATCCATTTTACCAAATGAGATTTTAATGTTTTCAAAAGAAATAAGGATTTTTTTCCGGAACATTTAAGAAACCTTTGTTTTTTTATGGAGTGCTTCATTCATTTTATCTGTTTTATCAATCTATGGTTTATTTTCTTTATTATTATCTTTCACCTTTCTTTCTTTCTTTCTTTCTTTCTTTCTTTCTTTCTTTCAACTTTCTTTCTTTCTTTCTATCTTTCATTCTTTCTTTCTTTCTTTCTTTTATTTTTTTCTTTCTTTCTTTCTTTCTTTCTTTCTTTCTTTCTTTTCCTCACTAATTTTAACCTTCTTTTCTCACTCCCTTTAACCTCCCTCTTGGAAGTGACAGTAGGAATATTGGAGAGTAGTTTTATCTAATTTGCATATGAAGGAATGGTATAGATTTATTGTTGTAATTATTTACTAAGCCTTTTGCTTTGATGTGGCAGGGGTAATTTACGAAGTTCTTTACTTCGATGTGGCACAAGGCCGTATGAATAGGACACGATAGATTTATAGTCATGTAATAAAGTGGAAATACGAAAAAGTTGACATTGAGCACCTCGGGTAGTATAACGGTTGGGAAACTTTATTGGCTCTTGATTACTGGTGAGTTTCATTCTAACTGGGTGATCCATACTTTTGGCCTTATGCCACAACTACGAAATGCTTAGTAAATAATTACGGAAAGGGAACATTGCGCACCTCGTTTGGTGTAATGGTTAACAAACTAGAGTAGGAGACTCTGAGTTGTTAGCTCGAATATTTTCAACACTTCACTTGCCCAATTTTCATGCTTTATGAATGGGTAAATTAGAAAACATCACTCAGGTCTGCCAACCATATTAAAAGATTAGTGTATTTTTCCACTAGTAAGTTGAAGGATTTTGAAGATCCATCTATTCGTATCTATAACTCGAAATCAAGGTAGTATTTAAACACTTGTTTTCAAAAAGGTTCTCATCTATAAATAGGTTGCTGGTACGAGGAAGAAATCTAAAGAAAGAAAGAAATAGAACAAAAAGGGAAGAAAAGTGAAAAAAAAAGTAAGAAAGAAAGAAAGAATGAAAGAACAAGTAAGAAAAAACGAAAAAACTGAAAATGAAAGAAAGAAAGAAAAAAGAAAGAGGATAAAAGCAAAAGAAAGCATAAAAATGAATGAATGAAAGAAAGAAAGAAAGAAAGAAAGAAAGAAGGATAATGAAAGAAAAGAAGCAAAAAAATAAAGAAATGAAAGAAAAAAGAAAAGTGATAAATAATATGAAGTAGATAAATGAAAGACTCAAACAGAAAAAAGAAAAAAGAAAGAAGAAATAAAAATGAAGGAAATAAAAAGAAGAAAGAGAGAAAGTAAAAGCCAATAGAAAAATAAGGTAGAAAAATGAAGGAAAGTAAGGAAATTGAAAAAAGAAAGAAGAAAGAAAAAAGAAAGTAAAAAAATAACAGAAAGCATGAAACAAAAAAATAAAAGAACGAATGAAATACTGAAAAAAAGAAAAGAAAAACTCCTCATGTGATTCTCTTCGTCCTTCGGCTTTTCCCAAAGCGAAAACCACCAATGAAAGAAGAGAAGTTTCAGAATGATAACAAGATTAAGTAGGAGATGATTTAGCCAATGGCGATTCCGAAAGTGGACATTAAAAACTGTTGTAATTAGTGGAAGGGATAATTATGGTGGAAAGAAATATTCTGAAGAGAACTGAGGAGCGTCTATCCGAGGTAGACCATTCATTTGTTAATATCAAATGACTAGATACTTTCTATGGAAACTTCTATTCAAATCTAACATATTAATCCCACATTAGTCTGAACTTTTCTTTTCTATTTCAATAAACTTCATTAAATCAAATTGGTTGCTCAAAACGTATTTCTTTGCATCCACGGAGGTTTTCTGCGAATAGAATTTGTCTCTTGTATCTAGACGCATACGTCGAAGTTGATTAAATGATAAATTGATGCTGTCATAAACAACCTTTTTTCAAAGGAGACTTTGATGAAAAACAGATGAAATCTGGATGAAAGATGAGTACGCAAACGTATGTTCTATAATTTGTTTTTAAACTGCAGGCAGAATGTGCTATTTGCAATAACCTTCCCTGCTTTCTCGTTTTACTATGCAAAATAGTTCTTTATAACACAGCATGACTCAGTACCAAGCAAAGATATATGGTGCAACATCAATAGATAGGATGAGCATAGGAAAGGCAGCTGAAAAATTATCTGTCCAACCAAGATAAGAATTAATTTTATATTCGTTTTAAATTAAAAAAAAAAAAATTAACCCTTTAATTACTGGATGCATAGGTTTCAAATGAGTACATTTTTTGGTAAATTATGTAGTTGCCTTCTCAAGCTCGGTGTACCGTGAGTCAGACTTCTTATTCCCAAAGGACCCAATGACTGATTCACCGACAACATGGGTCAACGACGAGAACGCTCCCAGTTAGTGCGTGAAATGGTCATTCTGGATTTGGAGATCTTGAGAGGGTTCGAAGCGTTAGTTAAGTAGCCAGCCGAGGACAAGGAAAGGCCTTAAATTTGGCTTTTAGAGAAATGGCGCCCTTACATTGGCTAGGATTATTAACACGATGATCTTTCATTTATCGACTAAAAATATCAATTCATGTCTTCCTATTTTATGGCTGGCTCGAACTGAATTTAAAAGGCACTAATGAAACGAGCGTCAATGTTCCTAGAGACCTGGGTTCAATCCCAGGTCGCGTCATACCAAAGACTTTAAAAATGGTACTCGATACCTCCACTCAGCAATATAAGATACGTATCAAAGGAAAGTGGAGCAATTCAGGGAAAGAAGTAGCTCCCTCCCCTAAAACTCAATGTAGTAGCTAGTGAAAAGGGAACCTTCTGGTCGCCCTCGACTACTGTCGCCAACTTTACTTACTTTAATTTGCTTGGAACATGTGTATGACTTTCTTTTCTATGAACTTGTCATCTCTTCATTTCATCTCTTGCAACTTGCACCGACGCCATGCTACACGACAAATACTCCTCAACAACTTGAAATCAAATTAACACTTTGCATCGATTGCATTAAATCCAACATTATACTTCAAATTACGAATGATACAATATTAGTTATTTTAATATCAGTACATCAATCAAACAGGCTACATTTGCACACTAGACAGACGCTCTCTGAAACTAGAAGACAAGTTTACCTACCTAGAAGCAGTGTCTCATCAACCGAAAAAGACATCAACACGCGGCTAACGAAGGCATGAACAGCTATCGATAAGCTATCGATCATATGGAAGTCAGACCTGACCGATAAAATGAAACGCAGTTTCTTCCAGGCAGCGGTCGTATCGATACTGCTATATGGATGCACTACTTAGACGCTTACAAAACCGCTGGAGAAAAAGCTAGACGGTAATTACACAGGAATGCTGCGAGCAACATTGAACAAATCCTGGGGGCAACACCCCACAAAGCACCAACTATACGGCAACCTGCCTCCCATCACGAAAACTATCCTAGTTAGACGAACCAGACATGCAGGACACAACTGGAGAAGCAGGGACGAGCTCATAAGTGATGTACTCCTATGGACCCCCACATATGGCCGAGCAAAAACAGGACGACCAGCTCGAACATCCATACAGCAGCTGTGTGAGGATACGGGATGTAGCCCTGAAGACTTTCCAGATGCGATGATCGATGGAGAGAAGTGGTGAGAGAGGGTCAGGGATATTCGTGCTGGCAGCATGACATGGTGATGATGACCTCCGACCTATTTCCCTCACATTTTGTCAGCAGTGCATTAATCTTATCTACACTTGGAAAGTGTAGATAAGTGGTTAGATGGTTAGGTTTCTTTGTTTTATGGCATATCAACATTTCTAGGTTATTTAATGCTAAAGCCGTTCTCCAAGAAGAACAGTAGTGGTACTGTTTAACCCATAGCTGGGAGGATAAGGGGGTTCATACCTTTCCCAAGGATATTTGTCCGAAAGTGAACGTAATAGAGCGGCTGGAGTTCGAACTCACTTACAACGATTTTGCTGTCCATCGCTTTAACCATTATACCAAGAGGACACCTCACCATAAGTGGTTAGAGAACATTACAAAAATATATAAAAAGAGTATTGACTTTGTGATGAATATATATTTACCTACCTTTCTGCACGAACAGGATGCCAAACTAGGTCTAGTAATTGAGTATCTGGAGTTCGAACACGTTAACTATGATGTCAAAGACGAGCACGTTAGCCATTACGAAACGGCGACTTGTCCCATAGAGTGCATGTTTCCTGACAGTAAATTATTTCCTTCTTGGTCCAGTTGAACATTTTTCTGTAGTCCATCTAAGTCCTCCACTCTTCGATATGAGATAGACGTTGTTGACTTGGAAATTGATATTTGGAAATATTGGGATTAATTTTGGCGATAAAACCTTTCTATGTTAAGTCACATTTCTCGCTTGATCATCGAATTTATATAGCAATACACCTGGTTAGCAGTTAGACTGTTGGCCTCTTAGAAACAGCAATTTAAGGACTGAGTACCAGAGTAAGAAAAGTTTAGTGAATAAAACTGATCTTTGCCAGCAGTAGGTAAAAATAATTTCACTTCATGCACTTTAAAAACTGACTGGAGGGATATCTTCTCCCTTTCCCAATATATACATATATATACATATATATGCGTAAATGTGTGTGTCTCTGCCTGCGTCTATATCTATGTGTGTACGTGAAGACCGAGAAATATATATATATATATATATATATATATATATATATATGTAGAAAGAGAGACAATTATAAATGTATATATATGTATGTGTTTGTATGTTAAGAGAGCGTAAACTGAAAAACAATGCCACTTGGTACCTGTCACTTATCAAACCAAGAGAGAGTGCGTTCTTGTCCGTGTATTTAGGCTGTCGATTTTCTTCAAGGTACATCTTATTAAAGAGGAAACATTATATATATATATATATATATATATATATATATATATATATATATAATGTATTTAGGCAGCAGATTTTCTTGTAGGCATAATTCATTAACGATGTCAGACAAGGGTTTGGAGTTGGTTATCAACCGTTTTCCGTTTCACGAGAGAGATGTTGTAATTGAGGATGAAGGCTGAGTAATAATTGTCCAAAGTTGTGCACTTTCAACCTTCACCGGTCATTGTCAAGGATGTGCGTGCAACCACTCCAAAGATTCCGAAATGTATTTTTGTGATCAATAAATATTTTGATTGAGTGCTTGTAGCTGAGGTTGTATTTGAACTCAGAGTTTGAACGTGCTCAATTCACAGATCAGAATCACGTGACTATAAATCATGAAGTCTTTAGAACGATATACTTATGACAGATGCATTTAAGTATTGTAGAGTATAAATTAAAAGAGATTTTATTGGGTGTTAGTAGATTGTTTTTTTTTTTTGTAAGAATGGCTTCTAGTATTTGCAGCATTTTTTATAACTCGTGCTCCGTCCGAAATTTGACTTATTGTCTATAATCTTTCTTATATTTGTGGAGTCTTTCATTTATCTACTTGTGATTCATAACCGTTTAAAATTTACTTCGCTGATGCTGCTGGTTTCCTCGTGGCTGAGAGGTGGAGTCTTGGATTGGCGTTTGAGTCAATCGGATTTCGATCCCAGCAACGGGAATCTAGTTTGTCTAGCCACACTGATGGGTTCTGATAGAACGAAACAGATCTGTCTGTGGATGACAATATATCGATATATATATATATATATATATATATATATATATATATATTGTCATCCACAGACAGACTGTTTCGTTCTATCAGAACTCTTCAGTGTGGCTAGACCCGCAGGACGCTCGACACACATATATATATGTGTGTGTGTGTGTGTGTGGTTCCCTGATATCCTCCTAGGAAATGGACACACTGACACAAGTTCAACTCTCGAACAAGGTTGCTTGACTTGACATAGACCTAATACTCTTTGGAAAGGTATGCATTCAATTATTCTCAAGTGATTCATGGGTAAATAGTACGGCATTGGGGGATCTTAACCTCGGTATGGCAATTTGTAATATAATGTCAGAGGGATTTAGTTTTATATATCTTGCCTTTGGGTTTAGTTAGGCTTAGAACCTTTCGGCTCAGCACATGGGTTAGTTAGGTGCAAACTTGAGCACAGGTGTTGACGCTTGTTCGGGAGGATGTGTCGTTTTCAGATGTCAAAGTAAAAATCCCAGAGAAAGGTTGACCAGTGGATGTGAATGACGTCATTCACCGGAAGCGTGCGCGGAGGATTTTTGGGATTTTGAAAAAGTCGTTTAGTTGAGTTCCAGGGCCGGAGGAAGACGGTTGACTTTCGCTAGCTCGTAGTGGCCTTGTGGCGGGCACCACACATGTTGGGGGAGCAGATGGAAAAGTCATCATAGAAAGATTGTGCATCTCTCTTCCTTATGTCGAAATCTTTAACTCAAAGGTAATAAAAGGTTTCGTACTTGAACTAAGAAGTCGTTACGTGTTTTTCGTGTTTCGGGATTCTTATGTTCTATGTATATATGTTATGAACATTCTATGAACATTTCACATATCCGTATCTGGCTATGGTACAAATTGATCAACGTGTAGGAAAACACAGAATTCAAAACTGTTAAACACTGACCTTGTGTCAGATCCTGCTTGTGCGATGGAGTTGTTAAATACAAATATATCAGTACTTTGAGATGTATCAACTTTTTAAAATCTATTCAAAATCATTTCATTTCTGTGACCAAAACTAGGTAAGAGCAATAATGAAAAGTAAAAATTAAGTAATTACTAAGAAATATGATTTTTCTTACCAGTTTTATTCACTTTATGCATCATGGAATAAAGAAAACAAAGGAAAAAATATATGGTTCCGAAACAAAAATACGTGATATGTCTGCCCTTAACAGCCTTTGTACAACAGACCAAAATCTATAAAGAACCAGACCACTCACCCTTAGACTGCACTGAAAAACGCACATAAGCATACTTTCGTATATATATATATATATATATATGTATAATGAAAATAATTCCTACATGGCCACGAGTGAGTCTACCAAGATTTCACGAAACGGCTCATCAGGATGGAAATGTTTCTCATTATTATAACCCATAAACTTAAAAAACAATAACAATAAAACCGCCAAAAAAAAAAAAATAATCCCAACATTATACATACTCCTATAAGTATTATTAAACATAACACCAAAAGAACAGTAAGAATAACCTGGAAAAAAAAATTAAAAATGCTGATGAACTTGATGAAACTAAGTGTTCATTTTGAAATGCTAATGGATTTTATATAAGACGATATCAGAATTTGTCGGCTGAAATATCTATAAAATTTGTTACCTATTATTAACCATTATCAAACTGGAATAGGCTAATCGCCAAGGATTATAATACACCAAATGCATTCTCTATAAGAGGATAAGACACCCCAAAAGGGGTGTACTGGGCATTACACGAATTGGCAACCGGTGATGAGGCCCCATTTCTCGAACTAAAGGGTGTACAGAGTCACTCCTTTATTGCCAGTGGTGTCCTCGTGGTGTAATGGTTAAAGCGATGGACTACAGAATCGTAGTACGCGAGTTCGAACTCACGTCGTGCTATTACACTCACTTTCGGACAAATACCTTTGGGAAAGGCATGAACCTCCCAGCTATGTGTTAAGTAGAACGACTATTGTCCTTCTCAAAAAAAGGATTGATTGGGCATTTATTAACCCAAGAAGGTTGATATGCCATTAAACAAAGAAACCGAAAGCTTCATTGCCATTACACCCAGTTCCAATTATTATTATTCAACATATTTACCTACTCCTTTTGATTCTTTTCTCCTTTAGTATTTTAGGCCTCAGCTGGACTTAGAATACGACTGTATCCTTTGTAGAGGAGTAAATCTCCAAAATATCTATCGGTTTCATTATTATTTTTCTCTTTTGAGAGTTTTTCATACCAAATTTAACTGATGTTTGTTTTTTTACAGGAGTCAGCAAGTCTCCTCAAGTCTCCGGGACTTTTCTCAGTATTCTGGTCGATCTCAACAATACTGTAGTTTGGATATTCTCGACTCGCTCTCTTATTTCCAAGTCCCCCAGTCTCTGTACTAATCTTCTGTGACTGTACCAAGTACATGAATTACTATTAGTATAAATGTTACCTTATTATCATTATTAGTGAATTGGAATAAATACCAGAAAATATATAATTGTGTACAAATTTTTGTATAGGAATAACTGAAAACATATGAAGATGTGAAAATTTCGTGCGTTTAACTCCGACATTAGATAAATAACTAATTTCGAATTTTAGCATTAAATAACCCATTTCGAATTTTTATAAAAAATAACCGATTTCGAATTTTGACATTGCATAACCCATTTCGAATTTTTGCATAGAATAACCCATTTCGAATTTTGATATTAAATAATCCATTTCGTATTTTGACATTATAAAACCCATTTCGAATTTTGACATTGTATAACCCATTTCGAATTTTTACATAAAATAACCGATTTCGAATTTTGATATTATGTAACCCATTTCGAATTTTGACATTAGATAACCCATTTTGAATTTTGGCTTTAAATACCCCTTTTTGAATTTTGATATTAAATAGCCCATTTCGAATTTTGACATTTATTAACCCATTTCGAATTTTGGCATTAAATAACCCATTTCTAATTTCGTTATTAAATAACTAAAACTATACGAAACATTTTTCTAATTTTCTTATGCTTTTTCTTCCTTTTGTTCTTCTTGTTTTTAAGTTCCTTTTTCTTTTCAAGTTCTTCGCTATCATTTTACCTTATTCTTATCCTCATTGTTCACCTTTCCTGCTTTACTTACAGACACTTGGATTCATCTTATTTTGCTTTTTACCATTTCCCAAGAGGAAAAGATTTTAATTCCGATACTCTTTTCGTTTTATTCTTTGCACCGAATCAAAATCAAAAGCTGAAAATGAAAGACGTCAAAAAGTCGCTTGTCTAGGTCAATCAGTGCAATAACTCAGCAGGCAAAAGAAGCAAAAAATAAACACGTTTGGATTAAAGGAATTTTCTGCTCTTGTATGCATGCGGAAGTGCACTAGAAAACACACACACACACACACACACACACACACACACACACACACACACACACACACGTGTGTGTGTTTGTGTTTATCTATCTAATCTGTTCCTCTATAGCTATCTGCCTGTCTATCATATGCAGCATGAATGAAACATGGAGGGGGACAGGTACTTTGGAAGTTGCGCATCCGTACGCATATATTTCCTAAGCATACTCTAGGCTAATACTGAAAGTAAATATATAGCATATATGAATATCTGCACCTGGATCTATAAGCTCAGTAAGTGAAAACGTTGCTTGAGTGTAGTTGGGAACTTTCCCAATAATATACTTTCAGACGACTCTATCTATCTATCTATCTATCTATCTATCTATCTATCTATCTATCTATCTATCTATCTATCTACACACACACACACAGATACACACACACACATATATATATATATATATATATATATGTATGTATGTATGTCAGTTTGTGTAATATATATATATATATATATATATATATATATATATATATATATATATATATATATATATATATATATATATATGAATAAATTTTCGGTGCATGAAAATTTAATAATTAGAAAGAATGGGAGAATCATATTTACTTATTTCTACCAAAATGATAAAAACAAATTTGAAGGAACCTTCCGTTCGGCACGTGTTCAATAAATACCAGGGAAACGTTTTAAAAAGGTAAAATTTTTCAGTCGTAATGGAGGGGATAATCTATCTATCTATCTATCTATCTATCTATCTATCTATCTATCTATCTCCGTGTGTGTGTGTGTGTGTTGTGTGTGTGTGTGTGTGTGTGTGTGTGTGTGTGTATTACACCAAGAAAACGTTTTGGAATAAGCACACTTTGATTATATTCACGTAGGTTATGTTTTAGCAGTAAAAAACTAATTAAAGATTAAATTTCCTCAGCATGGCTTTGCAAAAACTACGGTTAATTTAAACAGTTTCATATAGTTTGTTAATGAGTCCAGAATGCTGTTGATTTACTCTGACATCCCTTATTTAGAATCTATATACTTATCAATCTGTAAGTTATCATTTACTTCAATGTGGGTGTATTGCTTGTACATGTAACTTTGAGTAAATCCAAAAGGCATAGTCAGGTGAAGTATTTTATATATCAGTATATATCACACCAACTGCATCTCTGCCGATGGGTGAGGCCCCACTCCAACTAGTGTTCTGTATATGACATTAAACAACCGGATGGTGAGGCTCCTGTAATGCTGTAGCTTTGAGGAATGCCAGGTATCCCTTCTTTGCCATCGCTCCCAAATCCACTCTGAGCCGGAATGGTAACACCTAATAATGTCAAATCTGTGGATCGAATAGAACTGTTTGAAATTTAAACTGAGTGTAAACCAATGACTTATGTCTATAAAAAAATAAAAAATAAAAATGAAATAAAAACTGAAATCTGAATATGAGCACAGGTAAAAAAAATCATACATAATAGTGGTAATTCTAGCTAAAGTAAGAACATTAAGTTTATAATACTCAAAAATTCACTCTGAATTGTCCAGCAGGACACATGGCGTAACGGTTCTACTAAGAAGACAATCATCTGAAGGTTGCAGGTTCAATCCTCACCACAGGCGAGTAATATACAGGAATACTTAACACTTGTACCCGGTCATGGCAAACGGAATCACGACCCCCGTGGTTTCAATAAAGGACGTAGTTCGAAGTTCCGTGAAAGTTCCCGAGTTCGACAAACACCTGAAGAAGGCCGGAGGACATATCGGCCGAAACGTTGTGGAAATAACAATAAAGATGAAGACAATAGTCTGAAAAACCTAAATGATAAAAATCAACAAACTTCGTCTCTGAAATTTAGACGATTTATGTCTAATTGAGTTGTTAGAAATAGTTTGATTATTTCACTGTTTAAACAAATCACTGATATATTTAGTGATATATAGCAATACTTAGAACAATTTGACTTTGTTGACTTATGCTAAATTGAATTGTTAGAAATAGAACTGTTGATACTTTAACAGTATGTAGCTACAAAATGTGTTATATATCTATATGTATTCAAAGAGAGGAGGAGACAGTGATAATGAAAGAGTGGGTTTCCACAAAAGTGCATACACTTTGATTTATTATAAATCATATGTTTAAGATATATTCAAGTTTTATAATATAAATTACTGAAGACAAGTATAGAGTATTTTCAGGTATCGCAGTTATTTGAACTGATGACCGTTTTTGCCCAGACAACGGGAAAAGACAGATTTGCAAATATCGTAGCAAACTGATGGACGTTTTGTTTAAGGCACTGCTGAATACGGAACAGATGAAATAGCAAACTTCACAAATCGTTTCAGTTAGTATTTGGGTGAATTCTTTTTCAACTGCTTCACTCACTTGATTAATTGTTGCAAGTTTTGTGGTATAGTTGAATGGCAACTTCTTGGAAACTCACGGTATGCATGCTACGATTGAGCTTCAAGTAAAGTTACCACTGGTGACAGTATAGTGGAGGTTCTCAGAGATAGATGTAATTGGACAGGTCACTTGCCAAAGCATGTATAAGTTTTTGGGACATCTTATATATATATATATATATATATATATATATATATTTGTGGTATAGTTGAATGGCAACTTCTTAGAAACTCAGGGTATGCATGCTACGATTGAGCTTCAAGTAAAGTTACCACTGGTGACAGTATAGTGGAGGTTCTCAGAGATAGATGTAATTGGACAGGTCACTTGCCAAAGCATGTATAAGTTTTTGGGACATCTTATATATATATATATATATATATTTGTGGTATAGTTGAATGGCAACTTCTTAGAAACTCAGGGTATGCATGCTATGATTGAGCTTCAAGTAAAGTTACCACTGGTGACAGTATAGTGGAGGTTCTCAGAGATAGATGTAATTGGACAGGTCACTTGCCAAAGCATGTATAAGTTTTTGGGACATCTTATATATATATATATATATATATATATATATATATATATATATATATTTGTGGTATAGTTGAATGGCAACTTCTTAGAAACTCAGGGTATGCATGCTACGATTGAGCTTCAAGTAAAGTTACCACTGGTGACAGTATAGTGGAGGTTCTCAGAGCTAGATGTAATTGGACAGGTCACTTGCCAAAGCATGTATAAGTTTTTGGGACATCTTATATATATATATATATATATATATATATTTGTCTGTGTGTGAGTGTGTGCATGCGTGTGTATGTGTGTGAGATGGTAGATTCATATAAGTAAAATATTACTGCTGTTTCTTGTTACTTGTTATATAAACTTTCTCCAGAAAATCACTGAGGTGTTTGAGAAATTGTTTTAAAAAACCCACACGGACGTTGTTGCCAAGAAAGCAAAAGAAATACGTATTTATCTTTCTTTTTAAATTGCAGGGTGCCAAGTCAAAGGGGTAACACCGACGAAAACTGGATTCAAGAACCGAGTTCAAATTCAAGACATATTGTGTTGTCCTAAAGTTATTGAGAAAGGCTGAAATAACCCTTTTATACCCGCAGTTTTAAGTACAATGCAAGTACAGATCTTCGTTGGCAAGCTCTTTGTGGGAACAATTACTCTGAATTGAAAACTTGGTGGTTGTTTGGCGAGTAATTTCAACTCGTAAAACAGACATGCGACTAAAACTGACGCTTCGTCCTCGTTTGGATGGCTTCAATTTTTATCTTACTTTGATTGTTGGTTCGTTTCAGTATTATTATATATGGCATACAAACCCTTTTGGCTTATTAAAAGTTATATCCTATTCACACACACACACACACATACATATATATATATATATAAGTAAAAAGTAAAGTTGGCAACCGTAGTCAAGGGCGCCCAGAAGGCTCCTTTTTCAATAGCTACCACACCGAGGTGTAGGGGAGTGTGCTACTCCCTTCCCTGGATTGCTCCACTTTACCCTTGATACAGACCTAATATTGCTGAGTGTTAAGCATGGAAGTATCAAGTACCATTTTTAAAGTCTTTGGTATGACTCGACCTGGGATTGAACCCAGGTCTCCTAGACCATTAGCGTACACTCTACCCACTAGGCGAATGAGCCTATATATACATGGTGCGGAAGCAAAATTAAGAATATCATTGTATAATAATAAATGACTTTATTATAAAACAAGATTAATTTTAATTTAAAAAAAATAAATTACTAAATAATAAGATTGACACAAAATAGTAAATTTACTCACTAAGGCCGATATTTTTTCAATTATTGTATCGACACGCAATCGAAACGATTTTCATGCGTTCAAAAGGAATTCTACAGATATTTTATTCCAATCCTCTTGGATAGCAGTCTTAAGCGAGCCAACATTTAGATGGGAAGTTGCATTTGTTTTGTTTTCTAAAACGCCCCATACAGTGCAATCAAGGGGGTTAAGGTCTGGGCTTGACGGAAACCATAAAGAAACTCCAATTATTTCAGAAATATTTCTTCCTTGCTTTCGGGGTTAAGCAAATCTTAGATACTTGGTCATTTATTTTAATTGAGCTTTTCATGAAAATTTAGATTCTTTGTGTTTTTTTTTCGAAAATTGGACTAAGAAAGAAAAACATTTAAATACTTATTCCATATTTTGCTTCCTCACCAGATATAATATCATATATATATATATATATATGTATATATATATATATATTTACTAACCTACTATCTACCAGTATTCACGGTTACCAGGAAAAAAAAACGCCAGGAACCAGAGATAAAAATATCTCGAATCACCGCCCGGGGGAAAAAAGAAAAAATATCATAAGACAAAAAAAAAAAAAAAGAAAAGAAAAAGAAAAGGCCAACTCCGTCACGCTAGTTAAAAAAAATCAAGATATATGCAATCAGTTGGTCAAAAGAAAAATAAAACTCACCGTAAAACGCTGCAATGCTACAATTACAAGAGTGCTCAACACAAGTGGAGCCAATTACAAAATTAACTTAAATCACGAGTCGGAATTCTCCTACTAAAGTTTCACCTCAACGGATCATCAGGGAGTCTCGCACCGACCCCGATATATATATATATATATACACACACACACACATATATATATATATATATATATGTAAACGAATAATTTGTTAAGTATCATTTTTAAACAAGCCAGAATATTTTGTTAACCTACAGTTAAATGTTTTCGATTATTGTTATTAAGTATTAATAATTCTATTTAATATTAACCATTTGTTTGCACGTTTCTAAGTGGTTTCAAGTATTGCTACCCGATACTTATATATATTTAAAACTAATTAATTGTTTGCGCACAGATAAACTGTTTCAAATATAGTAAATGATAGAATAGTTCCATTTGACCCATTGATGAGACCCTAATAGAGACCATTACTCCGGGTCAGAGTTGAAACTGGGAGTAATAGTAAATAAGCGGCACCCAACAGATCCCAAATCTCTTGGACTGGAGCCTAAACATCAAATGGTTAAGTATCATATCTGGAACACTCATTGAGGGCAGGGTCTATCACTCTGCAGAGGTATAGCCTGCGTATTCTACATCCCCAGCTTACTGGGGATTATTCTTAGTATAGCTTGAAAAAATATACTTCACTTGTCATTAAAGGAAAAAAATTAATATCATTTTAAGATTTATCTTGACAAATCAAATCCTGTGCTCAATTCTTATTCATTGTTATAACACAAACATGACAACTTTGGCTTCTGACAATAAATCTATTGTTTATGCAGCCGTTTTGCTCTTAAGTAAGTGAGGCAGTTTGCGTTCAGTTATTGGGATAGGTTTGAAAATAAGTAAAAGTTAGAAAACTGTCAAGCTGCCATATCTTTTTTTTTTTTTATTACCGTCTAATATTACATTTACTTGTGTGATTACATAGAAGACATTGTTACTTTCAGGGTGTTATTCACCTTTCTTTGCATTAACTCTGATGTTACAGCGTTAGTCATTTCCTCTAATGTAGAGACAATAATGCATCAAAGAATGCCTGTGCATACTAAACAGAACAGTTAAAAAGCAAAAATATAAAACAAAACGAAACGAAACCAACATCCGAATGAAAATTTCTAAGACTTTAATATTTTCGTTAACAAGAAAATCTTTCTTTTTTTTTTTTATGTTTAGCTTGTTTAAGTCAAGTACATGAAGTAAAAGTATATCGTTTGGTTGAAACATTATACGCGTACCCCATCACTTTTCCCAGCTATAGGTAAATAATAGGGCGAGGCAACCAGGCTAGGTGAAGGAAACCTCTGAATTTAAATCCGCAGTACACTGTGGAAAAATTAAACGTGGGGAACAGTGGAAAAAATGCAGCAGAACCAAAAAGAGGAATTTGAAAAGACTTTTAAAAAAGTAACGAGAATAAGAATTTATCTTAACTTTAAGATTAGAGAACGTTGAGTTCATAAAGAGAAATGAGTCGTCGCAGTTTCCTACCGTAAGAAAAAGATGATTCTAATACTCTTCTGTCAATGAAAACTTTATGGAATTAGAGTGTGTCAAAGAACAACGAGACGAATATAAAGAAAACTAATGTTGAATGAAATGTTAATTTCTGTCTTCGTAAATATAGCTTCAGTCTCAAAACTTTTGGAACATATCTCATTTGAAATAGTTGATTATCATTTTCATTTCACTAATTTGCAATCGGTGTTATGGTTATCGTCGTAGGAAATGGAGACGGTGACATGAGTTCAAATCCTGGACGAGACTGATTGCATTTCACATAGTACTAATACCCTTGGGAAAGGTATGAATTCAATTATTCTCCCTCCAGCTTTGGGTAAATAGTAGGGAAGACTGATTTCCTCAGCCCTGGTGAGGCAACTAGTCTAAGAGAAGGAAATTTTTGAATTCAAACCTGCTAAACTCCGCTAAAAAATTGACCTTGTTTCATATCCTGCCCGAGCGGAGGGGTTGGTAAATATGGTAAATCAGGTCCCCTTCTCTTATATTTATTCTAAGTAGCTCTCAACAAAATACTTTTTATTAACTGTTGGAAGTTTTGATTACATGAAAACGTACAAATTCTTTTTCAAAATATTAATTAAATGCTAAAATAAAAGGAAGACTTGAGTATTTAGATAGAGGAGACAGAATGTTAAAAAGAATCTTTACAAATATAAAGACAAACAGTTTCCTTAAATTACAGTGGACAAAACGTCAAGAAGGATGTACAAATATTTTCAAGGTAATTAAAATGAAGCAAAGCAGACTCTTTATAGCATTTGAAAGCCACCATTGAAAGATTAATCGGACATTTTGTTAGTGGAACTGTGAAACTTCACTCACATAAATCCTAGCTTTAGTCAAAAGTAATCACCGTCTCTTTTTGTTTTTTAGTTGTGATTTATTTAGCGGAAGTGGAGTCAGTTTTGCGATTACAATTTTATTTATACTGAATCAAGAAGTTATTTAAATGTTAATAAAAGATTAGCGATAATTCTATTCGCTTATATAAAAATAAGAGATAAAGAAAATCACGAACGAAATATTTTAGTCTAAGAAAGTTTCGAACCTGATACAGGTTGAAAATTTCTATCGTTTGCGAAAGGGTCATTAACTTCCAAATAATTATTTGTGTGGCATAGTGAGCGCCGACTACTTTGTCAGTGATAGCTAATCGTCCGATGGGAATGGAAAAATACGTAAACACAACTTGTCTTCAGCGATAAGATCTCATTGCTTTATATTCTCCGTTTAGTCTCGGCGTCCGTAGAAGCACGTAAAAATGAAAAACAGACACTACGTAGTTTCTTTATTCTAGTTGGAATAGGTTTTCCTTGTATCTTCGATTCGTATCTCGTTCTCTGTTCAAACAAACCTTTATCTCCTCGTACCTCAGCCACCAAAAAAAAGCAATTAGGAATTGTGTCGTCTTATTCAGTTGTTCAGAGAACACACCCAACCCACTCCCTTCTCTGGTAGGTGATATTATCTGGCCAGTCTCCGTCATCAATTAGATGGCCATACTCGATCCATGGTGCTAGTACAGGCCAATTCTGTTACACTTAGCCCACTAGACGAGATTTTGAACATTGTAAATTCGCCTTTCTTCCAATTGCTGAAAAATTTATGATAACTTATCTATAAGTTTATAATACTCTGCTTCTCAATCGTATTCAACCTGAAACAGAGAAAGATTTTGGGAAAAGATCAGAACGGTTCTTCGAAAAATCAATCCCAAATTTCACAGATTCTGACTGGGTCGAAGTGTCAAAGGGGTACATGAAAAAATCTTGTGGCAACACTTTTCTTCCAAAGATTTCTCCAAAGCATTCGATTCCATCAACAGAGGAGAGCAACTACAACAAGCATAAGGTCTCCTGAAGAGGTGCCCGTGGTGTAATGGTTATCGTCGTAGGAAATGGACACGGCGATACGAGTTCAAATCCTGGATGAGACTGATTGCATTTCACATAGCACTAATACCCTTGGGAAAGGTATGAATCCAATTATTCTTCCTCCAGCTATGGGTAAATAGTAGGGCAGACTGATTTCTTCAGCCTTGGTGATGCAACTAGTCTAGGAGAAGGAAAACTCTGAATTCAAACTTGTTAAACTCCGCTTAAAAATTGACCTTGTGTCATATCCTGCCCGAGCGGAGGGCTTGGTAAATATGATAAGGTGTCCTGAAAGAAAAACCTACCAATACAATGATACTCTACAAAAGCACGAAAGCAATGGTTCACTCATCTGATGGCAACACCGATTTTTTCGATACTGTGACTGAAATCTTACAACGAGATATATTGGTACCATTTATCTTTATGATCTGCCAATACTATTTAAGTAGGGCCTTTAATAAGTTTCCAGACTTTTTTCTACAGGCATTTAAAATTGTCGACGACTCTTGAAAATTCAGTATATTATTGCTATACATCTTATGAGATGACTGACCAATTCTTATAATTTCACGTTCAAATGAACAGCTACAGCAGCAATTAGAATACCCACTACTAAAGCCGGATTGTCACAGATGGTGAATTTCAAAAATGCAATCTGGACGTGAGGACACTTTGGAAGAACAATATGAAATAAAATTCTGTTTTAAACTTGGAAAAAATGCCACAGAAACGTATGGAATGCCTCAGACTGCTTTTCGATCATCTTGCATGAATCGAGCTTCAGTTTTTGAGTGGCATAAGCGATTCAAGAAAGGTAGGGAGTCTGTGAGGGATGATGAGAGGCGTGGGAGGAGTAAAGAAGTCAATACACCAGAGTTGATTGGCCAAAGTTTTAGGGTTAGGGTTATTATGTTGAGGTTTTAGGGGAGTTCAGGAAGAGATTCCGTCGGAAGAGGCCAGCACTCTTCAAATCGGGTCAGTGGCATTTCCATCAGGACAATGCACTAGTCCACAACTCCGTCCTTGTCACAGACTATTTGACCAAGATGGGTATCAGGACAGTTCCTCCCTCTCCCTACAGTCTAGACCTTGCTCCCTGTGACTTTTGCTTATTCCCTAAGCTCAGAGGCTGCTGTTATGAGACAATGGAGGAGATGAAAGAGGCTGTGACGAAGGTCATTGACACGCTCGCACAAGAGGACTTCCATGGGGCCTTCGAGAAGTTGTTGGAACGGTACAGCAAGCGCATTACAGCCGGAGGCGATTACTTCGAAGGGGACTAGAGTTTCATGTGTGTACTATCAATAAAAGTGCCCCAACGAAAAAAATCTGGCAACTTATTTAATGATCTCTGTACTTCAAACTTCAGTAGATCTCATAAAAGGAAAAGATTTGCCTCTAAAATTGGTAAAAACTAGACGATATCTTGCTTAAGCTTTGACGCAAATTACGCGGATGATACAGCGCTTCTCACAAATACACCTGCTCAAACCAAATCCATACTGCATAGCTTAGATGAAGAAGCAAGTAAAATGCAAATAAAACTGAATGCATGTGTTATAACCAAGAATGATCCGTGTCCACTTTATGTGGTTGGTTGGTTGATCAGTTCCCATGCCTCAGCAGGAGAATCATATCAAATAAAAGTGATGCAAGAATTAGCCGAGAAAAGGCGTGTTTTGAACAAGGAAGCAGCACAACCCGAAACAAATGTTTTACTGCTACCTACCTCCCATCTCAAACAATCCAAGTAAGACAAACAAAACATTGGACGTATTGACCACGTTAGGTTTTCGATTCCTACACGTAGACGCGTTTCTGTTGGTCATACAGCTTATACTTATATATGTTAGCTTTGTCTGGAAATTGAGTCTAGAAAACGAACCACGAGCGATGAAAGCAAAAGACGTATGGCGAGAAAGAGTCAGAGAACTCAGCGATCTCAGGATGACTTAATCATAACTAAAATGATATATATATATATATATATATATATATATATATTGTCATCCACAGAAAGACTGTTTCGTTGTATCACAACCCTTCAGTGTGGGGAGATACGCAAGACGCTACAAGCTGGGATTGAAACCCACCTAACATTATGCTAGACATAATGTCATACTGCTTAACCATTTTGGCGACCAGCTAATACTTATATATGTTAGGTTTGTCTGGAAATTGAGTCTTGAAAACGAACCATGAGCACTGAAAGCTAAAGACATACGGCGAGAAAGATTCAGAGAACTCAGCGATCCCAGTATAACTTAATCATAATGAAAATTATATATATATATATATATATATATATTGTCATCCGCAGAAAGACTGTTTCGTTGTATCACAACTCTTCAGTGTGGCTAGATACGCAAGACGCTACAAGCTGGGATTGAAACCCACCTAACATTATGCTAGACATAATGTCATACTGCTTAGCCATTTCGGCGACCTACATCAGCTCGTTAAATTAATGCATCAGCTTTCGTTTGTTTACATTTTTGCATTATTGGATACCGGAGTGTTCAATTTGTTAGAAGGACATGGCATTACGCGGGTGGCAGGCATTAATTCCTTTCCCAGAGTGATCAAACCCCGGGAGGGAAGCGTGTGTGTGTGTGTGTATGTGTGTGTGTGTGTGTGTATTGTAAAGCATTAAAAGTATGCATTGACAAATTCGTTTAATTGACACCTCCCTCTATGTAAATTATGATGAATGCTCAAACAGGAGAAAGAGATAAAACAAAACTTTGAGAAGCTGTCTTTATAGAGCGCCAGGGATTTGCCTTTATGTAAAATCCCCAAGAGTCGAAAAGGAAAGTAAAAAAAAAAAAAAAAAAAAAAAAAAAATACCACCCAAATGAAACTGCTTTCAGCTAAGCGAAATGAAACAAAGGAAGAGAAGCAAAAAAGAAGATCGATCCTGTTGTCGATTGAAAATCGGAAACTGTAAAGAGCAATCGAACTGATGGCGTCTTTTGTCACAATCGATAAAAAAAAGAGTCATGTTGAGATAAAGAATACATGAAAACCAAATTATTTAATGCAGAATTCACTTAGATTGCAAACATAGATTGAAGATATAAAGCTGTCTCCATAAAAACTTGTGACATTTTGGGATCTTTAAACCGAATTCGGTCAATGAGAAGTATTCCTGATCAATCGTTGTATATAATTCCACGACTCACACACACTTATATATATATATATATATATATATATATATATATATATATATATATATATATATATATATATAATTAACATTATTAAACCCACCGATAGAAAAGATCTAAATGTTAGGCCAGACCTAAAACAGTTATAAAACCATAAAATTATGTTTACAATGCTCAATACACAATAGAGCAGAGTGCATATAACAAAAGTACGAGAAAAAATATATGTATATAAAACACTCATGACAGAGTTTTACATCATTGATCTTCAGGTGAGTATTTTAACCACCCACACACAAACCCACACAAAAACACACACACACACATACACACGCATATATATATATATATATATATATATATATATATATATATATATAAATGCAAAATGTCGGCCAAAAAGACACACCCCTACCTACCTTTGGTGAAAATCTCATTTTCTTCCAAACCAACATACCAGTACTTTATTATCTTTTATGAGAAATTATGCATTTAAATCGGGTGTAAGTAAAAAGTTGGCGACCGTAGTCGAAGGTGACCCGGAGGCACCCTTTTCAATAGCTACTACACTGAGGTATAGGGGAGGGCGCTACTTTTTTCCTAGATTGCTCCACTTTACTCTTGATACGTACCTTATATTGCTGAGTATTAAAGAAGGAGGTATCAAGTACCATTTTTAAAGTCTTTGCTATGACTCGACCTGAAATTGAACCCAGGTCTCCCGGACCATTGGCGAACACGCTACCCACTTAACAATGAGCCAGTCTTAATAAAGTCTTCAGTGTTTAATCTCTGTAACCCAAAAGAATTGCATCATCTTTGTATCTAATAATTAAATTGCAAACATTTTTTAAGTTTTTGTGCTATATTTTGAGTATGATGTAAGTAAAAGTAAAGTTGGCGACCTTAGTCGAGGGTGACCTGAAGGCTCCCTTTTCAATAGCTACTACATGGAGGTGTAGGGAATGGCGCAACTCCTTTTCCTGGTTTTGCTCCACTTTACCCTTGATCCGTACGTTATAATGCTGAGTATAAGCAAGGAAGCATCAAGTAACATTTTTTGAGTCTTTGGTATGACTCGACCTGGGAGTGAACTCTGGTCTCCCGGACCATTGGCAAAACAATCGTTAATAATATCCGTTTGTATAGTATAATGTTCCATAACAAATAATATATTTAATAACGTTTGATA
Organism: Sepioteuthis lessoniana; assembly: GCA_963585895.1. Taxonomy (NCBI): domain Eukaryota; kingdom Metazoa; phylum Mollusca; class Cephalopoda; order Myopsida; family Loliginidae; genus Sepioteuthis; species Sepioteuthis lessoniana. The sequence continues at coordinate 111,369,066 of OY757905.1, read as the reverse complement.
AAAAGAAAATTTGAAGTGTACTTATTTATGGGTGATCCCCTTCTCTGCATGTAAGTATATGTGTATTTGAATGTTTAAGTGCATATCCTTGTTTAGTTTTGTTTTGTTTTGTTTTATAGTATATCAACCATTGTTGGTAATTCAATGCCAGTTGGTTGATAAATACAGCTAAATGCTCAGACAGTTATATTTCATTCAACTCAATTTAGCATAAGCTAACAAAGTTAAATGGTTCCAAGTATTGCTTTATATCACGGACAATCTAATTAAACATCAGGCATTTGTTTACACACAATTAAATGTAAAAACATTTCTAATTCTAACAATTCAATTTATCTTAAGTCACTTGTTTGCACTCAATTTAAATGTCAAACAATTCTGTTCAACCCATGGAAAGGGAATTTCTAGATGCAACTACTTTGGGTAAGAGTAGACCTGGGTGACAGAGTACATGAACGGGTACTCTGGATTCCCCAAAGCAGTATTACTGGAGCCTCACCATCAGAGTATTTAATATCATATCCAGGACACTCATTGGAGGGGTGTTATCTCACTACAGAAATACAGTGTATTTTATAGCCCAGCTGTCTGGGTTGGGAATTCTTATGTGTTAGGGTGCATAATCTAGCCAAAAACCTCACATCGTAGCCATATTTTTTTTTATAAAAGAACATTTAAGATGATCTTAGATAGTAGAATAATTTCCTGTCGAATTTCCGACTGAACGCCATTTCTAATAATCCAAATTTCCGCTATAACGGAGACCTATACGAAATGCTTATTAGAATCCTTCCTTCCTTTCAAAATAAAAGCAGCGATATCATAATTGACAGCTGTGAGAAAATAATATATACAGTGAAATAAAATTTATTTTTTGAGGCATATTAATCTTTGCGATGGCAACATTTACTATTTTTTCAACATCGTTTCTGTGCTGTAGAGATTCGTCAGGAATAATAACTAACAGTATCTGTTTTATTATGAAATATTCACGTAGAATTGACATTGGCAGTTATGTTTTGTTTAGAAGATTAACAATCGATTAAAACAAGTGGAAGTGATGTACTCAGTTTTGGGCGATGCGATTCAATTTTAAAATTATTATCTCTTATAAATCACTGTTACCCAGGTGAAGCTTAGAATACCTTGATTGCAACACTTCTACCAATAAAAAAGAGCTGTCATACGTATGACACGAAACTGCACAAGATGGTGAGACTCCAGTTCTTGTGCCCAAGAGAGTGTGCACTACCTTTTTATAGCCGTTGCTTTCAGCTTTGCTGAATCGCAGTAAGGTGGTATCTATTAGGATATATATATTGAAGAAGTTTGTTGTGTTGAGTCTGTGGGTTAAATATAACCATTTTTACATAGGAATACTTGACGCCATATAACTATTAATTATTTGTATAAGAATGGTTACTTCCAACTAAAATCGTTTACTAATTATTATTATTATTAATTACTTGAAGTCATATAAGTAAAGTTGTAAAGTTGGCGACCTAAGTCGAGGGTGACCCGAAGGCTCCCTTTTGAATTGCTACTACATCGTGGTGTAGGAGAGGGCGCTAATCGATTCCCTTGATTGCTCCACTTTACCCTTGATCCTTACGTTATAATGCTGAGTGTTAAGCAAGACGGCATCAAGTACCATTTTTTGAGTCTTTGGTATTGAACCCCGGTCACCCAGACCATTGGCGAACACTCTACTCATGGGGGCCAATGGTCCGGTAAAGTCATATATCTATATTCAAACAAATGACAAATGTCAAATAAAGATAGTTAGGACCATATAATTTTGTAGGAATTGATATTAGATTATAATATTGAAAATCAAAGTACAGTGTGGAAAGGATTTGTATTAGATTAGAAAATGTAATGTGTGTGCAAAAATAGATAAATAAATAAATAAATGAATAAATAAATAAACAAAACAAAATAAAACAAAGCTAAAATATGACCACACGAATAAAAATAAAGGTGAAATGAACGCAATTCCATAACCTATTAGTATTAAATAATCCTTAATGGCATATCAATGTTCGTAAGATATTTAATGCCTAAGCAACCTTTCTAGGATGGTAGTAGGGGTACTATTTAATACATTACTGGGGAAATAATGTGTTCATTCCTTTCCAAAGAACATTAATCCGAAATTGAACGAAATGGTATGACTAGAATTTGGAATGTTTTCAAGATGGGTGGTTGGAGGCCATACAGCTGCTGTTTTGTCGGATGTTGCCTCCAAGATTTCTTTGATATAGCTCGTAGCTTCCTTGTGCAATTCCCCTCAACATGGATTCCTTTACACGGACTCGCAAGTCTAGGACGACCAGCTAGAACTTATGTACAACAGCTATGTACGGAAAAAAGATGTTGGCGGGAAGTCTTGCCGGAAACGATGAATAAAAGAGACGGGTATATATATATATATATATATATATATATATAGAGAGAGAGAGAGAGAGAGGATGAGGTAAATCTGTGCTAGCAGATGATGATGATGATGATGATATCGTTAAAGCATTGTCTGTGCATTTGGCGTTTTCAAGAAAGTACTCGAGCCTTTTTTTCACAAACCCAAATTCTCTATTTGATTCAAAGCCTTGTGCTTGCCGCTAAGTTCCATGGATACTGAGTGCTTTGTGAAACGTTAAAATGTGATGGATTGTTTGCTAGAATGTCAGTTCTAAACCAAGAACGACTGAAAACAAACACTGTCATCATTTTTTTAATAGGATTTTTCTCAAAATATTGAAAAAGCAATTAGCGATTTGATTAGTTGATTCATTGGTTATTTGAATTTAGATCAAATGTATTGCTTCGAAACATATTTTTTTCCATTTATTGATTTTTCTTTTTTGCACATCCTTCTTTTTCATTTACAAATCACATTGATATGATTTTTCTCTCAAACAATGGGTTGTTATGAATATTTACGCAATCACCAGGGTTCCATGACATAAAGCAATAGCTAACAAGCAAATATCGCTTGACTATAATTATTATTGTGGATTTTGTTGACTTGACCTGGAAACTAAGCTCATCTCACAGATCCATTCGTACAGGGTGGTAGGATCGATCCCCGCTAAGTAAAAAGTCAAGTTGGTTACCGAAGTTGAAGATGACCTGAACGCTCCATTTTCAATAGCTATTTACACCTAAGTATGAATGTGTGCGTTACTCCTTTCCCTCGATTGCTCCACTTTACCCTTGATACGTACCTTATAATGCGGGGTGTTAAGCAAGGACGTACAAAATATCATATTTTTAGTCTTTGGTATGACACGACCTGGAATTGAACACCAGGTTCCCGGGCCATTGGCAAATACTTTAACCTCCAGAAAATGGGCCGCAAGTTTATCCATACATGTGGCTTTGTGCTAAATCTAAGTTTTGAAGAGTTACATTCCTGGTGCAATGGTGATCGAACAAGAATAACTGACCATTTCAAGTGAGTTCGATTCTTATTGGGCGCTTCGCAGTTTTGACATTGTGACATAAATTAGCCAAACTTATTTTCTACAATGAGTTTGACTCACACTGGGTTCCCTTTTTGTATATCTTAGAACTATAAAAAATAAACTTTGAAAATGTGTGGTATTGTTGATCATACAAAGGCCATTCGACATACAAGTGGAACCTTATAAATTCGGATTATTGAATATGAAGTTGACGATAATGCTAGAACTATCTGTTATTTGAAGGGTTCCTGTGTTTAATGTCTATGGTTGCTGGCGTAGATATCGACAAGTTTTCTTTATTTGCTATGCCAGCCTCGTTTGTCAGTAGATGACACAGTGTTTATGTTTGGTAGATTTTCTAAGACCTATGGCACGTTATTACGTCAACAGTGGTCCACGAGTTAGGGCAAGCGAGATCTACATTGGCTGAATAAACTCTTTGTCAGAAAGTCAGTCGAGGTGAGTGGTTAGTCCAAAAGCAGTCAGTTTAGAAACAAGTTTTGGAGGATCAGTTTTTGGAGGTCAGTCAGACAGGACATAAAAAGATTCACCTCTAAGTAAATTTCCCTTTTGCAAATAAAGTCCGTCCGGTCATAAAATAAATAAATCAGATAAAAAATACGACTCCATATTGGATCAATAACTGACAAAGTATTCTGTTTTTTCTATCCCGTTCCATAACATCGAAAGAAAATGGTTGCTAAGTGAATAAACTTGAAAAAAAACGTATATTTAAGAAGCGTATTGAGTTGTTTATTTGCTTTATTTCGACCACAAGATTGGTTATTTCGCTTCTCACATTCTCCCCTAGAAAAACTGTGTTGCCTTGCATAGGCAAATAGGCTGATATGGTTGACTATGCTATTTGTCTGACACACAGGTCACACATTTATTTAATGTCACGAGTTTTGACTCTTCTAGCATACTATTATTGGAAATTCTATTCTTACTGGATCCCCGAAGTAGAGGCATTTTGTCATATTTTGCAAAACTAAGAGAATAATACATGAGGGAAATATTTTAATTAAGCACAGTACTATAGTGTCTTATGCCAGGTTATGTAAAATTGAGACACCTAAAAGCTCAAACTCAGTTGGCTTGGGCTATTTAATAATCTGACTTCATCTTTGCTGCGAGGTATGATCCCTTTCCCGCAGCAAGTGTCCAGGATAGGAAACTAAACCATTTGATGGTGAGGCTACAGACTTGGAGTCTGGGGAATGAGGAGTACCCCTTCATTACCATTTCTCTCAAGTCCATTTTGACCCGGAGAGGTAGTACCTGTTCGGGTCTATGGGTCAAATAGAACTGTTTAATCTTTATTAGGGATTTGGCCGATCAGGTAGAGTGTTCGCCAATGGCCCGGGAATCTAGGGTTTAATTAAGGAACTTTATACGTCCTTACTTAACACTCAGTATTATAAGGTACGTATCAAGAGTAAAGTGGAGCAATCCAGAGAAAGGAATTGTACCATCCCTATTCTTTGGCGAAAATGTCTATTGAAAAAGGAGCCCTCGGGTGCCCTCGACTTCGGTCGCCAACGTACTATTTATATTAAATAGTATTTTTAGTGTAAGATAACACTACTTGAAACTATTTAACTGTGTACAAACAAATAAGCTCTGGCTCGCTTTAAAATAACGTTACTTTCAAACTATTCACTTAAGAAGCATGAAGTTTTTGTGTATAAACACGATCTAATATTAAATAACCCATAAGGGTTGATTGCCATAAAACACAACCAGCTAGATAATGTAAAACCCTAATCTTGTTAATTCCCACAAAATGACCATACTTCGGTCACTTTGATAAGCTACACTAGTTATTTTGATATTCTTACAAATTTAACTGAAATGTATTTGTAAAAAAATTGAGTGAGTGTTCGCAGAGTGTGAACTGGTAAGATATAAAAAATGTGGCAACCGGAAGAGTGATTATAAAGTTCAGAATCTCACCCGGTAGGTTAGGTGTAATAAGATATGATTTATCGACAATCTTTGATAGAAAACAACAATTAGCCCAAAGTTGTCAAAATACCTGTCTCGATTAGCCATCTAAGTGTCCGGGTGGGGGTTACTCAAGCCATTCCACCCACGCAAGATAGGAAAGGGGTTTTGTTGTTCTGTGAAACCAAAATAAAAGTTCTTTTATTCTCCCTTTTGGTGGCTATGTAGAAAAAAGTGACAGCGTAGACGGAAAGCAACTGAACCATTCAAAGATACGGGAATGGCTGGTTCCTATTGGAACAAAAAATCTACCCAATAAATTGTGTCCGATAATAATTTCCTCTGGGAAACTGATCGGAGGCAATAAAACAACAGTGCCTTATATATGAGGCGAATTGCGTTTTTTTTTTTGTTTCTTTTCTTCCATGAGATGCTTAGCCTTTACTATACAGGGTGCAGAAACAAAATATGGAACAAGTTTTAAAATGTTTTTTGGTCTGATTCGCCCAATAATTGAAAAAAAAAACAAAACAAAAAAAAAAAAAACCCGCGTTAAATCAAAATTTTCAAGATTAGCTAAATTATTCAAACATTTTTTCATTGACGTTCGATCTAATATGAGTGAGCAAGAAATGAAACTAAGTGAAAAAAATTTCCGAAATAATTGGAGTTTCTTCATGGCCCCCATTAACCCTAGACCTTAACCCCCTTGATTATGCTATATGAGGGGGGGGGAACAAAACAAATGCAACTTCCCATCCAAACATTTGTTTGCTTAAGACGGCTATTAAAGAGGAATGAAGAATTTATTTTGAAGGCATGCTAATCGTCTCGAAAGCGTTTTGAAACAATGTTTGAACAAACTGATGGTTCTATTGAATAAATTTACCGTTTTATGTTTACCTTTTTATTTTGTTCATAATTTTTTAAAAATTAAAATCAATCTTGTTTTATAATACGTTCTTTTATCATTATATCAAAGTATTACTAATTTTGCTTCCGCTAGCTGTAATAACAGCCAGAAGATTATGATGCACTTAAAAAGATAACTAATACCTTTTATTTTTGAGTATTATCTCATTCAAATTGCTAATACAAAGAATATATATTCAGTGATGCAAAAATGTACATTCATGTAATACTTCGATGTCGAGAAGAGGTTAAGGAATATGTTTTCTAAAACAAATGTCATTATAGTGAGTTTAATACTCACTGTGCTAGAATTCTAGTCTTATTATTCTCTGCAAAGCTAACTTTAATAAATAGTGGTTGAACATGACTTTCACAGTTATGAACTTATGCCATATTAAGATAACTTTTTCAAACCTGAGAGTGTGTTGAGAAGAGGGAAGGACCAAAAAATATGAAGCGCACACGCTGTATCTAAATATTTATAAAGCACTAACTGTTTCTTAGTATTTTTTACCTTTTAAAAAATCCAATAAGAAGGTTTTTCAATTTTTCGTTGTGCCAAAAACATTTCAGCTTCTTTGAATACTCTCAACGACAATGTGTTTGTTCCTCTCTGTATGTAACTTTATTTTTTAACAAGCTAAAATTCATTTGTTTGCACACCGTTAAATACTATGAAGTAATACTAACATTAATTATTCAAGTATTCCAGCGCTCATTTGGCTGCGGCCGTAGAATTCACCGACAGCATCTCTGAAGAGAGGTAAGACCCCCACCCCAACGAGTGTCCTGGATTTGCCACTAAACTGCATCTGATGGTGTTGCTCCAGTCCTGGACCTTTGGGGAAAGTTGAGTACCTCTTCTCTGACTTTATAGAATGAAGAGGTACTCCGTATTCCCCAAAGCTCCAGCATTACTGGAACCTCACCAGCAGATTGTTTAGTGTCATAATCAGGACATTTATTTAGGGAGTCTTATCCCTCTGCAGACATGCAGTCGGTGTATCCTGCAACCCTAGCCAATTGGGCAAGACTTGTGCTTTATTGAATGGCTAGAAATAGAACTGTTTAATCATTTAACTGGGTTTAAACAAATTACTGATGTTTAACTGAACTGTTAGTGATACATAGCCATACTTGGAACATTTAACTGTGTGCAAACAAATGAGTAAGGCCTAAATATAATTATTGATATAACAGCAATACTTGGTACCATTTGAGTGTGTACAAATGAATGAATAGTGTTAAATCTAATAAGGAAAGTAAAGTTGGCGACCATTGTCGAAGGTTACCCGAAGGCTCCCTTTTCAATAGCTACCACACCAAGGTGTAAGTGAGGTCGCTACTCCTTTCCCTGGATTGCTCCACTTTACTCTTGATACTTACCTTATATCGCTGAGTAATAAGCAAGGAGGTATCAAGTACCATTTTTAAAGTCTTTGGTATGATGCAACCCGGGATTGAACACAGATGTCCCGGACCATTGGCGAACACTCTACCCACTAGACAATGTACCGTAAAATAACCATACTTGTAACTATTCTATTTTCTGCAAACAAATGGTTGATATTGAATTGAATTATTAGTGTTAACTAGCAATATTTGAAACCATTTAACTTTTTAGAGCCAATAGCAGTACCAATACTAGTGGGCAAACAAATTAGTTCTACCGCATTTAAAAATAAAATTACCAACTAACTATTCATTTACAAATCATACACGTATATCCATTTAAATGTGTGCAAATAAACGAATAATGTTCATTTGATAGACTTACTAGCTCTACTCAAAAGCATTCAACTGTGTGTAAAAATGATTAATGCAAAATAGATTTATTTGCGTTAGATAGAAATACTTGAAACCATTCAACTGTGTTTAAAATGTGCTCAGATTCATTTAAAAACCATATCCACAAAATGTATTTGCAAATGAAATATTTGATTGGTATATTTAATGAGGATTTAACATTAAGTAAAGTGCAGGAGTTGATATACCATAAACTCGAACAAACAAGCAAACAAACAAGTATTTCTACCTTATTTAACATTAATCATTATTTTTGCACACAGTTAATCATATTAAAAAAATGTTTTCCCTCTGTTAAATTGATTTGGCGGAAGATTCGTGTAAGTCTAGTGAAGTGTAAATCATGGACACGGACGAGTATTAAAATAACACCTTACCTCGGTACCGATTCCGGAAGTAGTCAAGCAAAACCGGATGAGGTAAAGACGGTATTATATAGCAGAGGAGTGTGGAATGCCCTGTTTTCATTGGCTGTTTACTAAAAGACAGATGTCTATAAGAACGGCCGAAGTCCGGCCTTATTATTTTTTCTTGTCTTTGGTAGAGGCACGAGCGTAGCACGTCGCGATCACGGAGGCGGCTTGGCTCTTCCAGAGTCATGCCGGGGTTACTGTCGGAGCCGATATGATGCAGAAAAAAGCCGAAATCGGCAATGAAGACAGCGCATCACTGAAGACCTTCCTGATCCATCTAAGATGTATGATTGAAATTTCAAGTATTGCTACTTAATACTAATAATTATATCTAATATTAGTCAATTTTTTACACAACAGTAAAGGGTTTCAAGTATTGCTACCAAATTCTTCTAATAGTATTCAATATTTGTCAATTGTTTACACAGCAGTTAAATGGTTTCAAGCAAAGTAAATGATAAAATAGTTCTATGAGACCCATATATAGGACTCTAGTAGGTACTATTACTCCGAGTCAGAGTTGAACCGGAACTGATAGAAATTGTTATCGGCTCTCTGGCCTAGTGGGTAGAGTGTTCACTAAATGTCCGGGAGACCTGGGTTCAATCCTAGGTCACATCATACCTAAGACTTTAAAAATGGTACTTAATTCCTCCTTGCTTAACACTCAGCAATATAAGGTACGTATCAAGGGTAAAGTGGAGCAATCGAGGGAAAGGAGAAGAACCCTCCCCTACACCTCGGTGTAATAGCTATGGAAAAGGGAGCCTTCTGGTCACCCACGACTACGGTCGCCAACTTTTATTTTTACCATATTTCCGAAAGCTCCAGGACTAAATCTTTACCATTATATGGATTGGTGTCACTGGCAGGTCACTCATTTTGGGTTTTACATTCCTGTAGTAGTGCCGTCGGGGTACTCAACTGCCAAATTCGACGAGCCGAGCTTTCACAAGAGATATGAAACTATTTGTAGCATGGTATGTAAATGAGACACTTGAATAAATAGAGCAAACCTCAGGCATTTAGCACCGGGAAATCCCGAGGCTTGATTCATCACGGTTCCGATTTCCGTTGAATACGTACGTTACACAGCAAGAGATTACATCAGTGACCATCCCAAACAATCCAACTGTTATCGTTTGATTTTTTCTCCTTTTTTTTTGTTGTATACATTGTTCACACGAACTCACCTCGTTCAACACAATTTTTTTCATTGCATTTTTTATTCACAGTTTCATATCCACTCGCAGCACACCAACATTCAGTTCCTTCTCATAGTTGCCTTAAGCAACTATGGCGGAGTCCAACAACTCTCCCCCAGCCTTCCTTTTTTTAGAAGATCTTGGACCCACATTACGGTTATCCATGCTAACTATTCCTTGCCACGCCCCTCTCTGCGTTTTTTTTTTTTGTCCGATTAAGTTTAGATCCGCTCGCTTATAGGGATAATCCCGCTTGTTTTTGGTCCTTGTGGATACCGGAAAACAGTCAGCTTTCCAAATCATAGACGGAAGGGAAGGGAGGGTAACCAAACGGGGTTTTATCCTTGTTTTACCAATGTATTCTTTGGGTTTTTTCTCCTCATCATTATCATTTTTTGTATATATGTTTTTATTGTAAATGAATTATTTATTTCATACGAATTTTAAGTAGGTTCTCATGGAGGAAATGCGGTATATTGGTTGATGCAGCGTGCATGTCGATGTATGTCAGTCTTATGGTACTGTGTGTCTGGGTCGGTGAATGTGGCTAGCTAGGGCTCCTTAGACAATATAATATAGCATGACCGCTCCACTCCCCCTCCCCTCTCTCACAAAACATTGGTGCTTCATGCTCCTCCCAGTTATTTTGTATATATTTTTGGAAATAAAAATTACGAAGCTTGACACGCGATTTCCAAAGCTCAACAATGGCGTCACCGATTGGATGTCTGACCACACTCGACGATCCTGATTATGTGGAAACGTGGATAAGATGCTTTGATGCCCTGGTCAAGGTAAAGAAACTAAGAGACAGATGAAGCGAATGGGAACAAAATGAAATTACTGACATGTTCATCGGAACAGCTGGGTGCGAAGCAATGCATAAAGTTTCAACGATGGCCTACCCAAGAAATCTAGAAGAGCTGCCTTCCAAAGAAATTGATGAGGTAATAAAAAGGAATATGATACCAAATAAAAGGTTAGTCATCGTGTTATACAATTAAGGAATGATTTTTTTCATATGGATCATTTTTCGTTAATCATATTTTATCATTCAGTTTGGTTGGGCCTTGAACTATTCGAGTTAAGAGCGCAGGTGTATAGTCAATTGGTGAAGTTTACGTTCGTGCGCAAAGGATATGACAATCACCATTGTCATAATAAAGCCCCAGAAAGGAAATGCGGCTGGATTGTGGATGACGTCATGCCCGGAAGAGATGGTCCTGAGAATTTGAGGATTTTGAAAAAGAGTCAGTTGAAGGTTGACATTGGACCATGGAGTTAAGAAGTTGAGTTTCTGCCATTGGGCATCGAGTTGAGTTTTCTACCGTTGCGGCGGCGGTTAAGTTTTTCGGGTCACGACTGGCGGAGATGAATTGAGATCTTAAACATCACAAGATGCACCGTGTTTGGGGTTGAGTCAGATAGTATGGTTAGCATAGTAAGAATTGTGTCTCTCTCCTCTTGTCGAAGAACCGAAGTCAAGAAGTTAATAAGCCGTTCATATCTGAAACAACAGAGTCCGCCAGTATTTGTATTTGCCTGTCCACTTGTGTTTTTGCATATGTATATGTAAATTATACAACTATCATGGAAAGAAGAAAGTTTCTGGAAACTAGATTAATGTATTGTACTATTCGTACACCGATTGAAAGAAAGAGCTAGATATTGCGAATTTGAAAGATTAGGTACCGGATAAATGATCATAGAATATGAATTGATGATACTACGCTAGATAGATGGTATGCAAGACCCGGCTTTTAAACATAAATTATTAGAAACGCTTCAATGTGTTAATTTAACTGTAGAAACATGTATAGAGTTCGTGCATCAACTGGAATTAATTAAAAAGTATAACCAACAACCGAACGAAAGAGAAGCGTACAGCACAAAGAAATACGAAATTATTTGCAGATACTGTGGCGAACGGCATGTCAGGAAAAAATAATTGCCCAGGATTGGGTAAAACTTGCTCCATTTACAAAAGAAAAAATCACGTCCCGAATGTGTGCAGATACAAAAAAGTTAAGGAACTTCAAGAGCCGCAAGTGGATTGAGGAGGGATTGAAATTTTCACACCAAACACACCAACAAACTGGAGAAAAGAAAAAAAATAATTGGGAAATACTTCCACATGCAAGTAGATACTGGCTGTGACATAACACTTATAACAGTGAACTTTTGGCAGGATTTAGGCTTAAAAAGTCACCTTTGCAACTAAAACAATTCCATGGTACCATAATCAAAACATGAGGCACCTTCGAAAGTACGTTTGAAACAAAGATTCGCTTTGAGATTATACCTATTACTATGTATGGAGATTTTGAATGTTTGAACATGGAAATTTGTTAATTCTATGTAGTCGGAAGAACAAGAAATAGGATTACCTACGTGCTATAAAACAAGCATTCGCTTGAAACAAAACTACCACCCTAGATATATCCAAGACGTTTACCCATGCACATTTTATCTATTGTAGTATCAAAGCTAAAAAGTGCTTCGGCAGAGTATTTTGGAAAAGGTCACGCATGGATGAAGTGATTGGGCGTCACCAATAGTCGCCAGTAAAAAGACCGATGTGGATATTAGAATATGCAGTGACTTCAAAATTGGCGTCAACCACCAGATATGTTCGGATTGGTTTCCCTTACCGAGTATCGAAACCGCCAGTCACAAACTCGCAAATATGAAACACTTTGCGAATATCGATTTAAAATAGGCCAACAACCAGATCGAAACAGACGACAAATTTAAAGAAATTACCTCACTTAACACACCCAGTGGATTATTGAGTTGGTCTCGCTTGCGGTTTCGAATTAAAACTGCTAGTCATATTTTTTAAAGAGCCATCAAGAAAATCTTATAAGGAAAAGTGGACAACATCTTAATTTATCAAGACGATATATGTCTGGCAGCCCGCACCAGAGCGGAATTAAAGAGTAAAACAGAACAAGTCTTACAGAGATTAAAACAGGCAGGTATGATAATAAATAGAGACAAATATAAATTAGACTGTGAAAAAGTATCTCATCTTGGATATCAAATATCTTGAGAAGGCATATCTCCCAACAAAAGACTAACCAACAAAATAGCGAAAATGGAAAAGCCCACGAACAAGAAAGATTTGGAATCCTTCTTGGGATTAATTAATTTCTACAGCAGATATCTTCCAAGATATAGTGAGCTTATTTAACCATTTGCTAAAATGCGTTAAAACGTAGAATTTATATGGATGCTTTCGAAGCATTAAAGAAGCCCTTGACAAGTAAACCGGTAATAAAAATTATCGACTCCCCCACCAAAAAAAGGTTACCTTAATAACTGACTCAAGTAAACGTGCCATAGCAGCTGTTGCAGGGTCATCCAATCATCTATCTGTCCAGAAAGCACTCGTCGGCAAAATGCAATTATTCTAACATTGAAAAGATGCCTTAACCAGAGTTTGGTGTATAGAGAGAGCACAGTTTTTTTGTTGGGCAAAAACTTAAAATTAGACCACAAGCCCCTGGAATTCTTAATTAATATGAGGAAGGAATTACCTAGAGTAACATCGTCAAGAACTTAAAGATGGGCAATCAAAATCATGGTGTTTTATTTTGACATTATATATGTTAAGGGAAACACCATCGTACATGTGGACGCACTATCCAGGCTAAGATTTCAGAGTGAAAATGGAGAGGAACATTAAAATTCGGAGGATAGAATTATAAAATGGATGGGACGGACGAACTATCTCGCAAAACACTCAGCAGAAAAACCCAGCAAACCCAATACTAAACGGAATACCGGAACGCACAAGAAAGAATGTATGGAGTAACTGTACTATAGCAGAGAAACCTTTCAAAGAAACACGACATAAAGTAACGGTAGAGAGAGACATTATATTTAGTGCAGACACAATAGTGCCACCCCAAATTTTAAGGAAAGACGTTATCAAAAGCGTGCACGGCAATATCCATGGCGGAGTCGCTGCCACGTAAAGAAGATTGAGATAACATGCTTGGTGGCCGGGGTATTGTAAATATGTTGTGGAACACTTAAGATGCCGTAAATGTACGGAGATCAAAGCATTTAAACAAAGCAAAATATATTCGTGTCCCAAAGAGGGGGCGCTATGGACAAAGGTCCAAATGGACATGCTAAGATCCGAGACATTAGTTTATTCTTGATCTTAATCGATTCCTTCTCGGGTTGGCCGGAAGTAATAAAGGTGACGGATAGGAAAGCTTCTACTGTAAGACAAATACTGAGCACAATATTTACAAGAAATGGAGTACCTAAGAGTATTGTCACGGATATCCACACTGGAATTCTGCGACGAAAGTTTAGTGTCGTGGTTAAGGAGAATTGGGTGTATGCCATAGAAAACACTTCCATCCCGCCCTCAGTCAAACAGCACAGCGGAAAAGATGGTCCAGATTGTAAAAATGGGTTTAAAGACGTTTTCACCTTTCATCTAGAATACTGTTGTGTTCTGGTTAGTGAACACAAGTAGTAGTAATATTAAGACAAACCACGAAATGTGAGATAAAAAGTTATATTTACAGGAAAGAGTATTTACAAGAGAGTGATGGAGTAATGATATACTTCAACAATAGGAACGGCTTTTCTGGTCTGATTCGTATTCCCAGACTGATCTCCGCTACTGCCACATATGGCAGATGGAACAGCTCATTATGCTGAAAAGGTAGGTGATACCCAACAAATACTGAGGAATACATCCTTAATTTACTCTTAAGTTATCGAACTGTTCCTCAGGCAGATAGAAAGTAAAGTCCATCAGCATTAATGGACAGTAAAATTAAAGCCCCAATAAACATGTCATTTGCCACAGAGTAGAAAGTTTGGTATAAAAGAAATAAGGAGCCAGAGCCAGAGAGAGCGAAGTTCATTTTACAAAAAGAACAGAACAATGCTGTACTAGAAAAAATGGGAAGCCAATATTAGCTCATACTGATCAATTTAGAGCCATGTTTGAGCCTGAAGATGTAGAAATGCCCGAGGAGGAACACGAGAAAATTGAAGAAGAAGAAGAAAATCAAACAAAACAAAACATGGAGGAAAGCAAGAATGACGTAACAGATTCAGAAGATGAAGATCTCCTTTAAAATGGACAGAAGAACAAATGCGGAAGTAGCATATAGTAATTTACAAAGCTTTTTGCTTTGATGTGGCACAAGGCCGAATGAATGGGGTGCCCAATGAGACTCGAACTCACTCGTGTAGGTTTGCTAGTCTAGCTTGCTAACCGTTACACCACCAGAGGTGCCCATGCGGGCGTATCATATACTTTCCAGAATAGTCAGAAGAAGTGATAGACCAAATAAGAGCGTAAAACCTTGTGAGACACCTGAATATATCAAGCAAACTTCGGGCACTTAGCACCGAGAAATCACGAGACTTGACACGCGATTTCCAAGATTTTTGTTTATTTTACTACAAAGAAATATATATTGGGAGAGAGCTGTAAAAAAAGTTATAATAGTATTGCTATAGTCAAAATTGTATTTAGTTATCAGTTTATCATCTTTGGAATATTCAAAAGATTTATTAATTGAGTAATTTTTGATATTGAATCTTATAGAGAATATCAATAAAAAACTGTTGTTAGTGATTTTTATGAGAATTCATTGCAAATAAAGCAATACTGTACGAATCCAATGTTTGTTTCAATCTTGTTTAAGTGGTATTGCTAGACAAACGATACGCAACAGCTAAATAACACTAATATACTAGATTAGAGCATTAAATGACCTCACGTGTTGATATGCCGTTAAAAAGAAAATTTTTGATTCTACTCGATATTTCAATCGAATACAACAATAATATTTAGCCGAGCAAAACAAATATTATTAAGTGGAAAGAGACATAATGTTGGAATTGTGCAAACGAGTGTTATTTCATTATGCCGCCCAATTCTTTCTGAATAAACAAGACAATTTCCGAGAGAACAGGAAAATTAGAATTCTGAAGAACTGGAGGATCTAAAATTATCTTTCAATCCAGCTCATGAGAAGAGATAAACAAGACATTTCTGTGAGAATAGAATATCTAGAATTCTGAAGAACTGGAGAATTCAAAATTATATTTTAATACAGCTCATGAGGTTATATAAACAAGAAATTTTCAGAGAGAATAGAATATCTAGATATCTGAAGAACTGGAGAATTTAAAACTATATTTTAATACACCTCATGACGTAATATAAAGAAGTCATTTTTAGAGAGAATAGAAAAACTAGAATTCTTTAGAACTATTTATTTCATAACTCTGTTCTTATTAGAACAAAAAGTGAAAGACAAAAAAAAAACATAAAAAATACAAAAGAAAAATTAAACAAAAATTAAAGGGTTGGAAAAGGATTTTGGATGCAGCGTATTATATAATTCTATATTTTGCATAGATTTGAAAAATAGCATGTCCTCTCGAAGATAATCCAGTCTGGGAGGAGAATTCGTTTCGCCTAGACGATCCGGCGCAAGCACACTTAGTTAATATCCTCAAAATTAAAAGCACCGTATTTAAAGCCGTGACTCATCGCCTAACTTACTTAAAAATAGCAAAAATAACAGGGGAAATAGATAAGAAAAATACTCGACAAATACGAAAATATTCATCGGATGCGTTATTTTAGGCCAGAAAACATCCCATTCTTGCCGAGAACAGGCATTTTTCACAAACAGCGGACTATTTAATTGCACTGTCGCTGCAGCAATTATTTTGTTTATCTAAAAACAAAAACTATATTTATGACGCCATTGTGGGTCGCAATCTCTTGCCACATCACCAATAAATGTCAACTAACGTCTGCAGATGTGAAACTCAAAATAAATAAATAAATAAATACTCAGAAAAATTAAAAGAAAAATAAAAGAAAAACGAGGGAAAATAATAGTCGGTGTAGAATGTTGACGTGAAAGAGGAACTGAGACAGCTGTGAAGAAAAAGAAAGACTGAAGATGTAAGTAATGAGGAAGAAAATGGACAAACTATAGTTTCTATGATAAAAGGAAAATAAAGAGAAGATAATTAAAGAGTGAAGTTGAGGACAGGAGAAAGAGAGAGAGAGAGAGAGAGAGAGAGAGAGAGAGAGAGAGAGAGAGAGAGAGAGAGAGAGTGTAGGAAGGCTAAAATCAAATCTCAGAAGTACGATGTGACGAAAAAGAAAAAGAATTGAACCAAGAAAAATTGGGTGAATTGTAGCAGTTAATAGAGAAAATATTTAATCATAATTACAATTGTGACCAAACCAACACAATGTGCAAAAACTGACACAAAAATAAAATGAAAAAATAAACAATCAAACAAAAACCCTATCAAAAGACGGGAATAGCAACAGATATTCTCCTGATTATTTCCAATACATCAGCACCTTCTCCCACCTATCACACAGGTAATTAGAGAAGTGAGCTAAATCTTAACTAAGTGAACCATATTTCCAGAATTATGCCAAATGAAAACTACACTTAAATTCTTTTGATAAAGTCGCACTAAACATACCAAGTTTTGCCGGGTCGGCTGGGGCTGATTCTCTGCAGAAGGGTCAGACCTTACCCACAAAAAGTGTCCTGGGTATGACACTAAACAATCTGGTGGTTAGGTTCCAGTAATGCTGGAGCTTTGAGGAATGCCGAGTACCCTTTCATTGCTATCACTCCCAGGTTCACTCAGGCTTGGAGTGGTTGCACCTGATAGGGTCCTTTCTCTGAGTAAAATAGAACAAAACAGTGTACTTTTGCTAAAATGAATTGCTTGAAATAGAACTGTTTTTACATTTAAACTCTCTACTTATTCTAAACTGAAATGTTTGAAATGGAACTGTTTTTGTATGCTAAACTGAGTTGTTTGAAATAGAACTGGTTTGACATTTAACTGTATTTAAATAAAAATATACTAATACTAAATGAATTATTTGAAATAGAACTGCTTGACTTAACTGAATAGCTTGAAATAGAAATGTTTTTGACAATTAAATTGTGTACTCATGCTAAACTGAATTGTTTGAAATAGAACTGTTTATTTGTATAAAAATGGATTTGGCATTAAATAACATATAAAGGTTGATATACCACAAAACCAACCAACCAACCAACCAACTATATGATTTTTAGTAGGCTTCTGTGATCTGTAGGTATATAGTGCTTTCAGGTTGGTTGGTTGATTTTATGGTATATCAAGATCTGTAGATTATTTAATAGTAAATGTTTTTTATCCATAAATATGTCAAATATATATGATTTTGTAAACAACAGTTCTAATTCAAACAATTCAGTTTAGTATAAGTATAGATGTTGTTTACACACTATTAAATTTCAAAACAGTTCCATTTTAAACAATTCAGTTTACCATAACCACGCAGTTTAAATGTAAGTACACAGTTTAATTGTTAAAAGCATTTCTTTTTCAAGCTATTCAGTTTAGTCAAACAGTCCTATTTTAAACAATTCAATTTAGTACAAATACAGTTTTTTTCCACACACAGTTAAATGTCAAAGCATTTCTATTTCTAACAATTCAGTTTAGCATAAGTACGCAGTTTAGTTCTGTTTGATCCATAGAGAGGACCCGATCAAATGCTACCACTCCACGCCAGAGTGGACCTGGAAGCAATAGCTTTGAAGAGCTACTCCGCATTCCCCAAATCCCCCTACATTACTGGAACCTCACCATGGGATTGTTTAGTGTCATATCCAGGACACTCGTTGGGGGGATCTTACCCCTCTGCAGTGGTGCAGTCGGTGTATTCTACTGCCCCAGACGACTGGGCAATAATTATAAAGGTCCTATTTACCAACCCCTCCGCTCGGGCAGGATATGACACAAGGTCAAATTTTAAGCGGAGTTTAACAGGTTTTAATTCAGAGTTTTCCTTCTCCTAGACTAGTTGCCTAACCAAGGCTGAAGAACCTAGTCTGCCCTACTATTTACCCATAGCTGGAGGGAGATAAGGGGGTTCATACCTTTCCCAAGGGTATTTGCCCGAAAGTGAACGTAATAACGCGACTGGAGTACGAACTCGCGGACTACGATTCCGCAGTCCATCGCTTTAACCAGTACACCACGAGGACACCCCAATTATATAATAATTATAAAGGTGACTTCTGATGAACAGTAGATACCAAAAGCAATGTGAGGTAAATATCCCTGACTAATGAAAACTTACATATAAATAAACACGGTAACTGTTGGGTATCACCGACGATTTTCCACACAATGAACTAGTCCATCTGCCATACATAGCAGTAACTACTAATACCAGGGCAGACTAGAAGGTGAAGAGCAGCTTCTTATAAAAATAATATTAGAGCGTTGGAGACAGGAGATCGCACTAGATCACCTTCCTTGCTACCGTAATAACGGAAGCTAATACTGGACATTGGACTATATCTTTATTCTGTATTCACTAATCCTATGTTCTTGTCTATTAATAGTCTCTCTATTGTATATACTTTTTCCTGAGAATATATCTCTATTTCCTCTCATATCGTGATTTGTCCTTTATTTACTATTACAAGCGTTCACTAACCAGAATGCAACAGTAACAAAACTTTAAAAACGTGTTTGTCTATTCTTTTGTCATTGGGATCAAGTGATAACCGACGTCGTTTCCTCAACTCTTCTTGTTGACAAACTTTTCTTTGAAAAGTTTTCAAAACTAACAACGATAATACTTAATTTCCGATATATCGACAACTTGGGAAATTAAAAAAATGCCTTTCCCCTTACATTTATTCCTTCGCACATTTGGAAAGTATTTATAGGCTCTATTACATTTTTCTGGGATTACTGTCATCATCATCATCATATCGTGCTGCGTCAAAGCGTGCCAACAGCATGAATTCATTTTACACACTCTTGCCATCAGTTCCAATCGGTCATCGAACTTGATAGGTTGTCTAGACAATACATAGTGTTCGTACTGTGCTGAAAAATATAAGTTTTTGCCGGTAAGTTAAAACTGGTGTGTCCATGTGTAGGAGTCCACAGAAGAATGTCACATGAATTCGGCATTATTTCTTCGGTTGTTCCAAGCATGTCTTATTCATCTTTTAGGATAGTTAGTGAGATGGGAGGTAAGTGGCCGTATTTTTAAATTTCTAGTGAGAATCCAAGTGGTGTAACTATTTCGATACGATTTCAGCTTAGAATTTCCCGTTTTATTCGATCAGAGAGATTAGGTTTCTATCTGATCGTTAATCTCTCAATAATATTCATCACTTTACCGAGGTGTATGTTGATATTGGTTTCATTAGATGAGATATTGTTACCGAGGTATATGAACTGGTCTACTGATTTCAGGTACTAATGGGAAGACAGCACAACTTTATTCAGACGGATGGATTTTCAATTATATGAGTTCACCAAGACATATATACATCTTGATGCCTGTTCCAGTATATGGGTTGAAAATAAATCAAGATTGAAACTGTGTTTACCAAGACAGAAATAAACAATGACTGAACCTTTGACTTCATTCAAAATCGTCTCTTAATCATTCAAAACGTTCTTTCCGGCGATTTTTCATTATTCAAAGGACCAGTGAAACTCCCCCCGCCACACACACACACACACACACATATATATATATAATCCCTCTGCCTTGAGAAGAAAGCAAAATTCAGAGCACAACTGTTCTAAATTCAAAATTTCCTTCTCCGAGACTGGTTGCCCTACGAAAGCTACATAGTCCAGTCTGCTCTATAAGTTAACCATAGCTGTATGGATAATAGTTAGATTCGTGCTTTACTCAAAAATTATTATCGCTATGTGAAATGAAAATAGGTTTGGCCAGGATTTGAGCTCGTGCCACCGAATCAATTTTCTATAATGGTAACAATAAAATCACGAGCGTCTATTGACGATGTAGAAAACACGAAAATTCGCATACAGCAACGAGGTTCGATAAGTACAGAATGTGTAGCACATGCAAAACCCTATTATTCAAACATTTTTTATTTACCTTTTAAATTGGAAAAAAAAAAAGGATTTAATCTCGTTACCTTTTGATTACGCCTCGTATATCTAAATAGAAACGGACTTTTTGTAATCTGTGGATAGTAATATGCGTAGATATGCAGATGTTTGTTATACGAAATACTAGAAGAATAATATTTTCACTTAATTAACCATCAGTATAAATCCCCAAGAGAATTTGATTTGTAGAAGAAATGAAAATTAAAGAAAGAATTGAAAACATCTGTCATAAACCCTGAAGTATTACTCACCATTATTTGATTCAAAACAGTAGACAATAAATAAGACTGGTATAAACATTCTTCAAGGAAAGTAAAGAGAAATGTCCTTCATTAATCTTCAGAACACTGAGAATATTTCTTACGAATCTTGCAAAGACATACGACAAAATAAGATGATTTAGCCTTCAGCAAGGCCAAAAATTGAATAGAAATACCAGGGCAAAGGATTTGAGGTTTTCTATGTTCTATGATCACCTTTTGTTGTAAAGCTTGGATTCTTCTTAAGAATCATCATCATCATCATGTCGTGCTGCTCGCACGGATATCCCTGACCCTCTCTCGCCACTTTTCTCTATCGTCCATCGCCTCAGGCGGGTCTTCTGGACAACAGCCTGTATCCTCACATAATTGCTGAATGTATGTTCGTGCTGGTCGCCCTGTTTGCTCGGCCATATGTGGGGGTCCATAGGAGTACATTACTTATGAGCTCGTCCTTGCTTCTCCAGCAGTGTCCTGCATGTCTGGTTCGTCTAACTTGAATAGTTTTCGTGATAGGAGGCAGGTGGCCGTACACTTGGTGTCTTGTGGGGTGTTGCCGCCAGGACTTGTTCAAGATTGCTCGCAGCATTCTTGTGTAATTGCCGTCTAACTTCTTCTCCAGCCGTTTTGTTAGAGTCCATGTAGTGCATCCATATAGCAGTATCGACACGACCGCTGTCTGGAAGAAACTGCGTTTCATTTTATCGGTTATTCGGCCCACAACAGCATTATAAACAAAAACAACTTAGGGAAATCTGAAAAAAATCACAATCCAAATATCTACAAAATATATGAACAAAACAGCTTTTAGAGACAAAACTGCGAGCAAGATGACCTGGACATGACTGAGAAGGGGATCATCAAAAGAGAAGCTAAATCTCTATTAAAAGCAGCACAAAATAAGCCATGAGGACTAATGATATCAAAGCGAAAATTAATGATACCCAAGAGAATAGCAAGTGTATGTAATAAGGTGACAGAGATGATATTTAATAAGGTAAGGGAATTCAGAAAACGTGCTAAAAGAATTTAAGATCAGACACGACTGGGTAGGAAAGGTCATCCACTTGGAATTATTCAAGAAATCAAAAGTTGGCCATGCTGACAATGAACAAGAAAGATTTTAAAGTAGACATTGTTTACAAAAAGTTAAACAAGCAGAAGTAGTTTTGTATTGATCTATTTTTTAAAGCTTTGTTTGTTAGTCAAAACTCTCTGACGAAGTCTCCGTGGCACAATGGTTAATGGGCTAAACTTCAACATCATAGTAAGAAGTTCGAACCTTAGACACCATATTGAATTCACTTTCGGAAACCCTTGGAAAAAGTATGAACTTGCTTATCAACTCCGAGAGCTATGTGTTGAATAGTACTCCTAGTCTCGTTAAGGAATAGCTGATTTGGTTTTAAATTACCCATGAAGATTGATTTGCTTGTAAACAAAAGAAACCACACCCAACTCTTCGGCATGGAAAGTACTTCCAATACCTTGAAAACTAAAGGCAGAAATTCATTTCAGAATTCCAAACACTGGGGTACTTTGACCTAAGCAAGACCAAAAGATTTGTCGATGGGGCTTAGAGTATGATGTCTCTTTTTTCTGCGTGTTGCATATTGACCTCTAACAGAGCCGGATGTTCCAGATGTGTGAACAATGTAATTGTAGGACGCACCTGTTTAAATAAGCGGAAGCACGTCCCGTGGGTGACAACCAGCATATGCAAACACCCAAATCTGTCTTAGGAAATAAACTAAACAATTTTCTGGGACATTGAGATATAAAACCAAATCAAGTCAGAAGACCAGACCGAGTAATAATTAACAAGAAGAGAAGAATTTGCCATCTTGCAGATTTTGTCATTTCTGTAATCATGAAAGAACTCGCTAAATCTACTGATGTAAACAGGTGAACATCATAAATAATAAATGCCAAACTATACTTGAATAGTGCTGCTCTGAATAATAAGAATGATTCCAGTTTCTGAATATTCGATATGTTTAGGACCGCAAATGTAAAACTTTCTTCTATGGGGAGAAGAATATATATATAACGCATTTGTTGATAGAGACGTTAAAGTTTCTCGTTTAAAAATACATCTTATATACAAGTCTGCTAAAGAAGTAATGAACAAAGAAAAAAGTAACGTAAATTTAACATGAAACATAACATTTAGATAATCTTTAACTATACCCACCTATAATAACATACATTCATTTTGAACACCAGCCTTTTTATTCAGAAACTAAACAGGAAAGAGAATTATAACCTTTAATATGAGTTTGGTTTGGCTTTATGGCATATCAACCGTTGTAGGTTATTTTATGCCAAATCTTTTTTTTTACATACATATTCACTATATGTAATTTTTGAACACATTTTGTTCATAATATTTTTAAACGAGTCTAAGTTCATTCTCTTGCACACATTTAAATGGTTCCAATTATTGTTTTGTATGACTAACAATTTGATTAAACATCAGTCATTTCTTTACACATAGTTAAGTGATCAAACATTTCTATTTCAAACAACTCGATTTAACATAAGTCATTTGACTTTTCTATAAGTCATTATCTATTTGACTCATAGATAGGACCCTATCAGATATTACCACTCCGGGCCAGAGTGGATCTGGGAGCAATGGCTATGATGAAGTAATTTGCATTCCCGAAAGCTCCAGCATCACTGGAGCCTCACCATCAAATTGTTTAATGTCATATTCAGGACACGCGTCAGAGGGTGGTGATCATATCCCTCAACAGAGACGCTATCGGATTTATTCCGCAGTTCCAGCCGACTGAGCCCGTGGAACTATCGTTCAATCTCGCTCACTATGATGTTTCAGTCAAGCATTTTAGCTACTACACCTCAGGGGGAATCTCTATTCAATTCTCCTTTTTTGTGCCCTGAACTGATAACCGTTACGCTAACTCATTAATTATTCTTACTTTCCCAGGTGGTGCACTTGACGTGAATGTTGGCATTCCACTTTACACTAACGCCTTTAAGAAAGGCATGAGCCATCTGTTTTCCCTTTCAGCTATAAGTGATTAGACAACTCTTTTACAAATTTTAGGTTTATATATACAAGAATCATCATATCCAATGATCATAATATCAAATGATCAACGATGAATGAAACGGATAACGTGATCGCCGTGATAATCGTTTGCTCTTCAGCTCTTGTGTTAACAAGATCGCAAATATTGATTTTCAGTGCAATATAACTATTTCATAGTTTAGTGAAATACAATTTTCCGATAGCATTTCATCATATCTCGCATTTTGTCTCATTAAGAAAGTTTTAGTTGAATTGAGCCAAAGTAATTGTTTATTCAATCATTTAAATGTCACTACTTTTTAATCTCTTTGCATGGTACAATTTCAGGATTATTTTCTTTTTATTTGTTTTCTCTGTGCGGCCGAAAACATTCTTCCTGTATTCATCTACCGTGGGGTAACACCCCAGCCCAACAGTATGACATTAAATTACATCCAGTGAAGAAAGGCTCTCAATGTAACAGTTGGCATCGTAAGATATAAAATTGGTGTCCCGAAGCTGATGTGCTTCACTTTGCGCTAATACGCTTGAGACAGGCATAAATCCACTTGTTCCCTTTCGCTACTCCTATGGGTAAATTGTAGAGCAGATTGTGTTCTTTAAACTTGATTAGGCAACCATTTTAGAAGGAAAACTCTGAATTCAAACCAGTTATACTCCGTTTAAAAATTGACCTTGAACCACATCCTGCCCATAATTGTTCAGTTTGAGAATGTCTTATACATAAAAAAATACATCTTTTACTTACACAAATTCACGCTAGATAATACATTTCTGCTTAATTGGTGAATGTTTTGATAATCTTTTGATTGATCATAAATCATACACAGGGTTGAGTGACTGCTGACCCATTCGGCAATCAATATACGGTCCTTGTTTAATTTAATTCGACGCCATTCCTTGGAACTGAATTTATAACAATTTCTTTAGATGACCTGCTTATTAACCGAATCCGCATTGCAGTGTTAATAGTGTTTTGATTAAAGGTATCGATCTGTTATCTTGGGATCTGTCAGTCAGAGAGACAAATTCGATCGACGTTCTGTTGCTGAAGAGATGCGTTTCTATTTATAAACGAGAAAGCAATATATTTGAAAGGAAAAATTGAAAAATCGTTCATTCATAATAAAAATTAAATCAGTCACAGGAAAGTGTAATTCTGAATTAAACCTTTACGCGTGATCAAATATTTGAAATATTTGGCATTAGTCGAATATACATCGTGGTGTAATGGTTAAAGCGATAGACAGTGGAATCGTAGTCAGCGAGTTCGTACTCCAGTCGCGCCATTACGTCCACTTTCGGGCAAATACTCTTGGGAAAGGTATGAACCCCCTTATCTTCGCCAGCTATGGGCTAAATAGTCCCACTACTGTTCTTCTAGGAGAATAGCTTTGGCATTAAATAAGATTCAAAGATTGCTATGCCATTAAACAAAGAAAGCAAACCAACCAATTAAAACACATATGTTGGCATACAGAGTAAGCAGAATAATCCCCCATATATCTCTCTCACCACACCTCCCTATCGTCCATTGCTTTCGGCAGATCCTCAGGGCTACATCCCGTATCGGCACAGAACTACTGTATGTAGGTTCGAGCTGGACGTCCTGCCTTTTCTTGTCTGTGTGATGGAGTCAACAGGAGCACATCACTTATGAGCTATCCCCTACTTCTTCAGCAATTTCCCGCGTGTCCGGTTCGTCTAATTTTGATAGTTTTCGTGATGGATGGTTGGTTACCGTATAGTTGCTGCTTTGTGGGGTGCTGTCTCCAGGACTTGTTCAGTATTGCTCGAAGCATTCTTGTATAATTGCAGTCAAGCTATTTCTCCCTCTGTTTAGTTAGCGCCCATGTGGTGCATCCATATAGCAATATCGACACGATTGCTGCTTGGAAGAAACTGCGCTTCATTTTATCGGTCTGGTCTGACTTCCATATGACCGATAGCCTATTGTAGCTGTCCATACCTTTGCTAGTCACGTGTCGATGTCTGTCTCGGTTGAAGAGAAACTGCTCCCTAGGTAGGTGAACTTGTCAACTAGTTTCAGAGTGCTACCATTTAGTGTGGAGATGACGCCTGTTTGATTAAAGCTCATATATTCCGTCTTGTGTGCATTAACATGGAGGCCGATGCCTGCAGCGGCTCGTTCCAGACTATATAGTAGGGTTTCGGGTTGGGCGGGTGCATTTGCCAGAAGCGCCATATCATCGGCGTTGTCGGTGTCGGTAATTGTTTCTGCGGGGTACCTTTGGCTTCTTTCTTTTGTTAGCTTGAAACCGTTTTCTTTGATGTTATCGATAGATGTTCTAAGTACGTAGTCTAGACAGATGATGAATAGGCGTTGGGCTAGTGCGTCTCCTTGTAGTACTCCTGCAACTATGTCGATATGTGCATATATATATATATATAGAGAGAGAGAGAGAGAGGCTATATGCAGTGTTTCACAAAACAAAACAAATCAAATTTCCAATCCAAATATTAGTTCTTTTAAGACTGCTATTGGGGAGGAATAGAAAAAATATCTAAAAAATTTATTTTGAAAGCATGCTAATCTTTTCAAAGGAGTGTTGATACAATAAGTGAAAGAAAAAAATGGCTGTCATATTGAGTAAATTTACTGTTTTTGTGTCTATTTTCTTATTATTTCTTAAAAATTGAAATTTATCTCGTTTTATAATAGTCATTCACTATTATCCTTAGATATTCCTAATTTTGCTTCCTAATCTTGTATATACACACACACACACACACACACACACACACACACACACATATATATATATATATATATATATAAGCCTGTTTCATTAAAAACCACTCCACCTTGACTACAGGAACATGTTGTCTGTATCCCCTGCAAAGGTGTAAGAGTCCTTAAAATATGAATGTCCTTCGTATGACACTGAAGAAATGGTAAAGCCCCATTTCTAAAGATTTGGGAAATGTGGAGTACTCCTTCAGTGTTATAACTTCCAGGTCCCCTCTGACCCGAATTCGTTGCACCTATGGGTCAAATATATCTGTTCGAGAAATATTCGTATTTAATAGGAATATTCTTATTTGATTGGAATATTTTGAGCTATATAGCTGTATTGTATTGCAAGTAGTTACTTGAAACTATAATTCTGTAATAAGGTTTTTTTGTTTAGTTTCCTTATGTAATGGCGTACCAGTCTTCATAGATTATTTAACGCAAAAGCTATCCGTGTTAAAGAGCAAAAGTGGTACCATTTAACCCAGAGCTGGAGGAGGTAAAAGTGTTTATATATTTTTAAGGATATTAGTCCGAAAATGAACGTAAGAGAGTGACTGGAGTTTGAACACGCTTACTATGATGTCGAAGTCCAGCTCATTAGCCACTCAACTACGACACCTTCCTTTATTATGGCTTTGTTTCTTGTAACCATATAACAGTGAACAAACAAATGACTAATATTAAGGAGAAATAATTACTTAAAATCATATGGTAAATAGTATAGAACTGTTATACTTGAAACTCTACTGCTGTGTGAATATTTCTATTAGACTGTAATATAAGATACCATATAATTGCATGGCCTAGTCGGATGGAGCTGTAGAATATACCGACCGCATCTCTGCAGAGGGGTAAGACTTCCCCTACGAGTGGCTTGATTATGATTCTAAACAATCTGACGGAAGGTTTTAACCCACAACAAGGAATACAGTCAGGGTTTTCTAAGCCCCAGCAACAAGTCGTTGTTTCTTTTTTTATTATATTAAAGAATGATATTGAAAAAAAAAATCTTTACATGACAATCGATTATTACATTAATCTATGATTGGGAAAAATCTCTACCTGAGAAGCAATAAGATATGCAAAAAAAGGTGGCAGTTCTATTCGAACCATAGCTGTAACTATAATTTCGTCAATAATCATTAATTTTTTAATGACATCATATTTTCGATTGAGGCTGTTGAATAAGCCGACTAAATTTTGCAGAGATATAAGACTCTCCATAATTGAGTATCCTGGGTATGATTCTGAATTGTATCTGATTGTAAAACTCGAGTTTTGGGGAATGGAAGTATTCCTTCATTGCTATTACTCCAAGATCCACTCAAACATGGATTGGTTGTACCTGTTAATGTCTAATCTATGGGTGAAATAGAACTGTCCAATCATTTACCCAGGGTTATTATTATTAGTTATTTTAAGCCATAACTTTGAGTGCAAATTATATTCCATCAAGAGAATTATTTAAAGAGAATTAATAATATTAATAATAATTGAAACCATTTAAAAGTGATTAACCAAATGACTAATATAAAATAGAACAATTAGTTTTAGATTGGAATACATGAAACCATTTAAATTTGAGTAAACAAATGAATATTATGAAATAGAATAATTTGTTTTAGATAAGAATACTTGTGTTAATATAATGGCCGAGGGATTTCGTTTTATATATCTTGCCTTTCGGTTTAGTTAGGCTGAGAACCTTTCGCTTAGCGCATGGGTTAGTTAGGTGCAACATGAGCGTATGTATTCACGTGCGCGGGGAGGATGTGTCATTCAGAGATAGTATATATGACCGGGGGATGTGAATGACGTAATCCACAGGAAGCGTGGGCTGAGGATTTGTGGGATTTGAGAAATGTCAGTGAGTTGAGTTTTAGCGTCGGAAGAAGAAGGTTGACTTTCGGGGCTCGCCGAGATCAGACCTGAAGATTACGGCTGGGTGCCGCACGTGATGAGGGGTGGGGGGTAGATGGAAAAGTCAGCATAGAAAGATTGTGCAATCTCTCACCTCATCTTGAATTACCCTTAACTCAGGGGTAATAAAAATTTTCGTACCTAAACTAAGAAGTCGTAAGTGTTTTTTTCTGTTTCGGGATTCCTATGTTATCTATATATGAGTTATGAACATTCTATGTATATTTCACATATTCATGTATGGCTATGTAACACTTGAAACCATTTAAGTGTGTGGAAAGAAATGAGCATTAACAAGTTGTTAAAAATGAGATTACCTACATAATATTTTCTTACAAATCACCCCACTTAAACACACACACACACACACACACACACACACACACACACATATATATATAAGAAAGGATTTGGCAATAAATAACACACAAGGGTTGATATGAGATATGAGGTGCCTGTGGTGTAATGGTTATCATCGTAGGGAATGGGCACGGCGACACGAGTTCAAATCCTGGACCTGGCTAATTGCATTTCACATGGGAAAGGTATGAATCCAATTATTCTCCCTCCAGCTATGGGTAAATAGTACGACAGACTAGGTTCTTCAGCCTTAGTGAGGCAACTAGTCTAGGAGAAGGAAAACTCTGAAATCAAACATGTTAAACTCCGCTTTATAAAATTGACCTTGTGTCATATCTTGCTCGAGCGGGGGTGGTGGTTTGGTAAATATGGATATGAGATAAGACACCAACTATCAATGACATATATTGAAAATTTCTTGACTGTTCTTTTGTTTTCCGATGCTAAACAGATTCAACACAAAACGTGCTCAGTATTCATGCACATGTACACATGCAATGGGAAGAATTAAGCTATTTTGAGGATTACATAAATAAGTTACGTTAATGAATTGCCTTCTTATTAGCGCTAATCTATTTTAGATGTTATTAACTGGCACTGTTCCAATTCCTCACACTAATTAACCCCAGCGAATCAAACTTATTTACTGATTCTACTTTAAAGTCATTCAAACGTTTGACTCAAGGTATTTTGAATAAATCTGCTGCGTACTAAGCTGCCGAATTTCTAATGCACTGACCATTACAATCATTATTATTAAATCTGCCTATGAATTTTACTTCATCTACTTAATTTGACTTGCTGTTTATTTGTGAATCATTCAGATGGTTATTTTTACGACAAATGTAGAAGGCGATCAGGGTTTGGTTTGTAGGGTTTTATGACATATAAACCTTTGTAGGTTATTTAACGCCTAATCCATTTTTATGTAAATAATCTGTTCTATTTAAAACAATTCACTGTTTAATTGTCAAAAACATTTTTATTTCAAACTATTCAAGCAGTTATATGTAACAATTCAGTTAAGTGTAAATACAGTTTTAATGTCGAAAAATGGTTCTATTTGAAATAATTCAGTTAAGCATTAGCACGCAGTTTAAATGTAAGTACGGTTTAATTGTCAAAAACATTTCTATTTCAAGCTATTCATTTTACTCAAACAATTCAGTTTAGCATAAGTATGCTGTTGATTCTATCTAACCCATAGATAGGGCCCTATCAGGTGCGACCACTCCGGGTCAGAGTGGATTGGAACGATGGAAATGAAGAGGTACTCCGCATTCCCCAAAGCTCCAGCATTGCTGGAACCTCAGAAGGCGATCATAGGACAAATAATAAAAGATAAGCTCCTGGGGAGATTGGAACTCTCACTTTCTTTTAACTCTGGTAATCCAGTCCTCTGCATCTGCATTTTTCACGTTTAAACTAGAAATGGTGGTATCTAGGAAAAGGAAATAGTATACAGAAACTGGTGGTCATTATTTCACACTTTGGTTTTTATAATCCCATTTTGTCCACTGTACTTTATAAACTTTTCAGGAATCTTTCGTGCTACTGATAAAAACTCCTCAACTCAGAATTTCAGGTATATATATATATATATATATATATATATATATGAATGAATGAATGAATGAATGAGTACATATTAAAACATAAACAGAAGAGAATAAACACTTGTATTAAAAGCGTTGGATAAATCAAAAGTGCTCAAATGATGATTAGCAGAGCAGTATATTTTGTTTAATGTGCTCCGTAAAATGTAAAAAAAAAAATCATTAAATGAAGTTTTCAAAAATTTCGAAGAGTAAGATTTTAAATTATATATATATATATATAGTAAACAAATAGCTATGGATCAAAAGATCGTGGAAATTGAATTTGAGAGTTGGGTGATTTTTTCACTTCAACATATATATATATATATATATCATGTAACAAGAAGAAAAATTAATTACGGTTAAATTTATTTCGGCGACGAATATAATCTTCGTCTTTTCAGATGAATTACGCGCTTAATTTGTGGGTGAAATCTGCAAATATAGATTACAGTATATATATATATACGTATATAAAATTAAAAAAATATTCAGGCAAAAAGGAAAGAGAGTCAAAACAAATAGGATATTATGGATGCTAGTTTTCTTAAATAAGCTTAAAAAAAGAATATATAACAAAAGCCATACATTGAGCATACCCATAGAGTTATATGAAATCCTGCATGAATTGTATATACAAATAATCCGTATCCATATTCTTTGGACGCCGTGTGGATATATATATATATATATATATATATATATATATATATATATATATATCCAGTCAAATATATTCAAAGAAAGTAAAAAGATATATACATACATATTCATTTGTTTTTCTTTCTTTCTCTCTTTCTTTCTTTCTTTTCATATTTATATATATTATATAAAACACACACACTCACACACACATATATACATATATATAGATACACACACACATTAAATTAATTGAAGACAATTTAGCCAACTCACAACTTTAAGTTTCACGACTTTATGATCCACAATACGTGCTTTTTTCATTAAATACAATCGTGGTAAAAACTTGATTTACGTTCCTGTCCTCACACATTGAACATTGACCGCCACGAAACTACATTTTCTAAAAAAATTATCTGACAAAAACTGATATCATCATCATCATCAAGTCGGACTAATAGCACAGATTTCCCTGATTCTGTCTCTTCATCCATCCCAATCATCCATGACTCCCGACTAAGTTACACCCTATGGCCGTACAGAGCTGACATAAATAAGTTCTTGCAGGTCTGCCAACACTAGAATTTACTTAAAATCAGTTGATCATGTTCTACCCTCATTCAATCTTTAGGCTTTGCTATTTACTAATCCGAGATGTCTGGTGCAAAAAAAAAAAAAAAAAAAAAAAAAAACGAAAACAAAAGAAATCCACTCTTGAAACAAAATATCTTGGATGCTGTATTTCGAATTTTACCCCTAGGTATGTTTTTTAATATTTAGAACCAGGAAGAAAACACCAACTGATGGATTGGGGTTTATCATATTTACCCAACCCGTCCGCACGGGCAGGATATGACACAAGGTCAATTCTTAAGCGGAGTTTAACAGGTTTGCGTTCAGAGTTTCCTTCTCCTAGACTTGTTGCCTCACCAAGGCTAAAGAAACCAGTCTGCCCTACTATTTACCCATAGCTGGAGGGAGAATAATTGGATTCATACCTTTCCCAAGGGTATTAGTGCTATGTGAAATACCATCAGTTTCGTCCAGGATTTGAACTCGAGTCCATTTCCTAAGACGATAGCCATTACACCACAGGCACCACAGATGGATTGGGGTTTATGACATATCATCCTTGTAAGCTACCTCATACCAAATCTAATGGCTTACCTTTTCATAGTAAGTCATTATCTTGCTCAGAAAACTGCTTATTAGATATTAGGAAAGGACTAATCACAAATTAGGATATGAAATCAAGAAAAGAACATTCTAAGAAATGTTTTGGCATTTCTGAGAACCTTCTTTTTAGATAATTATGACATTTTCCTACAAATAAGATAGCAAGGAAAATAATTACCTTAAAAATGTGTGTAAGTGACTGAAGTTTCATTTAAAATTGTGGTTATAATGGAAAAAAAATTATTATATAATTGGATTCATATATATATATATAAATGTATATATATAAATGTGCGTGTGTGTGTGTCTGTGTATCTCTGTGTGTTTGAGTGTGTGTGTCTGTGTGTGTGTAAGATCCATACCTTATCATCTTTAGATTCCTGTTGCTTTCCCCTTAATTTGTCTCTGCCTTGGAACAAGCCATACAGACATGTGACAGATGTCACAAAGCTGTCTCAGATATCCTAATATAAATAGTGAAATCGACTTGGATAAATCGGAACAACTACTGAGATGTCCCAAAGTAAATATTGGTTGAAGACTATAGGCAAATAAATCAGACCGACATGACTGTCCAGATTATTCGATCAAACAAATTCCAAATTCATTCGCTTTTCCTTAACAGAAATAAACCGAGGATGAAATGAAACTATGCAAGAATTTTAAAAAAACACTTTTTTCTTTCACTTTACTTTTTTTTTGTTTTGTGGCTGACTGATTTATAAATATGGTGCCAATATTTTTCTTCGAATTGACTGAGCAGAAAAAATCAATTTAATCCAATCAAATTAATAAAGACCCAGAAGGATGGATCTTCGTATACTGTTTAAGGGAATATTGATTTCAATACTTTCTTGAAATGATTTTCGCTCTTTTTTTTTGTTTTCTTTTGTTTTTGTTCTTCTTGTTTGTATTTTTTTTTTTACTAATACGTATTTTCCTCGGTATGGTTTATCGGAATAAAGTATTTCTAAATAATTTCATTTATGTTTTAAGATTGATTGATTAATTGATTGATTTTAATAGAATGTCAACACGTCTAACGTTATTCTATGTCGAAATTTTAGGAATATGTTTATTGCACATTCAGATGAGATTCTGTACATGTCTCTTAACGGTCCGATCGAATACTAAAAATTGTTTTCCTATATATATATATATATATATATATATATATATATATATATATATATGTATATATATATATATATAGAGAGAGAGAGAGACAGATAGACGGACAGAGATGAAGACAGAGAGAGAAAGAAAGGAAGAAAGTGGGAGAAAAAAAAAGACAGATTTATTTCACTTTCATCCAGCCCACTCGGCTGGGGCCAAAGAATAAATCAACTGCATCTCTAAAGAGGGGTAATACCTCCACAAAGAGTGGCCTGATATGACATTAAACAATCTAACGTTGAGTCTGAAGTAATTATGGAGTTTTGGGGAATGCGGGGTACCCCTTCACCGACATAGCTCCCATATCCATACTAGGCTCGGAGAGGTAACACCGAATTGTGTCCAATCAATGTATCAAATAGAATATTTTGACATTTGAATTGAGAGAAAACAAATGACTTATGCTAAATTGAATTCTTTGAAATAGAGCCGTTTGATCATTTAACTGTGAGTAAACAAATGACTAATGTTCAATTGACTTGTTAGTGATACTTAGCAATATTTGGAACTGTTTAAATTTGTTGAAATGTTTTTACAAATCATATATATCAAATATATATGTATAAACCAGATTTGGCATTAAATACGAGGTACATACGATAAGTTTCCAGAGTTTTTTCGTATGGGCACTTTTATTGATAGTACACACATAGAACTCTAGTCCCCTTCGAAGTAATCTCCTCCGGCAGCAATGCACTTGTTCTACCGTTCCAACAACTTCTGAAAGGTTCTATGGAAGTCCTCTTGTATTGTTATGAAATAGCCGAGGGATTTCGGTTCATGCCTTTGAGTTTAGTTAGGCTGAGAACCTTTCGGCTCAGCACATGGGTTGGTAGGGTGTAAGATTGAAACAGGTGTTAACGCGGGTGCGTGCGAGCGGATGGAGGTGTCACTCAGATGTCATAACAGTCCGAGACGATACTGGGTGAAAAGGTGCGGGTGAAGTTTGTGTGAGAATTTGAAGAAAATAAGAGTCGGGTTTTAGACGTCAAACGAGAAGGATCGATTTTGGAGCTCGCAGGCGCGAGGCGAATGTGCGCCCGATGGGGGCAGCTCGAGTTGGGGGCCAAATGAATAAGACAGCATAGAAGATTGTGTCTCTCCTCCTTACGTCGAAACCTTTAACTCAAAGTTAATAAAAAGGTTTCGTACCTGAACAAGAAGTCGTTACGTGTTTTTGAGATTCCTGTTCTTTATATAGTCTATAGTAATGAACGTGACATGTCTATTTTGCACATGGCCATATTCATGTATATGGCTACGCAACAGTATGAGCGGGTCAATGACCTTCGTCACAGCCTCTTTCATCTCCTCAATTGTCTTTTAATGACAGCCTCTGAGCTTTGGGAATAAGCAAAAGTCACAGGGAGCAAGGTCTGGACTATAGGGGGTTGAGGAACTGTCTTGATGCCCATCTTGGTCAAATAGTCTGTGACAAGGACGGAGTTGTGGACTGGTACATTGTCCTGGTGGAAATGCCAGTGACCCGATTTGAAGAGTGCTGGCCTCTTCCCAAGGAATTTTTTCCTGAACTCCCTTAAAACCTCAACATAGTAATCCTAACCCTAACCCTTTGGCCAATCAACTCTGGTGTATTGATTTCCTTACTCCTCCCACACCTCTCATCATCCCTCATAGACTCCGTGCCTTCCTTGAATCTCTTATGTCACTCAAAAACTGATGCTTGAATCATGCAAAATGCTCCAAAAGCAGCCTGAAGGATTCCATACGTTCCTGTGGCATTTTCTCCAAGTTTGAAATAGAATTTTATTTCATATCGTTCTTCTAAAGTGTCAGATTGCATTTTTGAAATTCACCAGCTGTGACAATCAGGCTTTAGTAGGGTGTATTCCAATTGCTGCTGTAGCTGTTGATTTGAACGTGAAATCATAAGAATTGGTTAGTCATCTCATAAGATGTATAGCAATAAGATAATGTATTTTCAAGAGTCTACGACAATTTTATATGCCTGTACAAAAAAGACTGGAAACTTATTGAAAGCACCACGTATCTTTACTCAGCTCAAAAAGTGACCTTGTCTCCCATCCTGCATGTGATGGAGGGGCTGGGTAAATACATACTTACAGTTATTAGCTGTTAATTCTAAATAGTGATCAAATTGATTTCATCTTAATTTCAATGACCTTGCTGTAACCAGAGCTTTTAATTTGACTTGACGGTATGTATTCCCCTTCCCTGCCCTGCAAAAAGCAGAATGCGACAAAAGAATGTTAATTTCGAATTCAGAGTCATCTTTCTCCTAGATTTGTTGCCGTAATGATGCTAAAGATCCAAGTTTTTCCTATTATATACCAAAAGGAGGTGGGATTCGTACCTTTCCCAAGATTATTTGTGTAAAATGAAACGCAACAGGTTTAACAAAGATTTGAACCAAAGAGGATAACCGTTTCGTCTGCGTTAGTCTTATCCCATTTCTCTATTTCCTAAATCTAATATGTATTTTGTAATTTTTTGTTTCTTCTTTTACTTTGCATTTTTTTTCTCTTGTTGCCCCCCGCCCCCGATTCCTCATTGATTTTTATTGCTTTAACCTCCCCCACACTTTTGTTCCTCCACAGTTATCTACCCACGCTCCTTCCTTATCTGTTTTCACATTTTTTTCTTTTTCGATTTCTTCTTCTTTTTTTTCTTTTTGTAACTTTCTTTTTTTCCTTCCTTTTTTATTTTTTTACACATCTCGTTCCGTCTCCGATTTCTAATTCTTTTTTTTTTCCTTTTATAACGGCTTTTTTTCTTTCCTTCCATTTTCCCTCTTCCTTTCTCTTCTTCCTTCTGCTTTCCTTCCTTCCTGTTATTTTTCCTACTCCTTTTTGTCTTTCTTTCCTTCTGTCCTTTTTCCTTCCTTTCTATCCCTTTCTCTTCTTCCTTCCGACATTACTTTCTTTCTTTCTCCTCCTTCTTTCCTTCCTCCTTTCCTCTCTCTTTTGCTTCTTTCTTTTGTCTTTACTTTTTTCTTTTTTCCTCCTTCCTTCCAACCTCTTTTTCTTCTTTCTGTCTTTCCTTCCTTTCTTTTCTTTCCTCTTCGTCTATTTTGCCCTTCCTTCCTTCCTTCCTTCCTTCCTCTCTTTTTTGCTTCTTTCTTTTGTCTTTACTTCCCTCTTTTTCTCTCCTTCCTTCCTTCTTTTCTTCCTCCCACTTTCCTTCCTTCCTTCCTTCCTCTCTTTTTTGCTTCTTTCTTTTGTCTTTACTTCCCTCTTTTTCTCTCCTTCCTTCCTTCTTTTCTTCCTCCCACTTTCCTTCCTTCCTTCCTTCCTTCCTCTCTTTTTTGCTTCTTTCTTTTGTCTTTACTTCCCTCTTTTTCTCTCCTTCCTTCCTTCTTTTCTTCCTCCCACTTTCCTTCCTTCCTTCCTTCCTTTTCTCTTTTCCTCCCTTCTTTTCTCATTTCTTTTCACACTCTCAGTTCATTTTACTTCTTTTTAAAAAAATAAACTAACAGTACACACAGAGTTTTTTTTCTCTCTTTCCTACAATTGCTTCTTATTTTTTTTGCATTCCAAAATTGCCCACACGAATTATTTCAATTTCACCTAATTAAACAATTGCACCGTCAAGTGGAGTTCCAACAGCTTTATAAAGATTTCTGAACGAATAAGCAACCTAGATGAACCTCACGTAAATTACACAACTCTCTTTGCCATCCAGTGCAAAAATAAATAAATAAATAAGCAACAACAACAGCCACAGCAACAGCAACAAAGCAAAATAACAAAAACAAACAAACAAAAAATAAGCAAAAAAACAGAACTAACAAGCAAAAAAGAAAACATTAGGATTCTTAGGGGTGTTTTCATTTGTTTGCAGCACACGACTGTTGCCACAAGATGGCACACGGGTACTGCATAAAACAATGGGTGGCGGACTTAACTGTTTGATTTTTGGCACCAGTAAAACAACTGCATTGAAATAGAGCTAACAGAATAGGAGTATCATAGTTTTATAAATGGGTAACCGAATTACCAAGATACTGTGTCGAGTCGACCCCACACAAATCCACAGGAACTCGTAATCACGAACATACCTGCATCGAAATAATTCATATCACAAAATTGGCCGATAAATTAATGCGATGTTGTTTTTTTTTCAGGTTGGTAAAACATAAACGTGAACATATACGTCAAATTTTACTTGCCCACGTGGTGTAGTGTTTAATCTACTGGACTGCAAGTTCGAACTCGACTCCAGCTATTGATTCCACTTTCGAATACCCTTAGAAAATGTATAACCCTCCCGCCGCTCTATTTTTTGTAATTTATATTCCCACAAAATATCACAAATTCTATTGTCTAGATAATTTTGAGTTTTTTGTAAACTTACTGAATAAATGACAAGCGAAACTAACTCTTCTTTATTAAATATTTCTGGCTGGAAATGAATCTATTATCTTGTAAAAATAAATTTCTTCAATCACCTTTCAACGCAAGAATATGCTAGATTTAGAATTATGGTAAGATATTGAATGCGCTTATATTCCATAATTTAGTATCGATAGAATATCCGACTTAGAATTAGAACATGGATCTTCTTTTCCACTTCGTTATCCAACAGTCTCTACCCAATTCTTGCTAAAACATCATTAATGTTGACCTTTGCATTAGGTAATATCCAATAAACTTACCGTCTTGTTAATCGACGTCGGAAATGGAATCGGTGACACGTGTTCAAATCCTGGACAATACAGTTTCCATTTCAGTTCACGCTAATACCTTCGGGAAAAACATAACTGCATAGGTTCCCTCGCAAGCTACAGATAAATAGTAGGGCAGACTGAATTCGTTTGTTGTGGTGAGGCAACTAGTCAAGGAAATCAAAAACTTATAATAAAAAAAAAAACTGACTTTGAAACTCACCTTCTTCGTAAAGGAGTGGTTGGGTATAAGCATATAAGAAGCAATCAAATTGGATATTATAGTGCACTACATCTCTATACATCAGGTATTGATAATATTCTGACTCTCTTTGCCATATGTTGTAGTTTGTAATTGTTTAATTTTCTTTGGATTTTTTTGAAATTGCCAGTAAATTTGTCGATTTCCGAGATGTTTGATAGGAATAAGAGAAGGCTCCTAATGGACAAAATATTAAGAACATTCTTAATTATATTTCATCTGACATCGTTGAAATATAAAAAATGATGGGGAAACAAGCAAAAGAAACAAATGAACAAAAAAAAATCTGTTGTTGAAACCGTGGTCATTTTTTGTTAAGCTTTTAAGGGAGAAGCGTTAAATAAAAGCGAAACAATAGTGAAATGTCGCTTCAAGACCAACAACGATCGAGCTGATCTTCATCAAGACAGAATAGGAAATATCTTGAAAAAAGTTCATTGTGCACCCCGTAAACTTATTCGAATTTCATCTAGGAGTTTATTTCAGAGAACTGCAAAAGAAGATTTGTTAAACGCGTCATCGTTATTAAAATGTGCAGGCAGTTTTTATTCCTTTCAATCACTTGTGCAATTAGTCCTAATTGGTCATTATATTTACTATGTCCATTGTATGGCTGACAGTATCTACACAGAGCTGATAAATATAAGCTTTTGCTGATCAGCAACGACTCTTCTATCCATGCTCAGGAGTCTAAAAGAGAAAGTCGCTGGTGAGTTCACTCTTACTTCCTACGCTATACACAAACATGTCTTGCTCGGCTTACTTCGAGGGTTTACGAGATGGGTACGAAAAGGCCTTACAGCTACTGTTTTTTTTAGGATTTTCCTTACGCAGCATCCTTACGTAGTTCTTATCAAGCTTTTTCTCAAAGCATTTAATAAAAATAGTGCGACCACACACTAGTACTGACACGGCTACAGCTTGGAAAAATTCCAATTTTGTTTTACCAGAGATATCAGATTTTCATATGGTTGATCGTTTAGAAAGTTGATAAAACAAAACACATTTCTAAAGAATTAATGTCTGGTTTTCGCCTCAGTGTTAAAAGAATTCGTCCGAAACCAGCTGCTTTTTTTCGAGTGTTTTTCTTAAATTATGTAAACAATCCGGAGGTATTTGGCTACTTTTTGCTATTGGTCTACATTAAAAATAGTTCCTGGCTTCCGACTGGATAAGAAGACATTATACCAAGAAAAAAAAAATTTTTTATAGATTTTTCATGTTATAAATATAAGTTGAATGTAAATGAAATATGATTATTTGAAGCCGTTCCATCCAGATGTTTCAGCGCCGACTCTTTTGAATACTAAGAATTATTTCAAAGTTAGATATGTGATATTCAAATGAATGGTTTCATTTAAGTTTCCATTTCGTTTTTTTATTCTCCGTTTCTATTTTTGCTTAACCCCGTTCACCTTTCGTCTTCGTGTAATCTTCATCAATGTGTTCCAGGCATTTTAACTTTAATGAATATTGTGTGGAGTTTATATATCGACCCTGCCTTCCGGATAAACGTGTATTTATGTTTCTTTCCATGTTAGTAAGCGAGTTGTTGGGCTTTCTAATGATTTTTATTTCTTTGTTCTTCTTTTAGTTTTATTAAAAGTTGTGTTGTATTATATTTTCGATGGCACGGTGCCAAAAGATGTCGGACAAGAAAAAAAAAAAAAAAGGGAAAATCGAAGGCAGAGTAGAAAAGAACGAACACTTGTGAACGTTTAACACATAATACCCGATGGAGAAGGCTAAACAAACATTTGTGTTGCCGTCAGGTGGGATAATCGTTTTGCATTTTATAAGAGAAAGGGAGGGCATTTCTGTGTTTCACACATAAAATGCAAGAGTAGATTAAATATAAGATTCTCGAAGGGGTGAACCAACCTCCGTTCACACGGTCGCTGAACACATAAATCGAGGTTGAAGGAAGGTAGTTTGTTACATCTATATTTATATTCAAAATTCCAGCAAACACCTTTTTTCTCGAACAGAACACCTTATCCTTGTTTTTCCTTACGCGGCTATAGATATCAAAGTCAAGGTTTTATACTGGCTTTTTCGCTTCTTGCCTTCTACGTTTAGAAAAGTCAATATCTATCATCTACATTAGAATCATGAATAATCACGCATTTTACATTTTTTTAAAGTTTACATTATATACCAATAAAAACAGGCCGATTTAAAAAACTCAACACACTTACTGCAGTACCTAAAATATATAATTTAAAAAAGTCTCCACATGTATACCATCCCTGTCAATAAATTGTCGAGATCTCACCTTACACATGTGATTAAAAAATGTTAATATGTCTATGAGATCATTTTTATTAGAAAAATAGAACGGATATATAGGAGATCAACTTGGAAAGACTTAAGTAATCTGCTGACTGAGATGGTGAACTAGAGGATTCTGTTAAATCCTAATATCATATGGTAACTCCCATAGAATAGTTAACATTTTTTAAATATCTTTTATGTACTGGTTGTGTCCCAGTTGGTATTCGTTTATGGGCAAGGTTGACAAAAGAAAGCTATCAGAAACTACTATGTGCTCCGATTCTCTCAATCACATTTTATTCCCAAGTTCTCGTTCGTAACTTCTTTCCTCAGGATTTAGTTAACTTCTTTTTTCCACCAGACATAATCAAATATTTCGAGTTTAAT
Organism: Sepioteuthis lessoniana; assembly: GCA_963585895.1. Classification (NCBI taxonomy): domain Eukaryota; kingdom Metazoa; phylum Mollusca; class Cephalopoda; order Myopsida; family Loliginidae; genus Sepioteuthis; species Sepioteuthis lessoniana. Next base: position 111,327,829 of record OY757905.1, on the reverse strand, counting down.
CACGCCTTCCTCGAATGTAAACTTTAATAAGAAAAATAAACATTATGCTTGAAAACCAGAAGCTTCATCCTCAAATTATGCAATGGATGACGTAAGAAAGTGACCGCCTTTCTCTAGCAAGAACTTGCCTCTCAACTGTGGGACCGACAAGAGAAGGTCAATTAGCCGAATTCTCGCGGTCGGGGTGAGAAATTGTCTCACTCTAGAAATTTAGGGATAATTGACAAGGGTGTGTCAGTTAGCTGCAGAACGACAAGTAACGATTCAAATTTAAGTGCTAGCCAAACGTTTCCTTAATTGAGGGTCGGCTAGAAACTTAGGGATCATTGACAAGGATGCCAATTAGCCGCAGAACGACAAGTAACGACTTAAATTTAAGGGCTAGCCAAACGTTCCCCCAATTGAAGGTAGTCTAGAAACCTAGGGATCACTGACAATTAACGACTTAGATTTAAGGGCAAGCCAAATCTTACCCCCAATCGATGGTGGGCTAGAAACTTGGGGATCATTGACAAAGATGTGTCAGTTAGCCGCAGAACGACAAGTAACGACTTACATTTAAGGGCTGGCAAAACTTTTCCCCAAATGAAGTTGGGCTATGACTTGTCAAACAACAGATCGCTACTTCCTTGACTCGGAAATAGCACTTCCCTTCTTCCTTCTTTTCGATGTTTCATTGATTGATCTCAGATTAATTCATGCTTAGAAGAAATCGCATTCATTGTTCGTTCCTTTTTTTTTTTCGTATAGTCGTTACTTAAGGTTTTTTTTTTGCACACATTCGAATTAAAATACTTTTTAAACATATCCGATATGATTTCTACGTGGGATCATAACAGGTAAAACCTTTCCGGGTCCAAGTGGACCAGGGAGTAATCGCAATGAAGTGGAAGGCCACACTCTCCAAATCTACAAAACTGGAGCATCACTGTTAGATGAAATTTATTGTCCTACCGAATACAACTCCCTTTTTGGAGTTCGCTTCTTTGTAGAGTTTTAAATTAGCGAGTTCTAAGACCCATTTGACTGGACGGTCTATTTTTTGCGATTAATTCCGAAGAAATTTGCAACATCAAAGATAAAGTAAGTTGGATTTTTCTTTGACCATTGTTAACTTTTTTTTTACACCTTTCTTTTCTGATTTGAACTCGTCGTTATCTCTCCACTTTGTCTCGGTCTTTACGTCTTCAGCAAGTTTCTTAGAGACCCTTCAACGCCTCATGCAATGCATATATTTTTTTAATGAATACCCTCAGTATTTAATATCCGTTTAACATATTCTATTACGATTAGCAAACCATATATCATAGTGATGATGACGTGGTTTAGCCAAGGGTTCAATCTGTGACTACCCTGATTATTGGATATTATTATAATTAATATTAGACCAGATTACTTGAAATTATTTAACTACAAGCAAATTATTTTTTTTATTAAGAATAGTTAATTGAATATATAATTATTTAATAAGGATTATTAGTTCTCATATAACTGTGCAAGAAAATGTTTAGGAAATAGAAATAATTACTTCAAACCATATAATTATGTATAAGGTAATAGTGTTAGATCGGGATACTTGAGACAATATAGCAGTATACAATTTTGTTTTTAATTATATATGAACATTTAATGTCATATTTCAGTGCAGACAAATGATTAAAAAATATTCAATGGAACATTGACAATATAGTTACGACCAATCAAACATCTAGAAATGAATTAAATTTCGGCAGCACCAGTCTCCGTCACGGGGTCTCACTCTTCCAATTAACTCCTCATCATTAGTTTAAAGGAATCTTCTCACTGTCATTATAACGAACTCAATTTGAGTGTTGATATCTTAGCCGTCTAGTTTGGCTATTGCAGCTTGTAAAAGTAGTTTTCTATCCTTTCTTTTCTATGCACTTTTATAGTAAAATTAAGTATAAGAAAATATTGCTACATTACATTTAAAGCCCTGATTTTCGTTTGATTACTGTGATGATATTGCTCACTACGAATATGGGTTACCACTTTGGAACATTATTGATGATAAGAAACCTGAGGCCCGTGAGCTCCCGATAGCAGAATATAAAGTTTGTGGCGTTTCACGTACCGCAATGTTTCACCAACTTACCAAACAAACCATTTTTTAAAGAATTCGATTCTAACAGGGTACCTCTTATATTATAGTATTTCCAGTTTTGACATCTTACCCGTCTACGTCGGGTACGGAAGCGAGTAAAATATATATTTGGTGGATTTCTTTTCTATTTTGTGTATTTAATTTTTTTAACCAAACTAAAAATATTTTGAAGACTTACGCTCTCATCACACTTAAAGAACTGGTTTCCATTAGATCACCGAATAAGGCATTTTTAAAAAATGTGTTCTCTATATATGATATTGACTGATGGCAAAATTTCTCCAAGTAAAATCATAGAAACGTCTCAGTTCGTATTTAAACCAACAAATATTCGTCTGCTTATTGACAAATACTATTTTTGCTATAACAATCAGATCCTAAGTCTTTAAAGATAAGACGATTGAATATACCAAGATCTACAAGTATTTTCATCAAATCAAGTAATAAACTAACAGCAGAAATAAAACCAGCTTAAGAACTATGGTAAAAATCTTCTCTTTCTTGATTGTCTGTCATGTTAACGTTATTTAAGTCCCTTCTGATACTATAGCAGTAATCAGCCATAATTCCTTTGTCCCACCGTTCCTAGTAGCGCTTTTCATTGTTTTGATATCCTGATGGAATCGTTTTCATTGCTTATCACTCAGATCGCCGTTATAATCTGGAAAATTCATTTAGATGTCTATGTAAAATATTAAACTTTAATATGGGTAACAACTTTGAATCTGTGTGCCAGCCTAAGGAATGTTCAAAGTTTGGGGCTTTTCTTTTGATTCTTTGTTTAATGGCATATCAACCTTTGTAGGTTATTTAATGCCAGAGCCATTATTCTAGAAAAAACAGTAGTGGTACTATTTAACTCATAGCTAGGAGGATAAGTTGGGGGAGTCATACTTTTCTCAAGGATATTTGCCCGAAAGTGAACGTTATAGCGCGACTGGAGTTCGAACTCGCTTACTATGATTCTGTGGTCCAGCGCTTTAACCATTACACCACGAGGACACCCCCTTGGGGCTTTTCATGTTCTTTAATGGCTGGAAGACGTAAAAAGCAAACCATTGTTAGTAATTTCAATTCTAACTGAATCTTATAGTATTGTGCTAAACCAAGCTCAAATTAGTAAATGACGTTAACCATTTGTAGGCAGTCAAGTTTTTACTAAATGCAAACATATTTAAACTCGTTACCACTACAATTTTTTTTACTGCTATATGGATGCACTACATGGACGCTAACAAAACGGCTGGAGAAGAAACTAGATGGCAATTACACAAGAATGCTGCGTGCAATCCTGAACAAGTCCTGGCAGCAACACCCCACAAGACACCAACTGTACGGCCACCTGCCCCCTATCACGAAAACTATTCAAGTTAGGCGAACCAGACATGCAGGACATTGCTGGAGAAGCAGAGATGAACTCATAAGAGATGTACTCTTATGGATCCCCACACACGGCCGCGCAAAAGCAGGACGACCAGCACGAACGTACATTCAGCAGCTATGTGAGGATACAGGTTGTTGTCCTGAAGACCTACCTAGGGCGATGAACGATAGGGAGGAGTGGCGAGAGAGGGTCAGGGATATCCGTGCTGCCAGCACGATATGATGATGATGACCACTACAATGTATCATGGTATTCTTTTCAAGCGTCGAAGATCCTATGGAAAATTATCAAGATAAACCGATTTCTAGTGAAGTAGAATCTTAATTATTAAATTGAATGGAAGAGTATTTCGTATGTAGAAATGTAGGTAAAGAGCAAGAAAAGCAGTATTGTTCACAGAACAACAAAGTCACCGTCTTATTGACAGACCTATAAAAATGTGATGCTAGAAGCGATTTGATAAGATGTCGACTTTTGACGGACTGAAAATCTGTTTTAGATTCGCTTCAGGCTTCCACATATTTCTTCTACCCAGCTAAGGTTACATACATAATGTTTAGTTGTTCTCTCGGTACATTTCAGATATCAAGCCGTCATCAAATTGTTTTATAAGGCGTTAAGGAAGTGAACGATGTATTTTGCACCTTACAAACAACAGAAAGCAGTCTTTAAAGAAAGAGATGTTTGAGAAAAATGGCTTTTTTGATAACTATCAAAATATATTAACATACTATTTATACTTGTTAAAAGTCCAAACATGGAACATTAAACTCAAAATATTGAGTGCAGATCATATATAATAATTACTAACGGTTATATTTTGTACTTTACTTAGTAAGTTTTTATTGCTTGTTTAAACATTTGATATCGTTGAATAAAGTTCGTTGAAATCTTTCTTTTGAAGAAAAAATAAAGCTATAGTTTATTCTATGCAACGAATTTTATTACCATAACAACGGAAAGTCGTCATACTTCATCGTGATAGCAAACTGCATGGTTTATATATATATATATATATATATATATATATATATATATACATACATACATACATATATATATATATATATATATATATATATATATATATATATATATATATATAAAGATCAACAAATCAGAATGTTATTTTTAGTGTTATTTTATGACTGTTGTAAATTAGTTTCGACCTTTGGTCATTTCCTGGAGAAATTTATTTTGGGGTAACCAATGTGTCTTCAACCGACCTTTATATGATCTTTACTATAGTACACACCTGGCTCTGAGCTCTCCGTTAGGGGGATTTATGATAAATATGGATTTTTTCTAATTAACCGTTAGTGTTTTGGTCACACATCTGTCAATTTAGATGTTTATATTTAAACTCAATTCTGCGCTTCCTGTTTTAAAGTTTTATGTCTATTTAAAACTACTTAGGGTCGTGTTTTGATATGTCTTATCTAGTTATCATCTTGTGTTTCCATTTCTATATGTAGAGTGTAGAGAGAGAGAGAGAGAGAGAGAGAGAGAGAGAGAGAGAGAGAGAGAACTATCCGAGTTAGACGAACCAGACATGCGGGGCACAGCTGGAGAAGTAGTGACAAACTCATAAGCAACATACTCCTGTGGACCCCTTCACAAGGACGAGCAAAGGCAAGACGACCAGCTAGAACCTATATACAACAGAAAACAAAACAGAATAAAAGGACTCCCCATTCATATAAATCCATCAACGTTTATTCTTTTCCGAACAGCACAATATAACGTGAACAGTCGCCGTGCTTGTTGTAGTAATACCCACGTGATGAAAACTTAGGATATGAGTTCGATTCCCGTCTGAACCAAGTTTTTCTTCTAAATTCTCACAGTTGAATTTCACAGTCAACCGGAAATATATCGGTTTCAAACATAGCCGTGATATAACAAAAATATAGAGTAACTAGACACTTTTATCAAAATCTATTGTGATATCATTTTAACAACCGTCCGTAATGATATCAATACTTCTATTCAGGAAGGTGTGAAATATTCTAAATAGTATTTCATTATAATCTTTCTCGTATGGATTATTTCACGATGACTCAGTTGTAAATTTGACCGCAGATTGCTTTTTTCTCTAAGATATAGCAATTTACGCGCATGGCTTTAATAAAACTCTTTCTATAATGTGCGGTTTTAGCTGAGTTATGGTTAAGTTCAAAGTTGATAATTTTTGTTCAATTGAGATGAATTGAAGTTGCTAATAAATAACTAAACGATTCATAATAATAATCCAAAAATAAATAAAAATCGTGAGATTAAACAATGATAGATGGTTTATTCAGCTGTGGGTTAACAAGATGTCTTCGAAAATGGCGTTACATGACAGTAACAAAATTCAAGCACAAAAATTGAATTCTCAAACGCTTTAGTCTTTGGCACACTGAATAAAGATGTAACCACGGAAATCGCCAAAAGTTAAAAAAAACATAGAACACGTGCTTATAGAAGTGTCGAATGTGTTTGTCTGCCTATGTAATAGATTTTTATAATATTCTTTTTGAAATTATTTCTTTCGTTTATAGCGAATATATATATATATATATATATATATATATATATATATATATATATATATATATATATTTGTTCTTTGGACACGTTCGGCCAAAGACAACTAAACCTTCCAGTTATCACCAAGTTGATAAAGAAGTAGCACTAGATTCTGTCTCCAAGAGCTTTCAGGCTTATCTATTGATCGTATTCGGTAAGATTATATTTTTCTAGATATTGTTTTTTTTTTTAAGTTTGAGTACGAAATTGATTTTGTTGGAAAGATTTATTATTGATTGGAGTGCTTTGATTAGCATGTTAGTTGTTGAAGATATTTAATACATTAGTGCTTGTGTTGAATGTTATTCTATTTATGTTGTGTTATTGCAGTACACAGGAGTTAATTTTAAATAAAGGAGGTATTTCTGCTTCACCCTTTCCACAAACATACACACACACACACACACACACACACACACACACACACACACACACATATATATATATATGTATATATGTATATATGTGGGGGATGATGACTATCTGAAGAGGTTGGTTTCCCATATGTAGTGACCAGCTGAAATAAATTTATAACAGCCAAATAACGCTGTGTTGAGTTTTTCTTCCAATTATATATATATATATACAAGCATAGTTTTCGCTATTTCGGACGTGATTACAAACATCTTGATCGGTACTCTTACCAAAAATCAGTGTTGTATCCTTGATCTAAAGACAGAATATGGGTCAGAAGGAAAACAATTTTATGTCCATCATCTAAAAAGAGAACAATGTTAAGTCTCAAGCAGAAGATATTTTTAAAAAATCGTTTTTTGTGTACACTTACGACCCAAACCATTTATTGTGATTTAGCCACGCGCATATGAACCAACCCGCTGTCTTTGTCCAACACCTAACTGTGTGTGCCTCAAATTCTTCCTTATCTTGATTGAAGCAGTTTCCAATGAATGGAGTCTTGGGTAGAACTTAATATATTCTTGTCAGTTCACTTGAAAAGCAGGGCTGGTGAAGTAACGTCCGGTATTTTTGTGGGCAGACATTTCCCTTCCAGAGGGAGGTAAATGTTAACAGATAACAGCTGCCCGGGAAAAAGAGTAGATTCTTTCGCATTTATTAGTGTTCTTATCAAATTACTTCTTCAAATATATTCATGTGAATATATAGACTCATGCACCCACACGTATCGACATTATATACAGGGAGTCAATAAAATAAGTAAACAGTTTCAAAAATGTATTTAAAATAAACAAACAAATTATTTAAGGCTGTAACGTTCAAGATACACAGTTCTATAAATAGATACTAAAGATTGGCCACATCTGAAACAGATGGGTTCTGTCGAAGGAAAAAAACAAACATTTTTTTCGTGATCAGTTTTTGGTTGCTTAGCATCCAGAAGTCTACTTTTGAAATTTGTCATAAGAAATTTAAAACAATGGAATATGTTAAAAAATATGGATATCAATGGTTCTTTACTGAGATTCCTATTCATAATACAAAATAGATGCAACCCATTAATATGATAATGATTTATTACTAAGGCAATTGCAATGGCGGTCATTTGGAACACGTCCTGTAAAATAATGTATCCTTTGAGCTAGAGACATTGAATCAATGTTTTTTTTTAAAATTGTTATTATATCAGCTTCGAAGATAGGCAATCGATTTTGAGTCTCTTGTCTCAATAATAAATTATTATCATATAAAAGGGTTGCATCTATTTTGAGACAGTTTTGAATGTTTTTATCTCCAAATAAGTAGTGATGCAAAATATTTTCCTATCTTGTCCAAAGCATTGTGATAGAGGATTAATAGTTGTTATAGTATACTATTTTAAGATCTGAAACAAGAAACAATACATTATTAGTAGTAAACTTATTAGTAGTCACATGGTTTCCATGTATATTGAGACACCCTATATATACAATATCGAAACGATCTTTGATTATCCAACGTGCACGTGCACGATTCACCTTTACTATGATTTTATTTTCCTTATCCTCAAAGAGAAAGAGAAGGAAAGGGCGAAGATTTGGACGAGAAGGATTATGATGCTAATGAGGAGGAGAAAAACTACTAACATCGACGTGGGAGAAAACAATCACAACCTAAGTTCTAAGGAAGGGAGGACTATTTCAAAATAGACATTTAAAAATAAAATCAAGCAAAATAAAACTCACATACATGCTTGTTGGAAAGACAGAGATCGTTTCAACACTGTTTTCGTGATTGAAAGACTGATTGTAATAACATACTCATCTGTCTAGAGTTATTTTCTGCCTTGGGGTTAGGGAATCGAATTCCTAGTGCATTTCTTTTTGTATTTTTGTGTTGTTACTTTTAAGATTTTTTTCTTTTTTTTTTGTACATGATCCAATTGGGTACTAATAATCTTTAAACAGACGTATTTGACTAACCAATGTGACTCTAACAGATACTATCACTTCAGACGTGGGAATAATGGTTAAAGAAATATAGTAATTTACAAAGCATTTTATTCAGATGAGGCACCTGGCCGTATGAATAGGGCATCCAATGAGGATCGAACTCCCTCGTGATGGTTTGCTAGTCTGGCTTACTAACCATTGCACCATCCGAGGTGCCCCTGGTCATGGAGATGTATTTCACAATGACCAGATTTTGAGAACTGGACTGTCATCTGCTGATCCTATTTACCCAACCCCTCCGCTCGGGCAGGATATGACACAAGGTCACTTTTTTAAGCGGAGTTTAAGAGGTTTGAATTCATAGTTTTCCTTCTCCTAGACTAGTTGCCTCACCAAGGCTGAGGAACCTTGTCTGCCCTACTATTTATCCATAGCTGGAGGGAGAATAATTGGATTCATACCTTTCCCAAGTGTATTAGTGCTATGTGAAAATGCAATCAATCTTGTCCAGGAATTGAACTCGTATCGCCGTGTCCATATCCTGTGATGATAACCATTACACCACGGGCACCTCCTGATGCAGATGCAGTTTAAAGAAATCTTTTTTGTGGGGTGGGTCTTACACCTGTGCAGGGGATACAGTTAGCGTTTTCTAAGCCCCATTGACAGGGCTACTCATTCTTTTTATTTTGTAAAAAGGGTCAGACCTCTTAAAATCAATAGTATCAATGCATTTCAAATCTGATAAATTGCCTAAGTAGATTGGTTTGGAATTTCTTTATTGGCATATCAACCCTTGTGGGTAATAAAATGCCAAATCTTGTGTTTTATTCTTACTTATATATATGCGATTTTAGTGTAAATGGTTTTCGGGGAAATATTTTCAAACTTTCAGTTCTCAGAATCTCGTTTTTTAAAGTTAAACGGTGGGCAAAGTTTTATTTCTCTCGAGGCGGTTGACCTTCAGCCAACGCTTTCTATCACCTTTCAAATAAATAGGGTTGGATATCTGTTTTCCATTACAGCAATTTGTAAAATACGGTCAGAATTTAATTACATTGGTGCTGGGGCTGCCGATTGATCGGATCAGGCGTGTCCGTTCATTCGTCTTGTTAAAGTAAGAACTAAAGTTGAGTGTTGCAGGTCACTTGATCACTTTCACGAACCGCTCAGCTACCAGGATCCCATTCTCATGCATTACGAGTTGCAATCCATGGCCAATAAGATGGAGAGCTCTTACTCAACTGCCGTGGAGCAGTGGACGTATTCTACTGCCCAAACCGATAGTGTGGTCCTCTGTATAGAAAGGCTTCCTGAATGTTAAGCAACAAGAATTAATCACAGAAGAATATTCTTACTTTTATTTCCACATAAAAAACCGCGTTAATAAAAGAGGTTTGAGAGTGGCAATACACAACGTGACAGATTTTTTTCAAATTTTTTAATGGTAATGGAATAGCGAATCGGAGAATAAATTTAGAAGATCAAATTTTTCAAACTTTCAGATTATTATATAACTTATGTAATCAGTTTTTTCTTTTTTGTTTATGTAAAACCAAACCAAAAAAATTCAAGCCTCAGTAGGAGAACAGCATCTGCTAATCGACATGCAGCGATAAGAAATGCTTAATTATATTTAACAGTCCACGACACCACTGAGGCCTATTTTGCGTCTAACACATTAACTGTTAACAGTAAGTCTAAACCCATTATATTGTTGGATTGAGCTCGGTGATATACTTCTTTTGTACATAAAACATAAAACCATAGTTTTTTCTACTTTTCAAAGCTATATATATTTCACAATAACTGTTACCGTAGACTTTAAGCAGTCAACAAAAACAGCAACAATGAATTATTCACCTACAGACCACGGTAAGTCTTGAAGAAATACAAAGAAAACAATAGTAAAAATTTTAAGAAATGACTCCAGGAGAGCCTCGAAAACGCTAGAAGAAAGAGTGCATAAGAAAATGGTCAAGTGTTATTTTCGGGAGAAACTCTGAAACTGTTGAAGGAAGAAAAAGAAGACAGCAACAGTCCTGATATGACCCTACAGAGAGCCTCAGATAATTTAACCCCTGATGTCTTCACTAAAAATATTGTTTATTGAGAAGCTTTAGTCTTGGCATAAGACATGAAAACTATTCCAGCAACATTGGAAATGATAAAGATGCATGAAATAAACCTAATGTTTATGCCAATCAAACTGTTCTACTGAATAAGCCCTTTGAACATAGATCTGTTCAACTGCAGTTCCCCAATTGCTAGTATATATATATATATATATATATATATATAAGAAAAAACACAACCCAGTCACATTAGGATTATAAATATATTTCCATCCTGTTGTGTGTTTTTGATAAAATCAAAATACACGAAAAAAATTAACGGGACTTCTTCAGATTTAAGAATTTAAAAAAAAAATAAAAATTAAAAAAAAATTAATTTACTATAATTCTAACCGACAATAAAATAAAAATGCAAGTGGGCTAAATGAGGAGATAATTCTTCACCCCTCTTCTATCCACTCCCACCCTTCTCTCCTGTGTCTATTTTGATTTATTTTATCCATAAGATCTGAAGAAGTCCCGTTAATTTTTGTCGTGTTTTTTGATTTTATCAAAAACACACAACAGGATGGAAATAAATTTATAATCCTAATGTGACTGGTTTGTGTTTTTTCTTAATGAAATTATTGCTCTGTAATGTCTGTTACATTGAGCTCTTTACCAGGAAAATTTAAATGTTCACTTTTGAATAGTTTTCTTGTCCTGATGGAATTACCCCCAACTCCGGTTTAACTGAACCAGATAATACCTATATATATATATATATATATATATATATATATATGTATATATATCCGAAGAAGATCAGTTGAGAATGATTCCATTTGAGAATATATAAAATGGATACTCATAAATCACCAAGAGTGCTCAATGTATGAAAATTAATATGTAAATTTCATACAGACCAAAATCATAACTAAAAGCACTCAACTAACCATCATACCATCATTTGGCTATTATATATCTATTTCCACTGGCTACTCATTGGCCAACTGGGTAGAGTGTTCGCCAATGGTCCGAGGGACATGGGTTCAATCCCAGGTCGCGTCATACCAAAGACTTTAAAAATGGTACTTGATGCTTTCCTTGCTTAACACCAAGCAATATAAGGAACGTATCAAGGGTAAAGAGGAGCAATCCAGGGAAAGGAGTAAAGCTCTCCCCTACACCTCGGTGTTGTAGCTATTGAAAAGGGAGCCTTTTGGTCACCCTCGACTACTGTCGCCAACTTTTTACTGACTCGGTAAAGTAAACCAACCTCGTCAGATTTCTATCATACAATAGAGAGAAAACATAATTTTTAAATGATTTTTTCAATGGATTCTTATTAGTTTAAAAAAAGGTGAGGGTAAAATATGGGCCAGAGGTCGGTGTCAAAACTGGACGTAATGTCATTGTCTAGTGACATGTATCCTTATATATATATATATATATATATATATATATATATATATATATATATATATATATTTTACCTTAATCTATTTTTTCTTTACCTTTTCCACTTTATATCTTCTCTATTTTATTATGTATTTGTTTGTAATTTGGGAAAAATTATGACTAGAAATGTTATTAAGAAAACATAAAAAGAAAGTATATATATATATATACTTTCTTATATATATATATATATATATATATAGGTGTGTGTGTGTGTGTGTGTGAGTTTGTATTTGTGAGTGTGTGCATATAGATAGTTTATTATCAGTAGTCAATAAGACACAATACACAGACACTTAAGACAATGGCTAAGTATACTTTTTTGAAATTTTATTTCAGATAACCCTGAGGCCAATTTAAAATAATATGGAAAAGTTTGGTGAACAAGATCTGACAAACAAACAACGTGTTTTTCTTGAAAGATTATTTTAGAAAACAGAAGATCCAAGTGACATGTGCCGGCGTTTTACATTACATTTCAGTCTGCCCAAAAAATAATATCCATTAGCTGACACTTTCAGCCTTTTTTTAACCCTCCGTTATATTTAAAAATGTATTCTTACTTCTTTTGCAACATTGACTTCCTTATATATATATATATATATATATATATTTAAAGATGGTTGTAGTAGGTTTAAAGAAAGAATAAGAATATATTTTAAAATAGGAAGAGATTTGTATTTAATGAATTTATTTATTTTGTTCTTACATACGTGTTATATATATGTAAGTTTCCAGCTTGTTGCTTTCGTCAGAGAACATGTGTGGCACAAGGCCTTTTTAATGGGGTACTCAATGAGACTTGAACTCACTCTTGTTTCAAGTATATATATATATATATATATACAAAATAATAAAAATTGATGAATATATATTAGTTTTTGTATATATTTATTTAATAGCACCGATGTTTATCTGCGACCCAGGGTTTCATGCCACCTTATGATGACATTCTTCTGGCAGGGAAAAAAGATATTTGAGAAATCGAAAAAAACATAAAACAGATTCCCCCATATATATATATATATATATATATATATAACAAAAATATATCAACATGACTTAGCTAATACAAACACTTATTGCAAAGTCTTGATACACTATATTCCTTACACGCGCGCGCACACACACACACACACACACACACACACACACACACAGACACACTCTACAATACTAATTTAAGTCATACATACACACATAAAAAATCTCAACGTAATCATCCGCCTGACTATTTTTTCCGATTTCTCAAATATCTTTCTTCACAGCCTGATGATTGTCGTAATAAAGCTGCATGAAACTCTGAGTCGCAGATAAACAAATATACTATTAAGTAAATATATACAAAGACTAATATATATTTATATATCATTATCTCTTTATAATAGCTCTATCACAGATATTGAGCACTCTACAAATTATATCACATTTGGTTTGCCACAATCCCACCAAGTGAGATAGTGACAACCATACACTATCATAATATATATATATATATATATATATATATATATATATATAGAGAGAGAGAGAGAGAGAGAGGGACAGACAGAGGGATATAGCTCGATAGATAGAAAGATACAGAGGCTGAGATAGGGAGATAGATAGATACAGAGAGATATTGAGAAACAGAGACATAGATAGATAGATAGATAGATAGATAAAGACAGTGAGAGAAGAGACAAAGATAGATAGAGAGACAGAGAGACGGAGATAGCTAGCGAGCTAGCTAGATAGATCATGGGTCTAGAATACGTAATAACTCCTAAAACCTAAAATTGTACGGACTTTTGATATAAATTAATATGGAAATTATTTATTCACCAGTCAGTGTGCAAGCAATTGTAAGATATTAGAAAGATTCAGTGGGAACAAGTTAACCTGTCAAGTATTTTTACGTGGTCAAATCTTCAGTGCGGATATCATCTTGCATGATAGATTAATGTAAATAATTGGGAGACACACCGCACAGATGGCTTTGGAATTTAAATATTCTTAAAAGAGTGGGACCAACATTGTTATATATATAAGAAAATGAAACGGGTTTTAATTCTGAAACATCTATGTTATTAAATAAATATATATAAAAACTAATATATATTTAATTGTCATTATTTTATAATAGCACTATATATTGAGCACTCTCCAAATTATACCACATTTTGTTTGCCACAAGCCTACCAAGTGAGATAGTGGCAACCATACACTGTTATAATATACTTATTTACCAACCCCTCCGCTCGGGAAAGATATGACACAAGGTCAATTTTTAAGCGGAGTTTTACAGGTTTGAATTCAGAGTTTTCCTTCTCCTAGACTAGTTGCCTCACCAAGGCTGAAGAACCTAGTCTGCTCTACTATTTACCCATAGCTGGAGGGAGAATAATCGGATTCATACCTTTCCCAAGGGTATTAGTGCTATGTGAAATGCAATCAGTCACATCCACAATTTGAACTCGTGTCGGCGTGTCCATTTCCTACGACAATAACCATTACATCACACATATATGCATATATGCACACACACACACACACACACACACACACACACACACACATATATATATATATATATATATATAGAGAGAGAGAGAGAGAGAGAGAAATGTACGCAAATATGTAGAAAAAATCTTCGGGACTTTCGAAATTAACCGAATCTTTTTAAGAAGAGTTCTTTTGAATTCTTTTCGTGTGTTAGACAACCACGAATGTTGATCAGTGTCCCCTGATGAAGGGTAATGCCTCACCTATATAAAGTCCTCGATATGTCACTAAATTACATCTTATACTAATGCACGAGTTTTGGAGATCTGGGAATCGGGGTGTTCCTCCACATTGCTATTACTCCCAGGTTCACTCTTGTCCCGAATAGTTGTACCCCTACGAGTTCAGCCAATCGATCGAATAGTTCTGTTTTAAAAATTGTATAAGATGGGAATATTTGATATCATATATCTATGTATAAAACAATCTATAAAACCAATAACAAAAAATGTGAATGTAAATGTTAGTTTCCTAACTTCTTGGCATAGCATTATCCAAAATAGGGTGTCATGCCTTAAAATCCATCAACTGACGTTTGGTCTTAGAAGAAGTCATCATCTTGGATTGATATTCGAAAATTCATGACGGACAGATTAATAAACGAAGGGAATTACTTGGTTGTTTTTTATGGCATATCAATTCTTGCAGGTTATTCAATGGTACGTGGTACATTCAATAAGTTTCCAGCCTTTTTTTGTACAGGCATTAAAAATTGTCGTAGACTCGTGAAAATTCAGTATCTTATTGTTATACTTCTTATAGGATGACTGACCAATTTTTATGATTTCAGGTTCAAATCAACAGCTACAGGAGCAATTGGAATACACCCTACTAAAGCCTGAATGTTACAGCTGGTGAATTTCAAAAATGCAATCTGGACGTGAGGACTATTTAGAAGAACGAAATGCAATGAAATTCTGTTTTAAACTTGGAAAAAAGGCCACAGAAATGTATGGAATGCTTCAGACTTCTTTCGGAGCATCTTGCATGAATCAAGCATCAGTTTTTGAGGGGCATAAGAGATTCAAGGAAGGTAGGGAGTCTGTGAGGGATATTGAGAGGTGTGGGAGGAGTAAGGAAGTCAATAGACCAGAGTTGATTGGGCAAAGGAATAGGGTTACTATATTGAGTTTTTAAGGGAGTCCAGGAAGATATTCCGTCGGAAGAGGCCAGCACCCTTCAAATCGGGTCAGTGGCATTTCCATCAGGACAACTCACCAGTTCACAACTCCATCCTTGTCACAGACTATTTGACCTTGATGGGCATCAAGACAGTTCCTCCCACTCCATAGAGTCCAGACCTTGCTCCCTATGACTTTTGGTTATTCTCTAAACTCAGAGGCTGTTGTTATGAGATAATAATGGAGAAGAAAGAGGCTGTGACGAAGGCCACTGACACGCTCACACAATAGGACTTCGATGGGGCCTTTCAGAAGTTGTTGGAACGATACAACAAGTGCATTGCAGCTGGAGGAGGTTACTTCGGAGGGGACTAGAGTTTCATGTGTGTACTATCAATAAAAGTTCGCATACGAAAAAAGTCTTTAAACTTTGTTAATGATCCTCGTATAGTATAATATATATATATATATATATATATATATATATATATATATATATATATATATATATATATACATATATATATATATATATAAGATTTGTTAGTGAATAGTTAGTTGCCAACATTTAAAAGAAGCCAAAGCTAACTTGTTTGCACACAGTTAAATAGTTCAAGTATTCCGATCTGACAAGTATTTAGATCCGACAAGAATAATTCTATTTAGTATTCATCATTTCTTTGCATGCAGTTAAATAGCTTCAAGTATTCTGATTTGATAAGAATAATCTTATTTAGTATAAATCATTTATCTCCCTACGGTTAAATGGTTTCCAGTAGTGCTGTTTAACACAAATAGTTTTATTTGTGCACAGTTAAATGTTTTTAGGTATCACTATGTAACACTAACAATTCTATTTAACATCAGTCATTTCTTTACCTCAGTTAAATGGTTAAATAGTTCTATTTGACACATTGATTGGACTCTAACAGCCTGTACGACTCTGGGACTAAGTGAATCTGGGAGTAATGGAAAGGAAGTACTTTTTGGCACAGAAATTTTCCTTCTGCAGAGATTCATTCGGCGTATTCTACAGCCCTGGCCAACTGGTCTGGAAAAACGATAAGACCAAGGAATAATGGGTGTTTCGTAGGAGGAGTTATTCGTTGTTTTCGATTAAATCCAATTTTTTTGACATGATTTTCGCAAAAGGAATAAGATTTATCCTAACATTTGTTAAGATTTGTCCTAAGATTCATTTCCGGATAAGCTGTCATAGTACGCGGGGAAGCATCAAAACTAAGACTAAATGAGTTGGTAATACAAGGGGAACTGAGTATCCAGCGAAGAATTGAAATTTCATTGACAAACCAAGTCTTACATTCTTTCTTCCATTTTTGAAACATGTATCACACTGGCGTTCACAATGGTAAGGTCACCAAGCAATGTTTATAGGGCGAGGGCATCATAGTAATGGGTTGGCCCGTGGACGGTTCAGATTGCAATCCCATTGACGATTTGTTGGTTATCATTCAGAAAAGTGTCTATCTGCATGGAAACTAGTTTTGAAAAGCGGAGCTGCTTGATGTCTTAGATAATGTATTGCTGGGATGGAATTCCGTTGAAAAGCATGGGAAATCATGTGTCCTCAACACAAATAGATGAATTCGATTTTACCGCTAAAGGAAAAGACGCAGAATTATCAATTATTTTCGTTACATGTTCAATACTTTTTAGAAGTTACTTTGGTTTGATTGGATTGGGTTTTATGGCATATCAACTGTTGTTGGTTTTTTTAATGCCAGTACTTTTATAGACATATATTAAATATAAATTTGTAAACATTTTACGGACTCACGGTTAAAGGATCAAGCAGTTCTGATTATAACAATTTAATCTAGCATAAGTCAAAATCAAATGGTTACAAGTATTGCAATTTATCACTCACAATTCAATCAAATATCAGTAATTTGTTCATACAAAGTTGAATGATGAAACAGTTCTATTTAAAAAAATCAATTTAGTTTTTAGAAGTTATGTCTTATATTCATTTATGCCCCCTCTAAAAATTGTGTTTATATATATATATATATATATATATATATATATATATATATATATAATATAGCATGTTTGTAAAAGTTTCTAGACTTTCTTTTTTAATTAACCTGTCGACGAGGTTAGAATACGCTGACTATATTCCCTGCTTTGGGGTAAGACCCCACCACGAATGCGTAGAGTTCTTGGTGTGACACAAGACTGCATCTGGTGTCTGTATTCCGGTTGCAGATATCTGTTTGTTTGTTTTTTTGTTTGTTTAGTCTTCATGGTATATAAACTCTTGTAGCTAATATAATGCCAAATCCATTTATATACAAAAACAGTTCTATTTCAAACTATTTTGTTAAACATAAGTACGCAGTTTAAATGTCAAAACAGTTCTATTTCAAGCAATTCAGTTTAGCATTAGGATACAGTTTAGTGTAAAAAGGTGCCCGTGGGGTAATGGTTATCGTCGTAGGAAATGGACTCGGCGACACGAGTTCAAATCCTGGACGAGATTGATTGCATTTCACACCGTACTAATACCCTTGGGAAAGGTATGAATCCAATTATTCTCCCTCCAGCTATGGGTAAATAGTAGGACAGACTAGGTTCTTCAACCTTTGTGAGGCAACTAGTCTAGGAGAAGGAAAACTCTGAATTAGAACCTGTAAAACTCCGCTTAAAAATTGACCTTGTGTCATATCCAGCCCGAGCGGAGAGGTTGGTAAAAATGTTAAGGACACAGTTTAGTGCTATTTGACCCATAGATAGGATGACCCTATCCAGTGCTTTCACTCCAAGCAAGAATGGACCCCCGAGCGATGGCAAGGAATGGGTACTCTGCATTTCCGAAAGCTCAAGCATAACTGGAGCCTCACAATTAGATTGTTTAGTGTCATATCGAGGACACTAGTTGTGGGGGATCTTACCCCTCGGCAGAGATGCAGTCTGTGTATTCTACAGCTCCAGCCGACTGGGCTATTTGCCTCCTCGTACTCCAGTCATCAAAATAAGGGGCGAATCGATGAATCTGTCCTCTTATATTTCAGTTCGCAGAGCACCCCATCTCTCTTTAATCCCGGGAAGGTGACATCGTCCAGACGGTGTCTGTTACCACTTACATGGACGATTGGTGGTGACGTCGGCAAGACTCGGTCCAAGAAACTCGATCAACCATTTGTTATTAAACCAAGACCACTAGAGGAGATGTTGAACTTTGTCAACTTACTTTTTTTTTTTTTGATTACTTATCTATTTGGTACCGTTTCACTTACAGTGATACGCCTTCTTTCATTCTCTTTTCTAATTCATTCTTTCCAACTTTCCTTTTTCTGCTTTTTCTTGAACTTCCTTCTCTGTCAGAAATCTTCATTTTTAATTTGTTCCCTTTTCCTCCTTTTCTTTCGATTTCTTTACTTTTTTTATAACAACCCATAATTTTTTCAATTTTCTTAGTCAAATTTACTCTTTTTCTATGAAATCTTTTGGGGTCTTTCATTGTGTGATGGTTTGAGAACTAAAAAAGTAGATCATTGCGCTAATGAGAATGGTTCTCAGTGGGTGCCTTATGACTGTGATAAATGCTGTTCTTAAATGAGTAAATGACCCCCTCAAATGCATTTTTCCCTCTTTTTTCATCTTGGCTACTTTTATATCTTTTTCTTTCTTTTCTCTCTTCCTATTTAATGCAATTCCAGGCTTTTACATACTCCTCCTTCTCATACGCTCCTTTTTTCTATTTTTTCATCAGCATTATCATCATTATCATCGTCCTATCTATTTATCCCTATCGACATATTTCTCGTTTAAATTACATTCTATTCTATCCAAATTTTTTTCAGTTTATTTTTGTCTCGTTCGTTTCATTTTCATTTTTGCTGTCTCCCTTTCTCTTCCTCATCATACCACTTTAATTCCATTTATTCAGTTTCACTTTTATCTCATTTGCCTTATCTTTGTATAGTTATTCAACTAAACACCGATTTTCAGATGTTTAAATCTAGCCATTTGTGGGAGTTGGGAAGCGATAATGTTCGCCGCTGTGCGTATCCGTTTTAAGGAAGTTAAACAATTCATTCTGTTGGGAAATCTGTTCTTTTTCGCTGGATCTTAATTTACCCAGATCGTTATCGCTTAGTCTTTTATGCATGAACTACAAAATAATATCTTAATTTAGCCTTTATTCTGGATAACTAGAAAATGGGGCGTTATCGAGAAAAATCTGCGATAATATACATGAATTTGTGTAGAGATAATGTAAAACGTGGATCCATTAAAAAATATTTCCTCGGTATTTTAATTGAAAATTATGGCTCATTATTTAATTCTTTGATGGTTCCATCTTCAAGAGAACAATACTTTCTTATTCAAATTGAAACTTTCTTGTAAATTAAATTAACGATTGGAATTCGATGTATGTTTTAGAATCAAACCAGAAGTGAAAGCAGATTCTGATTAAATAAGCAAAGAGAAAACTATATTAAGATAAGTTGGTGGTTTCACAAATTGTGACTCCCTCCAGATGCCATGATATTCTGGAAGGTTATGAAGAAAACAATATGTGAATGCCACGTACCTCTACAATTCATTCATTGTGTATTCAAGACTTCCGAACTTGAGCAGAAACACCGAATGAAGATAGTTGATGCGTTCCAGCTGGGTAATGGATATACACCACTTTTAGAAAAAATAAACATGATAAAAATTGGTTTTCTTCTATGTATTTCAGTTTCCTTTGGCTTAGAAATTAAAGAAATGAACATACGCGACAAAAGTTCATTTTAATACTCCAACCCGTGAAAATTGAAAACATCGAGAAAAATCGACAAACAAAAGCAGAAAATCGGTGATAAACTCGATGTAGTTAGATCATCATTATTTCAAAATCATCCATATTGGGTCATCTCTGAAGGCAAAGAAAAATATTTTGCTTTTCTACGCGAGATTACGCAATCTGGTCAGTGGTAAACAGCATGAAAATTTGCGAAAAAGAAATTTGGTAATCATGACTGGAAAATATTTTCCCAATGAAGTAAAAGATCAAATAATCAGTTAACATTTTTAATGTAGCACCAAAAAGTCTATTTTTATCAAAATTTTAAAAAAAGCAGATCAGTTCTAAACTCAACAGGACAATCTTTTATTGAACAAAGAAGAAGAAGAAGAAGAAGAAGAAGAAGAAGAAGAAGAAAAAGAAGAAGAAAGATTAAATCAATTTTTTTTTTAAGAATTTTAACGTAGATGGAAACTTTGCATTATATCAAAATTAATCTAAGCTCACAAACATTTGTTTTAGGCTATTCAAAATGGCAGCAAATAAACTGCTTCAGGCTTTAACGGAGGTCTTTGATTAAATATTTGGTGGCTTGAAGCACAGACCATATGAAGAAGGTGTAATGAGTATAAAAAAGCAAGTTTTTGTAAAAAAACAAAAAGCAAATTGACCAAACACTGCGTTGCAAAGTCATGTTTAGTCTATCTGTTTATATATATATATATATGTGTGTGTGTGTGTGTGTGTAAACAGATGGACTAAACATGAGTTTGCATATATATATATATATAATTTTTTTTCTTTTTTGTTGGTCCCAGGAGAGGAAAAAGTAAACATAAAATGTCAGGTCCACAAAGGGATTTATATATTTCTAAATTATTTATTTTGTTCCTTCTGTAACAATACCCCTCGCCGGCCGACCCCCACTATCTCAGCATCCTTAAGCCACAAATGATTTCTCTCATCTCCGACCAGGGGCATAACATATTTCTTTATAGATACGTAAAACACAACTGAGAGGGTGGAGGAAAAGAACAAACGAACAAACACGGACTTGGGTCAGCTCCACGCGCAAGAAGGGGGAAGTCTTCGTGACACTTTTTGTGCATTCTGCGAGCTAACGCGTGCGTGTACTCGAATGAGACTCCCACAAAAGCCACAACTGCCATGCTGACTTCTGTTGACTGTGTCCTTCTCTTTCTTTTTATTACTCCCTCAAGCCGACTGGTTTCTTCTGCCCTCCTTTGTCAACTGATTCTCTCTGTCTTCTCAGAGACCTTCCTTCCCTCCTCTACTTCCGGTCTCGCTGGAGATCTCACCCTCAGGCCCCTTTGTGTGGGTTTCGCACCAAAACAGTCAAAGAGATTCTCTGACCAGCGCCAACACAAACGAAAATGAATGTTACTCATTGTGTCACATTTATTATACGCGTTTCAAACTTCTTGGTATCTTCAGACAATATTTTGTGTATATAGTGGCGAATATCCTGATGGGGTTTTCTGTGTTAGATTTTCTGCTGGTGTTGCTTCTCTCTTTCTTTTTTTTATTTTTTATTTTGTTTTTCTTTTTCCAAGAGTTTGTTCTGTATTTTTTTTGTATTCTATTTCCTCAGTAAGACATTGATATTTGATATGCCATAAAATTTATCGGCTGTTTCACTTTCGGTCAGTATTTTGTATGTATGGGAAGTTGTTGTATTTTGACCTTCGACCCGGTCAAAAATGCCATTCCAAGGTGATGCACCGGAAGGAAGTGACACATTCTAATGGCAGTTATGAGAGGAAATCGCGTGGGCAGAAATTGGCTGATGAAATGGGACGAGCTAAAAAATTCCCATGGTACACTCATAGACTGACCCACCGGAAGAGAGTGACCTCTGAACTGCATGACAGTTATTTCCGCTTGCTGACGATTAAACATGCGATTTCAAAGATCGAGTGGGCGATCGAGTGGGCGTTGAACTATTATATGGCTCAATCAAGACAGAAGTCAAGACAGTTGCAGTTGAGTTCGAGTTCCAGTGGGAGTAGGACGAGTTGTGGTAGGGAAAGCCAAACCCGGCCGAAGGAGCCCTCGGGAGCCCTGATTGAATTGGGGTCCAGAGAAGAAAGACACAACGTTGACGGCCATAAGAATGGGTGTCAGAATATTGCAGTTTCTGTTCGGTCTGCAGCTCCCTCTCAGACGCAAACAGTTGAATAACCTTTTCGAACCCTTGCAATAAAGTGAGAGGTTCATATATTTGTTAAAGAAGTCTTCCTGCGTCTGTTATTCATTGCATCAGTATGTATCCAGCATATATATGTATATTTCTGCATGAACATGTATATGAGAATGCAACAAAGTTTTGTGTATGTGTGTAGTTGAATTTTAATTGTATTTTTTCTCTGTGTGAGTTTGTGAGTGTATATGTGTTGTTTTTGATTTTGTGTGTTGGTAGTTTTCTCTGGGTTATTGTGTGTGCTTAACATTTTGAATTCAATTGAGAATTACTTTATACTTTTTTTCCTCAGTGTGCATGTGTGAGTATGTGAGTGTGTGTATATGTGTGTATGTGTTTATTTTTGTCTGTGTATGTGATTAGTTTAAGTTCAATTCAGTGTTGGTTTGAATTTTCCCATGAAGATTTTTTTATTTGAAACTATGTGTAGTCAGTAGCTTGATATATAGGTAATCTTTTGAACAATCTTTTGCCACATTCGTATAGATATTTTGATACATTTCTATTTTCTGGTAATTTAATATTGCTTTTGGGAATTGGTATTCTGGTACTGAGTGCTCTCGTTGATCATATGCATACTTTCTTACATTCATTATATTCGAGTATGCAGAGGACGTTTTTTATTGCAGCTTAAATTTTAATCTATTATGAATTTTATGTTTTCCTTTACGAATATATACTATTTCCCTCTATAATCATATTGTATTCTCCACATCTTTTATTATTGCATTTTGAGACACCATATGTTGTGTGTTCCCTGACAGTAGAAGAGGTGAGTATCTTAAAAAATTGGGTTGTCTCTGGCTTTTTAATAACTTTTGTAGTGTCTAGTATTTCTTTAATCTTGTCATTGTTTTAAAGTTCTTTTTAGATTTTTTATCATTTCTGTGAAAACATTTTTATTAGATCTATTGACGTTCGTAGTACGTAATCTAGAAAGGTTGTTAACATAGATTACGCAAATGTATCTCCTTGAAAGACTCTAACAACAACCCCGAAGAATTCGCTGTCGCTATGAGGTGAGCTAATCACTGCTTACGCGTTGCTGTGATTTCCGCTAGTTGGTTAGTTGTTTAGCGGCGTATAAACTATTTTCGGGTCTTTTAACACCGAATTAAAATTCAAGCAATTCATTTTAGCATAAGTACACAATTTAGTTCAATTTGACCCATAGATAGGACCTTATTAGGTGTTACAACTCCACGCCAGAGTGGACCTAGAAGGGGTTGCAATAAAGAGGTACTCCACATTCCCCCAAAGCTCCAGCATTACTGAAGACTCACCATCAGATTATTTAGTGTCATATCCTGGACACGCGTTGCGGGGAGGGGTCTTACCCTTCTGCAGAGATCCAATCGGTGTATTCTACCGCCTCAGCCGACTGGGCCAGCGTTTTTGTGAAGCATCATTATTGTGGTAGCCCTTTCTTTAGGGAGACCAAATCCAAGTAGAATTTCTTCATCTTTCACGTGACTATAAAATCAAATGCTTTCGATAAATCTGAGCGCAATAATGATGCCTCGAGATATTTTGCTCGAACTTCTTTGATGATTCAACAGATTTCTTCAAAAGATGTTCTGGTTTTTCAAAGTTTTTTCGACTTTAGGTCGGATATGATTCAAAATTAGGACATTATAAAAATTAGCAGTAAGAATTATGTCACTGTCGTTCCATGTGACTTCAAAGTTGCCTCACTTGGAGAACAGGAGGATGCAAAATCTTGTCCATTCCTCTATTGAGGTCTGTTTATACACAGCGTTGAAAAATCGAAAAAATATCTCATCAAATTCCCTTTTTTTCCATACTTCCCAAGATATTTCGTCGAAGCCAGCATGTTTTCTGTTGTTTTTTTTCATGGCTGCGTCAAGTTTTTTCTCGATAAACAGGCCTAGTTTGATGTCTAGTTAGTAATGAATAATTTTTTTCAGTAGGCTTATCAAAGATTTCCGAGTAGATTCTTGAAATGTTCTTTCGATTTCTGAAGTGTTTCTTCTTGTTTAGCAGATTTAGTTTTGCTTTCGGGGTTCTTTTCTTTCCATTCACTTCATTTACAGTCTGTAGTTCTAATTTTGAATGTCTATCCTTTAGCGAATTTCCTATTTTATTGATTTGACCTGGAATATATTCCTCTTGTTCAGTTTGGTATCTGTAACTTAGTTACGTCTGGGCTTTCTTAAGATCAGAATATGATTGATTATAGAAAATATATATGCTTAAAAGAATTTATTTGTTTCGGATGGGAGAGGGATTCTAGGTTATCTATGAATTTGTATCCGACATTTGTTTGGCTTGTAGGAGTAAGTTAATTTTTAGTCGAAGTGGCTTCTTGCTGTGCACTACAATTGAGGTTTTAAAATTTATGTCTAGATTTAAAAGATTTTCGGAATGAACTCAAGAAATATAGTAACGTGTAATCCGCATTTATCTGGTTCAAAATTAGCGTACACACACACACACACACACACAAAATGACATACAAATACATAAACACATATATTAATATCTATTTAGCAATCAGTGGGTCAAAAATAACAGCAAAGTGAAGATAATTAAATTAGTCTTTTTAAAAAGCAAACTTTAAACAAAATTGTATCACATATTCTTATATATATATATATATATATATATACATGAACACACATGCATGCAGTAATATACATATGTATATACAAGAATGTGCATATAGATATATGGATAACTATATATATATATATGTTTGTGTGTGTGTGTGTGTGTGTGTGTGTGGATGTATATAAATGACTATATATATGTGTATATATAGGCATATATATCTATGTGCATATATGTTTAGCTATATATATATATATAAACAGGTGGGGTTATATATATATATATATATATATATATATATATATAGGTGGTATTCCCTTTAAAACGTTTCCCGGTGGGAAACGTTTTAAAAGGGAATGCCAAGAAATTCGTACATTTTTAAGACGTTCCTGCATGAATCTTGATTCCAGCGTACCCAACCCTGCATGAAAAATGTCTTCATGTCAAATATGATTTGGTGCGAAATTGGATATATCCACACTCCTCAGCAGGACATAAAGTCGACGTATTCTAAGACTCATCATCAGGGCAGTTCGATTCATGACAAAAAGAGAAATAATAATAATAATAATAATAATAATAATAATAATATTGTAAGAAAGGATAGATTTAATGGGTCTACCGCGGTTAACAAATGTTGCTCATTCGAAGTTTATTCCATCAATTGTAGAAATTTTGGTAAGGAACTGGTGATCCTGTTTCACCGATCAGCAGCAGCCCCTTGGGGTCACGTGGCGTCCATTATAAAAAAAGAGACCCACTGGAGATTCTCTCTCTTTTGGTTCCACTACCAACAACAGTTAGCATCAGGTCCATTGTAGCAACCCTTGACGGCATACATATTTTGGTACCTGCCACCACCGGGACCCAAGAGCGAAGAACGCACGTGCAGAGTTAATAGGAACTGGACACACACAGTTAACTTCCAGCAGGCATTTTATCTGCAAACCAACAACTTTACCCGCCAATTTACTTCACCACCTACTTCACTACTTTACCTTATCAAACCTACTTTACCTTCAACCTTACAACCTTCACAACAAACCTAACCATATTTTACATCTTGAACTCTTCCTTGAACTCTCTTTTATGAACTGTTACTTACACATTCGTTGTTTATTCCATTTGGTGTAAAACCCTGTTTATTGTTGATGTTGTTGTATATATAATTCGTTCGTCCCTTTCTTCAAAAGCTGTCTCCAATTCTCTACTGCAGTTGAAGTATGGTTTATTCTTTTATTAGGATTAAACCGGGCTTTTCGGGGTACATAAAAATCCCCATACAATACGTTGGGCACAGTTCCTCAACTGATCACGGCGAGTCATTTTTGTCTGTCTAAACAAACAAATTTTACTGTGTTTATTTTAGATTTAGTTTATTTTCACCCTGGAGGTTAGAAGATAAGGCTATAACATGCCTATAATTAGCTGATTCGGAGGTGCCCGTGGTGTACTGGTTATCGTCGCAGGAAATGGAGACAGCGATTCGAGATCAAATCCTGGACGAGACTGATTGCATTTCACATAGCACTAATACCCTTGGGAAAGGTATGAATCCAATTATTCTCCCTCCAGCTATGGGTAAATAGTAGGACAGACTAGGTTCTTCAACCTTTGTGAGGCAACTAGTCTAGGAGAAGGAAAACTCTGAATTCAAACCAGTTAAACTCCGCTTAAAAATTGACCTTGTGTCATATCCTGCCCGAGCGGAGGGATTGGGTAAATAGGATAATTAGCTGATTCGTATTGATGCTCAAGCTAATGACAGACAACTGATGATTAATTGTGTTTATTTTAAGAGACACTCCAACAAATACATACGCTCATACAAAACCCTACACAGTAGCAATTGCACCCGTGTACACAGGGCTGTAGAATCCCTAAAGACGGGTTAGACACTACTAAAATGAGAGACTTAGATATGACACGAAACCATTTGATGGTGAGGCTCCAATTTGGAACTTTAGGGAATGTGGAGTACTCCTTCATTTCCATTACTCCATATTGATACAGAGTTATAGTTCCTGATAGGGTCATATCTATGGATGAAGTGTTTACTCGACTTGAACACATTCATGGAAATACTAGTGCTTAATAGCAACTGAGCAAATTAAACCATAACTATTAGATAACAATAATTAAAATCGTTTAACTGTGTCATCATCATCATTATCATGTCGTGCTGGTAGCACGGATATCCCTGACCCTCTATCGCCACTTTTCCCTATCGTTCATCGCCTCAGGTAGGTCTTTTGGACAACATCTCGTATCCTCACATAGTTGCTGAATGTATGTTCGTGCTGGTCGTCCTGCTTTAGCGCGGCCATGTGTGGGGGTCCATAAGAGTACATCTCTTATGAGCACGTCCTTGTTTCTCCAGCAGGGTCCTGCATGTCTGGTTCGTCTAACTTGAATAGTTTTCGTGATAGGAGGCAGGTGGCCGTACAGTTGGTGTCTTGTGGGGTGTTGCCGCCAGGACTTGTTCAAGATTGCTCGCAGCATTCTTGTGTAATTGCCGTCTAGCTTCTTCTCCAGCCGTTTTGTTTGAGTCCATGTAGTGCATCCATATAGCAGAGTCGATGCGACTGCTGCCAGGAAGAAACTGCGTTTTGCGTTTAACTGTGTACAAACAACAAATGAGCGGTGACTCGTTAAAAAATGTTCCCAACTAACTATGCGTTTACAAATCATATATATTTGATATATATTTATATACAAGATTCAGCATTAAATAAGCTATAAGCGTTCATCTGCCGTAAAACTACCAACTAATGAACTACATACACAGGACAAATCCTGACACACGAACACGCCATATACACCATAACACACTCAGGCTGGCTCACCATAGAGACGGAACACATTGTTTAGGATTCACACTTAGCGTAACGGGTATCGTTGTAAAAAGAGTGAGTAAAATTCGGTACTTTACCTGCTGATCAATTTAAAGGTGTAAGAGAATGAACGAAAGAAGAAATGGATTGAGCGTGCGAGCAACATGGTCACAATAATGCGAAGGCGGGCTTAGCGTAATGCTTTTTTTCAGGAAACAGAATTAGTGACCGTAATTCAAATACACAGAGAAGCTGTTAGCGTTTTACTTACCGCAAATGCTCCTGAAAAAGGCATGAATCCATTAAAACTGAGTCAGTAGTAGGGAAGACAGTTTTTTTAAGACTTGGCAGGGCAACAATCTAAGAGACAGAAAACTCTTTATTCTAAAAGTCAGCTTAATAATTGACCTAGTGTTGCGTCTTACTCATGGTGAAGGGGTTTGGGAAATATTTGCATACGACAAACATACAAAAATAATCCCTACATGGATATGTATGTATATATGCAAACATATATATATACATATATGCAACCATCAAGCGTATATGCATATGTAAGCATATTTGCAAAGATATATATCTATATACATATATGCAAACATCATGCATATATATATATATATATATATATATATATATTCTCACCCACTCCGCACGAGGAGGATGTGGCACAAGGACAATTTTTTAGTGGAGTTTAACTGGCTTGAAGTCCGAGTTTTCTTTTTCTCTTTGAAAGGTTGCCATAGCAAGGTGAAAGAGCCTAGCGTTCCCTTCTGTAACTTCAAGAAGAATCGTTGGATTCACACTCTTCCCAAACGTTATGTGAAACGCAATGAGCCTTGTTAAAGATTTGAACACGGTTACACCACGTTCATTTCATATTACGGTAATCATTACACCATGAGCGTCTCTATAAATAACTTGCATCTAACATATTTACATGCACACCACAGAGGTGTTCATAGGCATGCAAATTGAAAACATGTATGTACGACACACACACACACACACACATATATATATATATATATATATATATATATATATATATATATACAAAAATTAAATCGCAAGTCGGGACTATCCTACTACATTTTCGCTTAAACCGGCTCCTCAGGGTAGCTAGCACTTTGAGTCGGTGCTAGGTACCCTGATTAGTCGGTTTAGGCGAAACTGTAGTAGGATAGTCCCGACTCGCGATTTAATTTTTGTAATTGGCTCAACTTAGTATTGAGCACTCTTTGTAATTGTAGCATTGCAGCATTTTGCGGTTGGTTTTTGTTCTTTTGACCTACTGATTGCATATCTCTTGATTTTTTTCAACTGGTGTGATGAAGTTGGCCTTTTCTTTTTTTTTTTTTCTCCCGATAATCTTTTTCTTTTTTCCACAAGCAGTGATTCGAGATTTGTTATCTGAATTCTGGCGTTTTTTTTCCCTTTTTCCTTGTCACCGTGAATGCTGGTAGATAGTGATAGTAAATATATATGTATATATATATATATATATATATATACAGAAACGTTGCGTCTATTTCTCTTTTATATTTCTTTCTGAATCTCCTTTTTTCTTTCACTGTGTTTCTTTCTTTCTGATACACGCTTCCTTAATTACGAATCAAGTAAAATTCCATGCAACGTAGCTCTTTTTAGATTTGCATATATTGAGA
The DNA here is from genome assembly GCA_963585895.1 of Sepioteuthis lessoniana. Classification (NCBI taxonomy): domain Eukaryota; kingdom Metazoa; phylum Mollusca; class Cephalopoda; order Myopsida; family Loliginidae; genus Sepioteuthis; species Sepioteuthis lessoniana. Next base: position 111,298,169 of record OY757905.1, on the reverse strand, counting down.
ATAAATCTTTATTTCTTTAAATCTAAAATCTAAAATTTAAATGAAGACGTTTGCTCAGAGGAGCAACTTATTTTGAAAACAATGATGTTTTGTCTATTGTTTCGACGTCTTAATTTTGTAGGTGCCAATTTTCAATATTTTTCCACGAGGAATCTTGATATATTTTAAACGACAAGTTTTTGTGAAATATAAGATAATGCAAGTTTAGCAGAATAGGCCAACAGTAACTTTTTTTTATCTTATAAACTAATAATTCATCTCAACAGTTTAAATGAAATGCAGGGAATTTGTAACAAAAAAAGTACAGTGGTGAAGATTCCTGTCAAATAAAAAATAAGTTTCAGAATTGCTTTAGTCAAGCTAAAATTTACCGAAAGAAAGATGTTGAATGCCAAAGATACAATTTTTTAAAATGAAATCAACGTATTATTTCTTGTTAATATTTCTTTGGAAAATAAAGCTTTTGTCTTTATATATGTTGAACATTTTATAATTATTCAGATGATAACTAATGCATAATTATTGATCCCTCACTGATAAATCTAATGGCAACCCACTTATATATATATATATATATAGTCCAGTCATCGGTGACTTAACCGGTACCCCCATCAAGTTTATCTGATGAAGAGCGTGGCTAGACACCCAGCAGAACGAAAAACAAAAGCTGTCAAAGGGCGGAGGAAGATCCTTGCTCAAGGGTTATCTAGCACATTATGAGGGGACAAGAAAATGTTATGAAATAGCCGAGGGATTTCGGTTCATGCCTTTGAGTTTAGTTAGGCTGAGAACCTTTCGGCTCAGCACATGGGTTGGTTGGGTGTAAGATTGAAGAAAGTGTTAACGCGGGTGCACACAAGCGGATGGAGGTGTCACTCAGATGTCATAACAGTCCGAGACGATACTGGGTGACAAGGTGTTGGTGACGTCACCCACCGGAAGCACGCGGAAGTTTGTGTGAGAATTTGAAGAAAATAAGAGTCGGGTTTTTGGACGCCGAACGAGAAGGATCGATTTTGGAGCTCGCAGGCGCGAGGCGAACGTGCGCTCGGTGGAGGCCGCTCGAGTAGGGGGCCAAATGAATAAGACAGCATAGAAGATTGTGTCTCTCCTCCTTACGTCGAAACCTTTAAGTCAAAGTTAATAAAAAGGTTTCGTACCTGAACAAGAAGTCGTTACGTGTTTTTGAGATTCCTGTTCTTTATATATTCTATCGTTATAAACATTACATGTCTATTTTGTACATGGCCATATTCGTGTATATGGCTACGCAACATAGACATATTTGGTGCCAGAACTTGGGCATATCGTTCATGATATGGTTTTCGATTGGGTTACCATGGTTCCACGAAGACGATCAGAGAAGCGGCTAAGAACAAGGAGGAATTTATTTCGGAGCGGCTTGTTCAGGCGATCGAGGGAAAGAGAGAGAAAACACAAGGCCCCAGAAAATAAGAAACAAGGAAAAGAGACCAAAAACACGAAGAACAAATTCGGCGCCCCCCAGAAAGAAAAAGGAAAATGTCCAGCACCGAAAAAAGAAGAACAGCGCAACCCCAAAAGAAAAGAAAAAAAAAAGGCGTGAAAAGAAAAGAAAAAAAAGAAGTAACACAACTCATCTCCAAGAAAAAAAAAAGGCATGAAGAAAAGAAAAAGAATAAGAAGGTATTTGCTCATTTACGTCTGTCATAGTTTAATTTACGAATAGAGTTTGAATGGTTGTGGAGGATAGATTTGGAAATAATTCAAAATTTAAAAAAAAAAAGAAAGAAAAATCGTTGGTAGCATAGAAAATTATGATTACTACTGTATGTGACTTAGTACCGTGGTGGGAGGAGAGAAAGAAAGAGTAACAGAGAAATAGGCTCGCAGTGACAAAGAAGAAAGAAAGGTGGTCGCTGTGGGGACAGAGGATTGTGTCGCGCTCATGATTGACAGCGATAGTAAACAATATTTTGTAAAGAAATTTTATAGTAATAACGTATTTTTATGAATGGATTTTACGATAGACGCGGTCATTGTAGGTGAATTTTGTAGTAAATAACGTTTTTATGAATGAAAACTTGTAACTTGATGGTGGTTCGTGCTAATAATATTCGGAGATTAGAATTTTGATTTGAGACCTTGGAGATTTCGCTCATCCATGGGATTGCCGGAAGAATTTCGCATATCTGTAGTTAGGACCTTTGGGACAGGTTTCAATGTTGGAGAATCGATGTTTTGGGCGCTGAAGAAATCAGGCCAGGTTTTTGTTTTAAGTTGTCGAATCCGAAAAAGTCGGATGTACGGTGGAATGTCCGTATCGACTGGAAAATTGTCTCAGATATCTCGCCAGAGAGGCAGATCAACGAAGAGACGGATGTTTATTGTGTCTGACAGGGCAGACGGTTATTTTGTGAGTTCCCTCTGGAGTGGGACTGTGAGGTTTTGTTGAGGAAGATGTTCGGAAAAACATGGGTTTGGAGATTAGTTAATTAAGATATGCGCAGAGTTTTGGTGATCTCATTGGATGTGTTTGGAAAATTCGCGGACTCGATTTTGAGTTGTGTCGAGGGAGAAATTTTATTGAGTGAGCTGATAAAGGTTAAGGTGGTTTAGAAAGAACACCCAGTATTTTAAGGGCGAAAGAAAGAAAGAATATAAAAAAGAAGGGTACTCGTAAGCTGTTGAAAAGATGTAAGATAGACCGTTTGACGGTGGTCAAAAGTTGGAAAAAACGGGGAAACATGTATCTTGGTTTGATTACGAGCAATGCTTGGTTGTGGAAGGTTAAAATGTGTACATTAATTAATGACAGATATTACGTGAGAAGGAGATATAAAGTTAGCAGTAATAAGTACGGACGTAGAAGGAAGGCAAAAATGCAAAATACAAAATGAGCAATTGACCTGAGATTTAAAAAAAAAAAAATTAAATATGAAAATAAGAGAACAAATTAATGATTGAAAAAATATACATGCCGAACGAGTGACTGTTGAAAAAATTAAAAAAAAAAAAAGAAAAAAAAGAGAAAAAAACCCCAGAAAATGTGGTCGGAAAAAGAAAAAAAAATGAAAAAAAAAAAAACGATGGACAATACGAACACTTTTTATTTTTATTTCAGTGACTTTTGAGTTTGGGACTGACGCATGCTTCTTGTTGCATTATTTTGTTGAAATTGTATTGCTGAAGATTTTGTTGCTCAGTTCGACATAGGGGGGAGCGGCACAATATTTTAAGAAAATAATTTGTCATCATCGATGACAAATGATTTTATTGTGGTTGGATAGGTATGTTATGAAATAGCCGAGGGATTTCGGTTCATGCCTTTGAGTTTAGTTAGGCTGAGAACCTTTCGGCTCAGCACATGGGTTGGTTGGGTGTAAGATTGAAGCAGGTGTTAACGCGGTGCGCGCGAGCGGATGGAGGTGTCACTCAGATGTCATAACAGTCCGAGACGATACTGGGTGACAAGGTGCGGGTGATTTCACGCACCAGAAGCACGCGGAAGTTTGTGTGAGAATTTGAAGAAAATAAGAGTCGGGTTTTGGACACCGAACGAGAAGGATCAATTTTGGAGCTCGCAGGCGCGAGGCGAACTTGCGCCCTATGCGGGGCCGCTCGAGTTGGGGGCCAAATGAATAAGACAGCATAGAAGATTGTGTCTCTCCCCCTAATGTCGAAACCTTTAACTCAAAGTTAATAAAAAGGTTTCGTACCTGAACAAGAAGTCGTTACGTGTTTTTGAGATTCCTGTTCTTTATATGTTCTATAGTAATGAACATTACATGTCTATTTTGCACACGGTCATATTCGTGTATATGGCTATACAACAAAAATACCTAGATTGGTATCAAAGTTCGTAGCAAAAGTACCTGAGGTATCCTTGTCTTACATTCTCGTCGAATTTGTTTATACACGCTGTATTTTTGACTCTGATTACCAAAAAGTGGAGCTATTTCCATGCATACTATATCCACGATAAATATTCACTTTGTCACAGGTATTTTCTAACAGAATATGGTCTTAATGATGCGTGAGTTGACGGCCAGTAACACACACATATATATATATATATATATATATATATATATATATATATATATATATATATATGAGTGTGTGTGTGTGTGTATGTGTGGGTGTGTGTGTGTGTATAATTATGATAAAATATTCTGAGGTTTTACCTATTTCTATATGATGATATACCAATGTCTGAGTTCAGATTTTTTGCTAAATCATCTTCAGGGCAACGTTGGAATGAAATGAATTACGCAAAATTCTTTTTAAAGGAAAAAAATGGAAACGAAGAATGTAAGCATTTATTAATCATTAAAGGCGTTCGGTTTCAAAATGTGGTGATGTAATTAGCGTTCAAAAAAGAATAACAAATTTGCCATAGAATAAAAAAAGGAAAAACCTACATAAAAATAAAGAGTTTTAAAAAATTCTAAAAAAAATCACGTCCCTGTGTAGTTTAGAAAATTTTTATATTCATTTATACTTTTCAATTAAATTAAATTACGAATTTGTTGAGTTGTAAATTGAATTACCATGACTAAAAAATTCGGCAAACACTTGTTTGTGACGTACAGAAAAACTTGACAGCTGTTTCGACCTTATTAGGTCTCATCAGCAGTGTATACCGTGATCTCCACGAATGGACATCGAACCAGCGACCACATAACCGAAACCCTACCTCTGAGCCAATGGTCTACATTTCACAGAGGCGATGCCAAATCTACTATAAAGAAAAAAATATACATGTATTTGTAGTGGTTTGCAATAAAAATGTAGATTAGAAAATATTTTGATTAGAAATCATATCGAAACACATAAAAATGTATAATTTATAATTAATTAATTATAAGTAATTTAAATAACCGATATTGTTACTATTTCGAAAAACATTAATTAAGTAGAAGAAACTGGGTTTTTATTTGAATAAAAATTAATGTTAGATTTAACAATCTTTTTTATTATGTACATGAAATAATACATACATACATACATATATATATATATATATATATATATATATATATATATATGTATATATATGTATATATATGTATATATATATATACTTTAAGAAAAAACAACGAAACCAATCACAAAGGATTATCTTTATACAATGATTACCTTTATACAATTTGAGATAAAGAGAATAAAAAAGAAAGAAGAAAAAAATGGAAATAAATTTATAATCCTTTGTGATTGGTTTTGTTGTTTTTTCTTAAAGAATTTATTGCTCTGTATTATTGGTACATTGAGGTCTTTACCAGGAAAATTTAAATATTCATTCATGAATAATTTCTTGTCTTGATGGAATTACTCCCAAATCCGGTTTAACTGGACAAAGAATACTATATATATATATATATATATATATATATATATATATATATATATATATATATATATATATATATATTTAAAAGAGAATAATTAAAATGTTACAACTTTTAAATTATGTTTATTGTGGTAGAAGGAAAAAAAATGATATTTTAAACATCCGACTGGACAGAAACATTATGGTGAAAGATTCGACGAGGTAAATATGTATATGTCAATTTGAGTTCAGATTTTGGCTGGAAGAAGACAAGAGAGTGGTATGGGGAATAAAAGAAGAACGCTGCAAAAAAAAAAAAAATGGAGTAAAGAGGCAGCAAAGAAAAGGGAAAAAAATCTAATAAAGAAATGAAAAAATAAAAGATGAATACTCAAATATAATTAATTGTGTATAATTATTTTACTTAGATTGTGTGTTGGCCGAGTAAAACTTAATCTGGGATCAAATGAGCTAAAACATATTTAGATTGATAATTGCGTTTAGCTAATCATTAACTGCGTTTATATAACATTTAACAACTGCCATGAAATATTAAGATTTATAAATCTCCCTTAATCCTCTATTACATTTGCTTCTATAACTTGTTTAAGCTTGAGCTTTTTTCACGAACTGTCATAGTACCAGTGGGAACATGGCTTCATCTTCTTTTGCGTGACAAATTCGAACAATTCAGTGCTAAATTCATAATCTTTATTTTGAAACTCAATTTATTAGTGTACATTTTTGACTCACTTTTTGAGTGGACTTGAATGATATTTTCTCCTCTCTATCGGCATTGTAGAAGGCTTTGTAAGATGCATTATCAGAAGGATGTACACCATTCGAGTAGCACGTATCCCTGTTTCGGAAGTTTCATCCGGGTTCATTTGATTTATTTTATGCCTTCAGGGTTATTGCATTGTGGGATGCAATTATTTTATGCGTATCTTGGCACAACAATAGCTTACTTTCATGTTATTTCTGTTAAAGAATTCCTCCAGGGGACTAGATATACGAAAATGTTTGTCAAGCAACAAGAGAAATAAGGCTACTACATTGACCTGAACGTTTTGGCTATCGGGGGCATTGAACCAAATTATCTTCCACCTTCTGTTTCGTTTTCTGTAATTTCTTTCCCTGATATATTCCAGCTCGTTATAGATTCCACGATTTCCAAGAGCCTCTTCATGCTCCTATTTATTAAACAATGTCGTATATATATATATATATATATATATATATATATATATATATATATATATATATATATATATATATATATATATCACTACATCCTCAGTAATGTATAAAGTAAAGTGCGAAAAGTGTTTTACACAATACGTTACTGAGAAAATGTAGTACGGTCACATCATGCAATCAGCCATATATGTGAATAAGATGTTCACCGTGACAAGATCTGGCGTTGTGGCGAATGATGTTAGATGATTTACAAGTGAATTGTTGAGCCAAGTAGTAACGTATTATTTCTTAAAACCTCTACAATCCTAGTTTTTGGATAGAAATAGAGAAAACATTTATTAGACAGCCAAATTTTTTTCTTTCATTCTCTGTCTCTTTGTATTTCTCTCCTCATATATATATATATATATATATATATATGTGTGTGTGTGTGTGTGTGTATGTGTGTGTGTGTGTGTGTGTGTGTGTGTTATAAATGAGTAAAAAGGCAAACCATCCCTCAAATTTCTCACATTCACCTCACAATATAATGTGCATAAAGTTCAATGACAAGAACTTTGTTTAACGTTGGGAACCTTTTAAAACTTTACATTTTAAATAGGCTTAGCTTAATGAAGGCGAGGGAACTTTAAACATTTTTCTATCAAATTTGAACAAATAACCTTTATACTAGCATATCTATCTATCTATCTATCTATCTATCAAATTGGTTTCTCAGATAGTTTTGTTAATAACCTTTATTTAAATATTACATCCAGAATTTGGGGTTACATTTCAGATATTCATTCATATTAAACTTTTACAATTCTCTGAAAACTAGAAGTAAATTAATACATTTTATCTCAGTATATAAAATATATATTTCAAATCTGGAATGAAAAACGCTGAGTTCAGTTGAACAAGTGATTATGGCAGCAATATTTTTCCTTTTATGGTAATTGAAAATTTATCCGCTTGTGTATGATTTTAGATCTGATTAGTCGAAGAACAAGACAACAAATTATACAATGTACTGTTTTATCAGTCATAATTAACAGTTTAATGAGACAATAAAATGATCTCAATAAATGTTCAGTTGTTGGTATCACCGTGGTATCAATTAAAATAAGCTGAAAAAAAGCAACAAAAAAGAAAAAGAAAAGAAAGAAAAACAAAACAAAACAGCAACAGAATGTACCCATTATATATAAAAAGAACCCCCGCCCATTGGCCTAGTGCTACAGTGTTCGCCAATGGGCCTGGAGCCTGGGGTTCAATCCCAGGTCGGGTCATACCAAAGACTCAAAAAATGCTTTACACTCAGCATTATACGGTACGTTTCAAGGGTAAAGTGGAGCAATCCAGGGAAAGGAACTGTATTATTCCCTACGCCTCTGTGTAGTAGCTATTGCAAAGGGAGCTTTTGTGTACCCTTCGACTACGGTCGTCTACTTTACTTTACTTAAATATAAAATGAAATACATTTTTTCCAAAGTTCCTACTCATGTACAGATGGTTATACGAACACTTTTTACAAGTTTGTGTATTGTAGAGTTTAGTCAGAAATAATATTTATTGATATTTAAAAAAAAAATTTCCGCTGTAAATGCAGTGAAGAGTCAGAAAAGAAATATAACAATATTCCTGACTTGGTAAGAAAATGATCCACTTGGAATTGTGCAAAATCTTTCGTCAATTCTTATTTATGATTGATGCCCACACAGGATCCTATTCTTGAAAATGAGGTGCTTAAGATTCTTAAGGACTTTGAGATAAAAACGGGTGACCATAAACTGGCCAAATATCAGATATAGTTTTAATTTTAAAAAATGAACTTGTATTCCAGTCCTTTTTGACGTTCTAGCGTAACATGGAATAGAATAAAATAAAGCGAAAAGGTAAACGAATGCTGAAATCTGGCAAAAGAGCAGAAAAAAAAAACTGCGGAAAATTACATTGATGGCGATATCAAATGTAGGTCGTGCATCTCGAACAGTTGCCAAGGACTAGGGAATTGGAGATCAGAGGAAGATTCAAGATTATTCAGAACATGGCACTGCTGAAATCAGCTATAATTCTCAGACGAGTCCTGGAAACTTGAGAAGATTTGCTTTCATTCAGACAACAGAGAAAAATAGCTGTTAAGTTTGGTACAAAAATGCACAAGGAATAAAATGACAACAATAGCAAATATGGCTTATGAGGTGATAAAGACGAAACGATCAATTACATAAACAAATACAGTAAATTTGTGCAAAAAGAATATAAGACTGAAGACAACTGGGTTGGGATGGTGACCCATTGGGAATTGTGCAAGAAATTAAAAGTTGACTATACGAATAAATGGTATATGCACAACCCAGAATCGGTCCTGGAGAATGAGACACACAATGTTCTCTAGGATTTGCGATACAAACAGATCACCTAATATCGGCTTGGAATGTAGACATAGTGGTAGTCAATAGAAAAAAAATGCAAACCTGCCAAATTGTGGATTTTGCTGTTCCTGTTAACTACAGTGTAAAATGGAAGGAAAGCAAAAAGAGAGAAAAGTTTGTAGACGTTGAAAGGAGATTGAAAAAAACCATAGAAATGAAAGTGAGGGTGATACCACCTGTAATTGGCGCGCTAGCTACAGTCACCAAAGAATTGGTACAGGGACAAGAGGATTTGGAAACAGGAGAACGCGTGGAAACCATCGAAAATACAACATATTTTAGATTGGGCAGAATATTAAGAAGAGTCCTGGAGAATTGAGGTGACTTGCTGTCACTTGGACTCCAGTAGAAAACCATCAGCTAACGCTGGTGTAAAAAAATAATAATAGTACAAAACAACGCCATAAGAACCAACTATGTAAAAGCAAGTTTAGTAACACGCAATAAAATAAAATAAAAATGTTGTTTATTTGGTGATAGAGTCGAAACGATCAATCACATAGTAAGCGAATGAAGCAAGTTAATGCAGAATGAGTACAAAACAAGATATGATTGGGTAGGGAAGGTGATCTACTGAGAATTGTGCAAGAAATGTATAGCTGACAATACTAACAAATGGTATATGCCCAACCCTTGAATCTATCTGGGAGAATGAAACGCACAAAGGGTTTTGAGATACAAACAGATCATCAAATCTCGGTTAGACGTCCAGACCTAGTTATAGTCAGGAAAAAGGGAACCCGCCAAATAGAGAACTTTGTCGTTCCGGCTGACCACAGGGGTAAAACTGAAAGAAAGCGAAATGACAGATTAGTACCAAGACCTTGCTAGAGCACGGAACAAACAATGGAACGTGAAAGTGAGAGTGATACCAATTGTAATTGGTCCTCTTGGTACACTCACAAAAGTATTAGTTCTGAGACTGGAGGACTTCGAAATCCGAGGCCTGGTGATTTGGGGAGACTCTGACTACAGTGAAAAATGATCAGCTAACGCTGGTGTAAAAAAGAAGAAGACGATCAAAAGAGAAAATAATAATAATATATTTGGTTGAAAAGAAATTTAACTTTCTCTTTAAAAAAAAAAGGATACACTGATCTATCAGTCATCATATAAGTATTCATACTAACATTCTTTGTGTAGTATTTCTGGAATATTTTTACATGACACATATTTCGTGAGACAGTTTATACATTCAAAAGGAGATTCATGATTTCTTAACTGTGACCTTTGTGTATGCATTCGTATATGTTCATGTTTATTCACGTATATGCTTTGTATTGCAACATACATTCAAAAATCAATAAAGTTATACTTTGTCTTGATTATCTGGTTCAATATCTTCATTAGAATGTTGTTTCGGAACTTTTCTTTGCAACCTAATCATAAAAATCGATACTCAAAACCCGACAAACAGTTTTTCTTTTAGAGATTATACCAAACTGTAAATGTACAAGGCTAAATCTTTGCTACTTGATTACAAAAGCTAAATTGTACTTTGGTTTTTCCATAAATAACCTTATTAGGATCAAGCACACCAAGAACAAATACATAATACAGTACAAATAGATGATAATTATGACACGGAATATATTTATTGGTCTCATTTCCCACAATAACACATCTCTCTCTCTCTCTCTCTCTCTCTCTCTCTCTCTCTCTCTCTCTCTCTCTCTCTCTCTCACTCCATATATATATATATATATATCAACATTAAATGAAATTATGTTGTTATCTTCATTCCACAAAATTGATCACAATCGAAGATAAAGAAAAAGTTTCCAAAAATACATTGATTAAGATAATTTAACTATTTGATTACATCTGTTTTTTCCCCATGTGAAAAGAGAAAGTTGAAATTGGTCTAAAACTATTATGATCAACGGTAGAAATGTTAGTAAAATATACTCTATAGAACTTTTACTCCTGTATTCCAAGTTGTATAATTCTTTCTGTGTATCTATCAATGGATACATTTGTTATATTAAGGATCTTTTTTTTCCTGTGAAGATTTACAGAAGAACATATTTTGATACGGATTATATAATTAACAAAGGCTAAAGAGAAAAAAAAACAAAACTTTTAGATCAAGAACTCAAAGAAGGAATCTAATTATCTAAATAAAATTGGATTTGGTGATTACTATACTCATTGTTAAGGCGATACATTCATATCTAAGTTTTACAAAGGCAATAAAGTCACAAAAATTTCAATAAAATAAATAAAATTGAAACTTACCATTTTGGCTGTTTAAAGATTTTTTGTATGAGAAAGTCTGAGAAATTTCAATTTACTAAGTATCAATGAAATATACTGGACATGTAGCAAGATCTGAAAAGAGAAACAATGAGATTGGTTATTTTCAAACATAATCATAAAAGTTACCATAAACAAAAACAATAAATGAATGGTGAGATCATTTCAAATTAGTGCAAATTACAGACGTTGGGAAATTTGGAACCATGACTCCGTTGTCACTGATGTCTCGAATGAGAGAAACACAAAATAAAGGTGGGATTAGAATATAATAAAAGAATAAATTATATAGATATAGAACTAATTTTCTACACTCGTCTGATGGTCGATATTAATCCATCTTTCTTTCTTTCTTTCTTTGGGAGGTGTCCTCGTGGTGTAATGGTTAAATCGATGGACTGCGGAATCGTTGTACGTGAGTTCGTACTCCAGTCACGCTATTACGTTCACTTTCGGGCAAATACCCTTGGTAAAGGTAGGAACCCCCTTATCCTCCCAGCTATGGGTTAAATAGTACCACTACTGTTCTTCTAGGAGAAAGGCTTTGGCATTAAATAACCATAAAAGAGTTAATATGTTATTAAACAAAGAAACCAAACCAATTCTTTCTTTCTCGATCAGCAGCATTGTTCATAACTATGTACACATTTCCTATTTTTTAAAGATAATTTTCTTCAGTAGCAGGATATTATTTTCCATAGAATATTATACAATCAAAAGGGATATTATATATTATTCATCATGAAAATATGCATAAGTTGATCAAAGAAAGCAAAAATAAAATTGCATTGATTGGTCACTTTGGATTGATTCATACATAATACAGAATGGGTATATATATAGACATCTACAGAGAGACTGCTTCGTTATATCACAAATCTTAAGTGTGACAAGTGCCCGAAGCTGGGATCGAAACCCGGCTAACAGAAGATTCTACCACACAGCCACGTAGAAACTCAGATTAAGCAATGGGGTTTTAAACGTATAGGTATTTATTTTGGTTTTGTTTACATATATACGCTCAACGGCTACCGAGAGCTCAATTCATACAAAGAGAGCTCAACCTCACCCCCAGGGGAGAATATATATATATATATATATATATATATATATATATATATATATATACACACACACACACACACATACATACACATACACACACACGCATATATATATATATATATATATATATATATATATATATATCAGTAGCTCTCAATGAATTTTTTAAAAGTCTAATTTCTACGATGTCCATACATCTAATATTTTGATAAATCTTTTGTTAACATTATTCATACATTCATACACACACATACACGCATCAACATCGCTGTTATCATGTGGTGCCGATAGCACTTGTTCTCTTGTAACGCAATATCAGTCCTGGTATGAGGTGTTTCAATAAGTTTCCAGAGTTTTTTTTGTAAAGACATAAAAAATTGGCGTAGACTCTTGAAAATTCACTATATTATTGCTATACATCTTATGAGATGACTGACCTATTTCTATGATTTCAGGTTCAAATGAACAACTACAGCAGCAATTGGAATACACCCTACTAAAGCCTGAATGTTACAGCTGGTGAATTTCAAAAATGCAATCTGGATGTGAGGACACTTTAGAAAAAACGAAATGCAATAAAATTCTGTTTTGAATTAGGAAAAAATGCCACAGAAACGCATGGAATGTTTCACTCCGCTTTTGGACAATCTTGCATGAATCGAGCATCAGTTTTTGAGTGGCATAAGAGAGTCTGTGAGGGATGATGAGCGGTGTGGGAGGAGTAAGGAAGTCAGAACAAAAGAGTTGATGGGCTGAAGGCTTAGGGTAAGGGTTACTATCCTACTAGGTTTTAAGGGAGTTCAGGAAGAGATTCTTAGGGAAGAGGCCAGCACCCTTCAAATCGGGTCAGTGGCATTTCCACCAGGACAATGCACCAGTCCACAACCCTATCCTTGTCACAGACTATTTGACCAAGATGGGCATCAAGACAGTTCCTCAGCCTCCATAGAGACCAGACCTTGGTCCCTGTTACTTTTGGTTATTCCCTAAGCTCAGAGTCTGTCGTTATGGGACAAATGAGGAGATGAAAGAGGCTGTGACGAAGGTCACTGACATGCTCACACAAGAAGACTTCCATAGGGCCTTCCAGAAGTTGTTGGAACGGTACAAGTGCATTGCAGCCGGAGGAGATTACTTCGAAAGGGACTAGAGTTGCATGTGTGTACTATCAATAAAAGTGCCCTTACGAATAAAGTCTGGAAACTTATTTAATGATCTGCGTAAGTACTTAAGATGGCATCAGGTATCCGCATAGTGCTGATGGATATAAGTATTTGCTGATTGTCCAACACTGGTATGTGGGATTCTCCAGGAGAACATCATTTATGACTTCGTCCTTGCTTTTCCAACTGTACCAAAGCTTGACAAGTTCATCTTACATGAATGATTCATGAGGTGGAAGAGTAGTGGCCGTACATATGTTCTTTTGTAAAATGCTATTTCACGTAATTTTTCAAACAGCAGGCTGTGTCCTTGTGTAGTTACTCATTTAGTCTTTCATTAAGTGCTTTGTTAAAATAAAGTACCAGCTCATTAGCCTAGTAGGTAGAGTGTTCGCCAATGACCCGGGAGACCAGGGCTCAGTTGTAGGTTGCGTCATACCAAAGACTTAAAATTGGTACTTGATACCTCCTTGCTTAACACTCAGCATTATAAGGTACGTATCAAAGGTAAAATGGAGCAATCCTGGGGAAAGAGTAGCGCCTTCCCCTACACTTCAGTGTAGTAGCTATTGAAAAGGGAGCCTTCTGGTTGCCTTCGACTACAGTCGCCAACTTTACTTTCACACACACACACACACACACACACATATATATATATGTATATATATTACTAACCCCATCCATATAAGCACGATGGGACACAAAATCAATTTTCATCAAAGCTTAACAGTTTTGACTTCAGAACTTTCCTTCTACAGGACTGGTTGCCATACAAAGGTTAAAGAGTTCAGTCTGCCCTACTATTCACCATTAGCTGGAGATAGAATGGTTGGATTCGTACCTTTCGAATATGAAATGCTAACAGCCTTGTCCTCAATGTTCATTTATATCAATGGTAACTATTACACAACGGGCAACTCCCAAATGCATTAACATTGAATTCAAACCATTTGTACTCTGCTTTAAAATGATTTGGTGTCGTATCTTACCCGTAGCGGAAACGTTTGGTAAATACATAACGATATCTCAATAATGTCACGCCTGATTCATGCACACAGCTGTGATCTAGAAAATGTAAGCAGCCTTTCTGTAATATAATTGCGGAGGGATTTTTTTTATATTATCATTTTTCGTTTTATATATCTTGCCTTTTTGTTTATTAGGGCTGAGAAACTTTCGCTTAGTGCATGGGAGAGTTAGTGCATGGGTTAAAGGGTAAAAATTTACCAATTTTTCTTTTATCATGATACTTTTTCTCTCTTGAAGTTTCTTTTTAATTCAGTTTAGAAAAAGGAAAAAAAAGTGCACTGAAGGAAAGAAAACAAGAGCTGTATGTGGTTCTAGAAGCCGTTTGTTGCTGACCCTAGCGGTATTTTAAATATGATACTAATAGAAATAATAATAATAATAATAATAATAATAATAATAATAATAATAATAATACTGTCCTACAAAATGACACACATAAACTCCTATGGGACTTCGGCATACACACGGATCACCTAATCTCAGCCAGAAGACCAGACTTAATAATAATCAACAAAAAAAAAAGATAACTTGCAAATTAGTCGACTTTGCTGTCCCGGCTGACCACAGAATAAAACTGAAAATGTGAAAAGAAGGATAAGTACCTCGACCTTGCTAGGAAATTGAAGAAAACTGTGGAACATGAGGGTGACAATTATACCAATTGTAATTGGTGCATTTGGAACAGTAACTAAAGGATTACTAAAGGGACTGGAGGACTTGGAAGTTGGCGGACGGGTGGAGACCATCTAAACGACACCATAATTGACAACGGCCAGAATACTGAGAAGAGTCCTGGAGACTTGAGGAGACTTGTTGTCACTCAGAAATCCAGTGAAACACTATCGGCTAACGCTGATGTGAAAAGCTCTAATGAGTGAATTATAATAAGGATATATGTCACCAAAGGATTATTAAAGGGACTGGAGGACTTAGAGATTGGCGGACGAGTGAAGACCATCCAAACTACATCATTATTGAGAACGGCCAGAATAGTGAGAAGAGTCCTGGAGACTTGAGGAGACTTGCTCTCACTCAAACTTCTGTGAAATACCGTTAGCGTTAGCTGATGTCACAACTCTTAAGTCGTAAATAATATGATAGATATAACATAATACTAATAGATATAATGTCGTTAGGGATACATTCAAATGTGTAAGTGGTAGTTATTTGGATTATATAATTTTACATGATACGTGGTTTCATGAATGCATACTCAATTAGTTTATTTCTGATTCGCACTAATGAGGTATGACCCTGTCGGCTGCGGCTTCAGAATACACCGACTACATCTCTACAGATGGGTAAGACTTCCCTAACGAGTGTCCTGTATATGACACTAAACAATCTGATGTTGAGGCCCCAGTAATGCTGGAGCTTTGGGGAATGCAGAATACTCCTATATTACCATCACTCCAAGGTCCACTCTGGCTCAGTGTGATAGCACCTGATAGGGTCATAACTATGGGTTAAATAGAACTAAACAGTGTACTTATGGTAAACTAAATTATTTGAAATGGAACTATATATATGAATAAAAATGGATTTGGCATTAGATATCTTACAATGGTTGATATGCCATAAAACCATACCAAGCTAAACTAAACCATACCAAGCTAAACTAAACCATACCAAACAAATGAAAATTGACGAAAGGTTATCATTTTGGTCGGAGTTTAACAAGTTTGAATGAAGTTTTTCTTTTAGTCCGGTTAACGTACCAAGGTTAAAAAGCTAATATTACCCTATTATTTACTATAGCTGAATTCATACCTTTCCCAAGAATATTAGCTCTGTGTAAAATAAAAACACCTTTGTCCTGAATGGGAACTCGGGCCGCCGTGGCCATTTTCGACGACGATACCTACTACACTGCATGCACCACATATTAAATCAAATAGTTTAGACTTCCATCAATGATTTCCAGTTACACGATACCCGTATCAAGCTAGTACCAGCAAACCTGCACGGGTGAGTTCGAGTCTCATTGGTTGCCGCATTCATATGGCCTTGTGCCACATCTAAGCAAAAAGCTTCGTAAATTACAACACGATACCTGTATTGACATCGTTTCAAGTAAAAACTGTATAATAACATCCCATTCTCACGTTTAATCGTTGATCTTTTAAAAAAATAGCTTTTAGATATTTGATAGTATTTTTAGTTTTAAATTTAAATTTCAATGCTTATGTAAGATACATAATTAGATTTCTACTTTTGGAAGATATGTCTAAAAGCAATCCGATGATCTTAGGCAGGGCACGCAGATATTATGCCATCATCTTAGTTGAAATTTCTACATGAGAAACAGAGACACATACATATTCAGACTATTTATTCTAATTTATGTATATGTAAGATTATGCTAATGTTTGTTTACAAAAGTGCATATGTTTCCATAAATTTTAGCCGATATAACAATTACAATTTCACAAGTGTAATTATGGCTTCAAAATCGATAACATGTTGACTAAGACTGAGAACTCAATTTCCGATTGGATTGCTTTTTCCCTGATCGATATTGCTTAGTTGTGTCCTAATTTGATATAGTATCTCCTCTACCAATGGGATTGCCTTGTTCAATTAAATTTTTTAATGATATTTCTATGCAGTTATCTGATTGCAAAAGAAAGCCTAAAAGTTCTAGATATCCTCTAAACAAGATAAAACATTGCAAGAAATTTTATAAGAGCGAAAATCAATAGACGATTACATACATCTTCACGTGCTTAATTATACTGGGATATCGACTGGTCCCCATGGTATAAGTCCTTGGACTTCTTTATGCGCGTCTTTTAGACAGACATACATTCTATATTTATGAGCACTGAAATATATAATTCAAGCATATACACCTATTTTTTCTTTACCCTCCCAAAGGTCTATCTTGATGAGATATAGACTCATTAAATTATTCTTCATCAATTTTCAATTGTATTTACTTGCCTCGTGGAAATCAGAAGGTGATATATACCTCAAGCAAGATAAAGAGATATTAACCCTCTCAAGTACATATAATAATAATAATAATAATAATAATAATAATAATAATAATAATAATAATAATTTTTACACTCAGTGATATATGGTTTTTCGAGATAAAATGGCATGAAGCGTTGTCAGTATTCTTCTTCTTCTTCTTCTTCTTCTTCTTCTTCTTCTTCTTATTATTATTATTATTATTATTATTATTATTATTATTATTATCTACTCCTTTAAAATTTTCCACATCAGTGTTAGCTGATGGTTTTTCACTGCAGTTTGAGTGACAGCAAGTCTCCTCAAGTCCCCAGGACTCATCTCAGGATTCTGGCCGTTCTTAGCAGTACTGTCGTTTGGATAGTCTCTACCCGTCCGCCAACTTACGAGTCCTCCAGGCCTTTTAATAATCCTTTAGTTATTTTGCCTAAGGCACCAATCACAATTGGCACAATCGTTACTTTCATGTTCCACAGTTTTTTTAAATTCTCGAGCAAGGTCGAGGTACTTATCCTTCTTTTCACATTCTTTCAGTTTTATTCTGTGGTCAGCCGGGACAGCAAAGTCGACTATTTTGCAAGTTCTCTCCTTTTTGTTGATTATCATGAGGTCTGGTCTTCTGGCCTGGATTAGGTGATCAGATTGTATGCTAAAGTCCCATAGGAGTTTATGCGAGCCATTATCATTATTATCATTATTATTATTTATTCTTTTAGAGTTTTTCACATGAGCGTTAGCTGATGGTTTTTCATTGGAGTGACAGCAAGTCTCCTCAAGTCTCCAGGACTCGTCTCAGTATTCTGGCAGTTCTCAATAATGCTCTCGTTTGGATGGTCTCCACTCGTCCGCCAACTTCCAAGTCCTCCAGGCCCTTTAATAATCCTTTAGTTACTGTGTCAAAAGCACCAATCACAATTGGTACAATCGTCACCCTCATGCTCCATATTTTTTTTCAATTCTCTAGCAAGATCGAGGTACTTATCCTTCTTTTCATATTCTTTCAGTTTTATTCTGTGGTCAGCCGGAACAGCAAAGTCGACAATTTTGCAAATTCTCTTTATAATTTTTAGTAGTAGTAGTTGTAGCAGTAGTAGTTGTTGTATTTACTCCCTACATAGTTTTTCACAACAGCTTTACCGGGTTCTTTCACACTGGATTTTGAGTGACAGCAAGGCTTCTCAATTCTTCCAGACTCTTCACAGTTTTTTGGCTGATCTTCATAAAGATGTAGTCTGCTCTCTTATTTCCAAGCCCTCTCGTCCCTCAACCAATCATTTGGTGACTGTTCCAAGTGCACCAATTACAAATGGTATTATAGTTACATTTATGTTCCATAGGTTCCTCAGCTCTCTAGCAAGGTCTAGGTACTTAGGTTTCTTTTCCTTTGCTTTTAAATTTATTCTGAGGTCTGCCAGAACGGCAAAATCCACTATTCGGCAGGTTCATTTTTTTTTTTTTTACTATAACTATTGTCTGGAGGTCTGGCCGACATTATGTGATCTATTTTTATCTCAAATCCTAGAGAACTTTGTGTGTCACATTTTCCAGGACAGATTGTAGGTAGTGCATATAAAAATTGTTCGAATAGTCAACTTTTGATTTCTTGCACATTTCCCAGTTGATCACCTTCCCCACTCAGTCGAGTCTAGTCTTATACTCTTTTTTGCACTGATTTACAGCATTCGTTTATTCTATGAATGATTGTTTCGTCTTTATCACCACATAACCGACGTTACTATTTTGTTGCGTCCTATCTATATTTGCTTTTAAATAGTTTATCCTTATGACGGTGTTTTGTGCTGCCATTAAAAGAGATTCAATTTCTCTCTTAAGGCTTCCTTTTCTTAGCCATATTCAAGTCTTCTCGTGTGAGACTGAGCTTGTTTCGCGCTTGAAATATCCATGAAATTGATTTTCTCCCCATTTTTTTCCCAGTTATTGCTGTTTTATCAATTGTTGTTCAATCGGTTTCTTTGTGTTGTTTCTGGTCGCTCTATATTACTACAATTTTTCTCTTTTGGGAATTTCTCACACCAGCGTAATCTGATAGCAAGTCTCCTCAATTATCTAGGACTCTTCCCAGGATTCTGGCCAATCTCAACAGCCCTGCCGTTTGGATGGTCTCAACTTGTCCTTTAGACTCTGCACCAAAACTTTGGTGAGTTTTCTGAGTGCAACATTTACAATTGGTATCATCGCCACCTTCATGTTCCATGGGCTTTTCAGTTCTCAGAGCAAGGTCTTGGTGCTTTTCTCTCTTTTCGCTTTCTTTCAGTTTTATCCTGTAGTGAGCCGGAACGGCAAAGTCAACTACTCGGCTGGTTCTCTTATTTTGTTGATTTGCACTTGGTCTAGTCGTCTGGCCGAAAATTGGTGATCCGTTTCCATCACAAAATTATCACCTGTATCATTATTATTTTACTTTATGTGTGTGGTTTTTCACATCAGCGTTAGTGAGGTCTCATTGGTGTCTGAATTACAACAATTCTCCTCAGGTTTCGTGGATTTTTCTCAGTATTCGAGTCGATCTCACCAATGTTATAGTTTTCTTCTTCCGATATCCAATAATTTCAAACCTTTTTTTCACTCCTTTGGGGATTGTTTCAAGTGTACCAACTTCAATTGATATCACCGTCACATGAGTGTTCCACAGTTTTTTCTTAAAATTCTCTGGCAAGGTCCAAGTATTTGTCTATCTTTTCACTTTATTTTATCTTCGCTATTATTATTACTTGTTCATTGAGTTTTTCACATCAGCGTTAGCTGATGTTCTTTCACTTGAGTTTTAGTGACAGCAAGTCTCCTCAAGTCTCCAGGACTCTTTTCAGTATTCTGGCCGCTCTTAATAATGTAACAGTTCGGATGGTCTCCAATCGTCCACCAACTTCCAAGTCCTCCAGTCTCTTTATTATTATTATTATTATTACTCATTAGAGTTTTTCACATCAGCATTAGCTGATGGTCTTTCACTTGAGATTGAGTGACAGCAAGTCTCCTCAAGTCTCCAAAACACTTCTCAGTATTCTGGCCGTTTTCAATAATGCTGTTGTTGGGATGGTCTCCACTCGGCCGCCAACTTCTAAATCTTCCAGGCCCTTTAATAATCCTTTAGTTACTGTGCCAAAAGCACCAACCACAATTGGTATAATTGTCAACTTCATGTTCCACAGTTTTTTCAATTCTCTTGCATGGTCGAGGTACTTATCTCTCTTTTCACATTCTTTCAGTTTTATTCTCTGGTCTGCCGGGACAGCAAAGTCGACAATTTTTATTATTATCATTATTATTATTACTTTCTCCTTTAGAGTTTTTCACATCAGTGTTAGCTGATGGTTTTCACTGGAGTTTGAGTGACAGCAAGTCTCCTCAAGTTTCCAGGACTCGTCTCAGGATTCTGGCCGTTCTTAGTAATACTGTCGTTTGGATAGTCTCTACCCGTCCGTCAACTACCAAGTCCTTTTAATAATCTTTTAGTTATTGTACCGAACGCACTAATCACAATTGGCACAATCGTTACTTTCATGTTCCACGGCTTTTTCAATTCTCTAGCAAGATCGAGGTACTTATCCTTCTTTTCACTTTCCTTCAGATTTATTCTGTGGTCCACCGGGACAGCAAAGTCGACAATTTTGCGAATTCTCTTTTTTTTTTTTTGTTGTTGATTATTATAAGGTCTGGTCTAGGTGATCCGTTTGCATTATTATTATTATTATTATTATTATTATTATTATTATTATTTACTCCTTGTGAGTTTGTCACTCCTGTTTTAACCGAGGTATAAGTGTCAACAGGTCTCCTCAGACCTCCAGGACATTTCAAAATATTCTACCTGATTAAAACAGTGCTGTGGTCTTGAAGATATTGGTCCTTCTGATATCCAGTTTCCCGAGTCTCTTATCCTGTCCTTCGGGAAATGTTCCAAAGTCACCCACTACAATTGGTTTATAACGACCTCTTTCTCTCTTTTGATGTAGAGTCGTTTCTATACCTGCTCTCGCCCGTTGACTTTCATGACGTTATAAGTTTCTTAACTTTAGTATTCATCTTTTTGTTTATTTCAGCTAATGTCTGATTCAATTTATCAACATTGTATGTCAAAACTGGTACTGTGGAAGTGCTAATTGATATAACTTTATTTTTTCATTCATTTCTGTCCTTAATTTGGCTATTATTCTCCTACAGTATTCTTTTTTGCAACTTTTTCTTTATTTATAATATGATTGATACCATTCACTTCATTAAATTTTAAATATCTAGAGATTTTATTGTATTGTGTTTTTAAAATTTCTAAAGTGATATTTTCAGATTTTACAAACGTGACATTCGCACATTGTCCACACCAATATGCATCCCTATGCAATCACTATATCTTTTCACAGTGTTTCTTTAGACATTATTAATATTCATTACTTTTTTTTGCATATTACTTAAAATTGTTCATATAGGATAGGTGGCTTATTTTTTTTAGCAGTAGTTTTATATCCATCACTTGTGTTTCAATGTTCTATGATGTGAGATATTTGAGCTATTCAAAATAGAAGAGATAGTGCGTCTTCTTTGATGATTCGATAGTTTATTTTCAAATTATTTGTTTTGAGCATGGCTTTTTCATGGATTAATTTAATAACAATAATAATAATAATAACAAACGGATCACCTAATCCCGGCCAGAAGACCAGACCTCATTATAATCAACAAAAGAAAGAGAATCTGCAAAATTGTTGACTTTGCAGAATAAATCTGAAGGAAAGTGAAAAGAAGGATAAGTACCTCGACCTTGCTAGAGAATTGAAAAAACTGTGCAACATGAAAGAAATGATTGTGCCAATTGTGATTGGTGCGTTCGGTACAATAACTAAAGGATTATTAAAGGGCCTGGAGGACTTGGAAGTTGGCGGACGGGTAGAGACTATCCAAACGACAGCATTGCTGAGGACGGCCAGAATCCTGAGACAAATCCTGGAGATTTGAGGTGACTTGCTGTCACTCAAACTCCAGTTAAAAACCATCAGCTAACACTGATGTAAAAAACTCTAGAGGAGTAATAATAATAATAATAATAATAATAAGCGAATGCAGAAAAATAGCACAAAAAGATTATAAGACTCGACACGACTTGGCGGGAAAGGTGATATCACAAGGAATTGGGCAAGAAATTTTAACTTGATTGGACTATCAGATGGTACATCCACAAACCAGAATCTGTCTTGGAGAATTAGATCCATAAAAACTTCTGGGATTTTGAGATACTGTCAGATCACCAAGTCCCGACCAGAAGACCAGACCTTGTAATTCAAAAGAAAAAAAAGAAAAGAGAACAAAGAACCTGCCGAGTAATGGACTTTGCCGTTTCAGTGGACCTCAAAGGAAACATAAAAGAAAGTGAAAGGATAGGAAAACACTTAGATCTTGCCAGGAAGCTAAGAATAGTTATGAAACATAAAGGTGATGACGTTACCAGCAGTAGTTGGTGCGTTTGTAAACGGTCCTTAAAATACTGGAAAAGAGACTGGTAGGAACTGTAAATCATAAGAAGAATCAGGTGAATCCAGACCATAACACGGTTAAATCAGCTAGAATACTTAGAATAGTCTCAGAGACCAGAAGGACATATGTTGTCACTCAGACTTCAGTGAAAAACCTTCAGTTGGAGGGATAAAATAATAACAAAACAATCGCTTAAATGAGGTTTTAGGAGGCAATTAATTTCGCTGCTCAGTTACATACAACTTTAAATGATGTGTTATACTTTAGTTCAAATTAAACAAGTAAATAAATATTGGGAGTTTCACAATAATTAATATTTATATGTCTTTCTGGAGAAAGTTTAATTATCTGGGTAAGCACAAACACAAATATTAATCGAATATGGTTGCAAATTGAACTGGAAATTATTTTGTTATCGGTTTGGTTTCTTTGTTTAATGGCATATCAACCTCTGTAGGTTATTCAATGCCAGCGCCCTTCTCCTAGAAGAACTGTAGTGGTACTATTTAACCCATAGCTGGGAGGATAAGGAGGTTCATACCTTTCCCAAGGGTATTTGTCTGAAAGTGAACGTAATAGCGCGACTGGAGTACGAACTCGCTTACAACGATTCCGCTGTCAATCGCTTTAACCATTACACCACGAGGAAAGAAAGCGAAAAGAAGGATCAGTACCTGGACCATACTTGTGAACTGAAAAAAAATAGAACATGAAAGTGACGGTGATACCAATGGTAATTGTTGCTCTTGTACAGTCACCAAAAGACTAGAAAAATTGGAAAAAAAAGTCGAGTGGATACCATCCAGAATACTGCATTAAGATCGGCGAGAATACTGAGAAGAGTCGTGTGTATTATAATTAGAGACTCGGGTTGATTGTTTTAGTAGTAAATTGTTTCCTATCTAGACTTTGAGGTTCCCCAAATTTTGGTCAAGATAGCAGCAGACGCTCAAGTTAAAAAACAGAATTGTATCAGCAGCAAATCGGAAGACGGGCTGTGGTTGGCTGAAAGAAACCCAAACGGGAAAGCCATTAAGTTTGGCATGGGATAGAAAAGAGGAAAAGAAAGTTAGTTGGAGACCAGACGCAGATATATGAAGACGGGCCAAAAACGATTGCATGCATTTTAGGTGAGCTCCGTGAAGGGGTCCTAAACCCGCCGCGAATAAATGAAGATGAGACCCACTCAGTCATGTACGAGAACTAAAACAGGAGTTGAAAAATAATATGAAGGTCTGTGTCTGTTTCTTTCGTCCTGCTACGGTTTATTTTTCTATGTCTATCTAAAGTAGTTGACTCACTTTATACTCTGTTTTCTCTGTTATCAGCAATTTCTAAGAAGTGTAGTAGCAATTAAATTTTTGTCTCAGTGAACCAACAGACAGAGTTTTGTGTATTCGTCACTTTTTATCGCAGCGAGGTTCCAACGGGAGTCCTACTGGAATTTAGGGCGTAGTGCTACACTCGTTGACTCTTTAGAACCGTGGTGGTGCAAGTGCCTATGTGTAGCCGTGGCATAACTAATATCTATTAGGTCCTGTAATGGTACAAACGTCTATCTGGGGTCTTATTATTACAACTGTTGTGAGGATATTTGCAGTATATTTACAAGTGAGTTTTTCTTTCTGTTGCGTATCAATTGAATGTTAGTCAGTTCTGTATGTTTTTAATATCTTCTGTAATATTCCCGTCCTCTTTGTTTTTTTATCTCCAAAATTCACTATTGCTTCCAAACCTTTTTAAAGGATCTTTTGATCATTTCAGTACGGCTTCTATCAACACTACCTAATCAACAATACTTTTAGTCTTTACAAAATGCTCTAATAATTCAGAGGCTGTAACTGTGGCTATGACAACGTTAATCTTTTCAGATAATCATACTTCGAATAATTGCATTAGTAGTTGTAATATAAACCTTGTGATTTATACTTAAGATAAGAAAGGACAGAGAATGTATTGTAGTTGTGATTATAATGATTGTATTCGAACAATGAATCGTAATTACCAGGAGAAGAATGAAGAGAAAAAAACAATATACTTTGATCATATTAGTCTTGTTTACGAGATATTAATTATTATATTATTCAGATTTTCGTTTCAGTTTCTTTGAGTAACAGCATATCAGCCTTTGTGGGTTACTTGATGCCAAATCAATTCCATGCAGAAGAACAATGATGATGGTATTTAACCCATAGCTGGAGATAAAAGAGTTCATATCTTTTCCAATGGTATAAATCCGAAATCATACGTAATAGAGTGACTGGAGTTCAAAAACTTTTACAACGATGTCGAAGTTCAGTCCGTTAGCCACGCAGACTTAGAATACTTAATCATATTGTAAAATAAAAAGTTGCAATGACTATTTTGATCACGGTTAAAGCTTTTTTAATAAGGTCAGTGTTTTTTTTTAATTCTAATCTCACATTACAGGATATTTATTTAGGAGTCATTCGTTGTAAGTTGGTGACCGTAGTCGAGGGCGACCAGAAGGCTCCTTTTCAATAGCTACTATACCAATGTGTAGGGGAGGGCACTACTCCTTTCCCTGTATTGCTCCACTTTACCCTTGATACGTACTTTATATTGCTGACTGTTAAGCAAGGAGGTATCAAGTACCATTTTTAAAGTCTTTGCTATGACGCGACTTGAGATTGAACCCAGATCTTCCGGACCATTGGCGGACACTACTCACTAGGCCAAAGAGAAATTTATAGAAATTCAAGAGAATCACCTGTATTCCTCGAAATATTCACCGTTATCTTACTTCTGGAAGTTTGGAATAAGTCTTTCAATTCTTCTCTTCTTTACAATAGTTTTTGCTTATATGGTCAGTTCTGTATGTTTGTAAAATCCGTTTTGATCATTTCAGTACGGTTTCCATCAACACTACCTAATCAACAATACTTTTAATCTTTACAAAATGCTTTGATAATTCAGAGGCTGTAACTGTGGCTATGACAACGTTATGCGTAACCCACTTCTTTTGTTAAAAATGTGCTTTTCTTTAAATATTTGTGTTAATTTCAGGATATCTTTCAAGTTTTACATCTTTTTTTCTCTATATTCTGTAAAGTTTTACTTATTGAAGTTACTTCAGAATACTTGTTGTTTGAACGATATCATGTGTATTTCCAGTTGTATTAATATTTATAGAGGAAAGAATAAGACAGCATCCTAACAGGCATGTTTATGTAAGAATATATACACGGAATACATTTGTAGTTGAATAATTATGGTCGTTGGAAATGGATACGGTTACCCGAGATGAAGTTTTAGACAAGGCTGTCTGTATTTCACACGTAACTTGTCAAAGTTATGCCTCCCATTAATTTCCCACAAGCTGGGGGTAAATAGATCAGACTAGACTCTTTAACATTGCTGTGGCAACCAGTCAGGGAGAAGGAAGCTCTGAACTGAAATTCTGCTTAAAATTGACCGTTTGTCACATCCTACTTGTGCGCAGGTGTTGGGTAAATACATATAGCGAATATTAATCTATCATTCATTATATAAATTTACCCAATCCTTCTGTACGAAAAGGATCTCACGCAAAATTAATTTTTTAAGTGGAGTATAAATTTTAATTCAGTGCTCTTCTCCTCTTTGACCGGTTGCCACACTAAGGGTAAAGAAACCAGGCTGCCTAACAAAGCACACACACACACACACACACACGCACACACACACACACACACACACATACACTCACACACATATATATGTATATATATATATTTCAATCAATCAATATGTAACTTGGTACAGTTATTAGTTAAATGTTTATCAAAAACTTACACTGTATAATGCTTCATCTACAGTGTCAAAATTTTTCACGGGATCAAATCATCATCATCATATCGCGCTGGTAGCACGGATATCCCTGACCCTCTCTCGCCACTCCTCCCTATCGTTCATCGCCCTAGGTAGGTCTTCAGGACAACAGCCTGTATCCTCACATAGCTGCTGAATGTACGTTCGAGCTGGTCGTCCTGCTTTTGCGCGGCCATGTGTGGGGATCCATAAGAGTACATCTCTTATGAGTTCATCTCTGCTTCTCCAGCAGTGTCCTGCATATCTGGTTCGTCTAACTTGAATAGTTTTCGTGATAGGGGGCAGGTGGCCGTACAGTTGGTGTCTTGTGGGGTGCTGCTGCCAGGACTTGTTCAGGATTGCATGCAGCATTCTTGTGTAATTGCCATCCAGTTTCTTCTCCAGCCGTTTTGTTAGCGTCCTTGTAGTGCATCCATATAGCAGTATCGATGTGACCGCTGCCTGGAAGAAGCTGCGTTTCATTTTATCGGTTAGGTCTGATTTCCATATAGTCGATAGCCTATTGATAACTGTCCATGCTTTCGTTAGCCTCGTTTCGATGTCCTTTTCGGTTGATTCGACGCTGCTTCCTAGGTACGTGAATTTGTCTACTAGTTTAAGTGGGGTTCCTTCTAGAGTGGAGATGTCCCCCGTTTGGGAATTCACAAAAAACCCCGATTATAATGAAAAATAAAGAATATTTGGGGAATGGAGTACATAGCTGAGCTGAACAGTTCATATGATGATAACATATCTTTTGTTGACAACTTTCTTTTTTATCAATAAAATCCAAACACCGTAACACGTATGGCAGAAGTGTGTGAACTGCAAGCGGTGCTATGTTGAAAAAAAAAACCTCATTTGGTCACATCAATGAGAGTATCTTGCTCATCAAATGAACATTTCAGCTGACCCTTGCAGTACCTTTTTCATTATCAGGCTATGAACTTAGTGATATACCAACATACTACGAATAGTAATTTACTAAACCTTTTGTTTAGATGTGGCACAAGACCATATGAATGGTGCACCCAATGAGACTCGAACTCATTTGTGAAGGTTTGCTATTCTAGCATGCTAACCAATACACCATCCAAAGCGCCCCCAACATACTACTTATATGACGTATAAAAATAAATACAACACATGTAAACAGATATAACGTCTCTTTCATACACACAGGTCTCTATTTTTTTTCTTTTTCTTAGATTTGAATTATTCATACTTTTAAGGTATAAAAAAATTCAGGCAAACTGGTGAGTTGTGGTTTCATCTATTTTAATACCATCAATTCCCTTTGAAATTAAGTGAGAATATTTTTGCAGATATATATGCA
Source organism: Sepioteuthis lessoniana (assembly GCA_963585895.1). Classification (NCBI taxonomy): domain Eukaryota; kingdom Metazoa; phylum Mollusca; class Cephalopoda; order Myopsida; family Loliginidae; genus Sepioteuthis; species Sepioteuthis lessoniana. Next base: position 111,270,119 of record OY757905.1, on the reverse strand, counting down.
CGAAAGAAAATACGTTAAAGACATCGTAAAAGTAAATTGAGAATATAACATATTGACCCCGGCCAAGCTGTCAAGACAGGAAATGCACCTGTGTAAATAACAGGTGCATCCGGTCGAGGAATATCAGGATATAACCTTGACCGTGGGCAGGTTGAATTGAATGCGAAATTGTGACGCTCGCAGTAATTTGAGTGGGCGTCAAATTATAATATAACTCGGTGCACAGGAAGTTCAATCAATTGGAGATCAAACCAGTTGGAGAAGGATGCTGGAATGAGGAACATGTCCCATTGAGGCTGGGGCCCCGACCCCCGGTTGAGCAGCCCAGGAGAATGGGAAGGAAGAAACGCTGTTATGGTCATAAGAGTGGGGGTCAATATGTTGCAGTCTTTGTTCGGACTCCAACTCCCTCTCACAGTAAAACCTTTAGTAACACTTTCGAACCCTTTCAATAAAGTGAGAGGTATATTTTTCTCAAGAACTCTGTCGCTCGTCTTCATCGCGTCGTTATGTTTCTGCGTGCATATGTATTATGAGTATGTTACAAGAGAAACAATTTAAACTAGTGAGAGATATTTAGTACACGGAATCGAATCTACAATCCTTTGCACTTGACAAAATTTTCTTGACATTATACATAATACATGATGCATTATAAACAAAGAAGTTAGGAGTTTGTGATGGACCAGAAAAGTGAAAAAAATGGACTGACAGATAGCCCATTACTTCGTTCTAATATATTTGAGAAGATAATTAACCCATTGATTTTATTCCCACCAATCGATAGATAAATAGAAGGGTACACTGGACATTTTAGCCTGAGTACGGCAACCGAGCAAAAAGAAGAAAATACTGAAAAAAAAAAAACTTTAAAAAAAAAAGAAAGAAAGAAAAGAAAACCACCAAATAAAATAACGGAGATGCCTTGTTCGGAGAATCTGCAATAAACTTATGTATTATTCTTCCGTTAATACCTCATCTATAATTTACGGTTGGTTCTACACAGGACTTGATATTTTGACTTGACTTTTAAGTACTTATATCTTGTGTGCAACGGAAAAAAGAAAAGAGATTCATCAGATTGGGTTGATATAAAAAACCCTAAAATTACGACTGTTTTGTGGAAGAATATTAAGATAAGGGGACTCATTTAATCTGTTTTTATTATATGTTTCAAACGACCTTTAACATATTCTCACAACTAAGTGCATTAGTGAAAAATAAGTAAAGTTAAGGCTTTTATTTCATTTTGTTTGAAACCGGACGAAGAGAAGAAACCACTAATTTATATCGTCGCCGAATTAATAGTTAAAATGTTCTTCCTTGTCGTTGTGCTTTGCTAAAATATTTTGTTTTTATTTTTTCTTCTTCTACTGGTCCGGTTTGAAGAGAGTATATGAAAAGGAAGACACAAAAAAGCGTCAAAATGAAAAGAAAACCTTTGCCAAAAACAAAAAAAGACAAAAAACAAAACAAAACAACACCTAGAATAAGTATTCAAGATTAAAATCGAAACTATTATTGAGATAAAAATTTAGTCCAAGTTAAAGCTTTTAGTTCAAAAGCGTAAGCCTAGATCTTATTTTTTGACTTGCTGGAAGGTCTTTGTACTTGGAAGAATACCAGGTTATATATGTGGGAAGAAAACATATAGCAATGATTCAACCTCATCTCTTCGAGAGGTGTCTTTTAATGTGAAAAAAACAGCCATGACTTTTTGTCAGGGAAAAGCATTAATTGATTCTATAACATATATATATATATATATGTGTGTGTATGGGAGAGAGAGAGAGAGAGAGAGAGAGCGACTGGAAGATAATCAATTGTATAATATTTAAAATACAAACCTCCTATTCAGGAATCGATATGACGTTTACTCTTCTTAAATAAAGCACAAATGAATTTTGAATATCAAATGACCTTTATGGAAAACGATTGATACATTTAAGAAAACTACGTCAAGTCTACCGGACGTTGGTATAATGGTTAGAGTGTTCGCCAATGGCCCTTGAGACCTGGGTTCAATCATACCAAAGACTTAAAAAATGGTACGTGATGCCTCAATGCTTAATACTCAGCATTATGAGGTAAGGATCAAAGGTTAAGTGGAGCAATCCAGGGAAAGGAGTTGCGCCTTCCCCTACACCTTGGTGTAGTAGCTATTGAAAAGGGAGCCTTCGGATCAACCTCGAGCACGGTCGCCAACTTTACAACTTTACTTACTTACATCCTATCATCAAAGGCATGGACAGCTATCAATAGGCTATCGGCTATATAAAATTCAGACCTGACCGATAAAATAAAACGCCATTTATTCCAAGCAATGGTCGTGTCGATACTGCTACATAGATGCACTACATGGACGCTAACTAAACGTAGGGAGAAAAAGCTTGCCGACAATTACATAAGAATGCTATGAGCTGTTTTTACCAAGTCCTGGAGGCAACGCCCCACAAAACAGCAGTTTTACGGCTACCTACCATCCATCACGAAAACTCTCAAAGTTAGACGAACCAGACACTGCTGGAGAAGTAAGGACGAGCTTATAAGCGATATACTCCAATGGACCTCTTCACATGGACGAGCAAAGGCAGAACGACCAACTAGAACCTACAGACAACAGCTCTGTGCTGATATAGAATATAGCCTTGAAGACCTCCTGGGAGCAATGGACGATAGAGACGGGTAGCAAGAGACCGTCAAGGAGATCCGTGCTGGCAGCGTGACAAGATGATGATGATGATGATATGAATATATATATATATATATATATGTGTGTGTGTGTGTGTGTGTGTGCTTATGTGTGTGTGTGTGTGTGTTAATTCTAAGAGTGTTATAAGTATTTCTGTGATAAAAGTATTTCTATAATGTGTCGTTTTTACTACCTTACAGTTACATTCACGAATGTACGCTCACTCACTCGCATTATCATTAGAATTATTGCAATATATAAATTTGAATGTTGACGACAGCTGCTGCAATAAAATCGAATCCTAAACAAGGTAAAATCTGTTTATTCTGCGGTTTCAATTTTTTACTAACCAATTTCAATAGACTTTAAAATGTACTTAAAATATAATGGAATGCACGCTTATTGCCTTTCGTTTTATCACTACATCATCTTTAAGAAGCGTAGCTTGAAATCTTAGCTTTTCTCGATAAAACATTTGGAAAATATCCAAACAATTTTACGGTTGGAAAGCAGAGAATTTATTGAACAAGATTAGTAAATGTTGGATTCTAAAGAAGAAAAATAAAAGTTCTGTTCCCAGCTAAGATGAAAAGTTTGATTAGAAAATGTCTTTTTTGTCAGAAATCATTATTTTGGCATCGTCCTTTGCAGTTATTTTTGAGTCTTGCACTGAATCACGTTTCGTTAACGATCTGTAAAGACATCTTTTTTTTAATTACCCTTTTTGAATTAGTGCTGCCAAGTCTCTCTAGTTTATAACTTAAAGTTTATTGGCACTGTTATTGCAAATCGGATCCCCTCTGGCGAATGCCTTTTGGAATAGAATTGAAATACAGGGAGACAATAAGAGGAAAAATAGAAATTCAAAGTGTGAGAAAGAAAAAAAGAAAAAAAGAAAGAACTAGAATGGCAAACGGTTTTTGTTTGTTTGTTTGGGTTTTATGCCATATCAACTTTCGTAGGTTATTTAATGCCGTATCCATTTTTATGCAAATAATTAGTTCTATTTCAAACCATTCAGTTAGCCATGAGTACACGGTTTAATTGTCAGAACATTTCTATTTCAAGTTATTCATTTTATTCAAACAGTTCCATTTCAAACAATTCAGTTTAGTATATGCACTACATCGACGCTAACTATACGGACGGAGAAAAGGCTTGACGACAACTACACAAAAATGCTGCAAGCAATATAGAATAAGTCCTGGATGCAACACCCCACAAAGCAGCAGCTCTACGGCCACCTACCACCTATCACGAAAACTATCAAAATTAGACGAACCAGAGATGCGGTACTCTGCTGGAGAAATAAAGACGAGCTCATAAGTGATGAACTCTTGTGGACCCCTTCACATGGCCGTGAAAAGGCGGGGAGACCAGTTCGAACCTACATAAAGCAGCTCTGCCTGGATACGGGATGTAACTCTGAGGACCTGCCGGAAGCGATGGACGATAGGGAGGGGTGGCGAAAGAGGGTCAAGGATATCCGTGCTGATAGCGCGATATGGTGATGATGTTGATGATGATAAGTATAGATTTTGTTTACACACTGTTAAATATCAAAACTGTTCTATTCTAAACAATTTAGTTTCGTGTTAGTACAGTCTCAATGACAAAAGCAGTTCCATTTCAAACAATTCAATTTAGCATAAGTACGCAGTTTAGTTCTATTTGACCCATAGAGAGGGCCCTATCAGGTGCTACCATCCCGGTCCAGAGTGGACCTGGGAGTGATGGCAATGAAGGAGTGCTCCGCATTCTCCAAAGCTCCAGCATCATCGAAACCTCACCATCAGATTATTTAGTCTCATATCCAGGACACTCGTTTAGGGATCTTACCTCTCTGGAGAAGTGCAGTCGGTGTATTCTACAGCCACAGCCGACTGGGCAAAGTAAACGGTATTTAAAAGAACAGTAGAAGTAGAAGTAGTAGTTGGGAACCTTAGTCGAGGGTGACTCGTCGGATCCTTTTTCAATAGCTATTACACCGAGGTGTAGGGGAGAAAAGGAAAGAAAGAGAGGGAGTGAGAACACTGTAATTATTTATTAAACATTACTTTAGTTTATTTTTTTTAAGTGCATACACACTTTTAATGGATATTTTAATGTCAAAATCTAATTTTTTTTGTAAATGCCAAAATTGGCCAAGTGGGTAGAGAGCTTGCCAATGGCCCGGGAGACGTGGGTACAATCCCAAGTCGCATCATACCAAAGTCTTTAAAATAGTACTGGATACTTCTTTGCTTAACACTCAGCAATATAAGGTACGTATCAAAGGTAAAGTGGAGCAACCCAGGGAAAAGAGTAGCATCCTCCTCTACACCTTGGTGTAAAAACTATTGAAAAGGGAGCCTTCTGGTCATCCTCAACTACAATGGTATTTCTAAAATCAATTTTTTTTGTCTCTCTATAATCATTTGTTTGCACACATTAATGTGGTATCAAGTATTTCTATCAGATGCGAATACTTTTTGCACATACCTACTTGATCAATGATTGGGACTCTAACAGGTACTACCATTCCGAGACAGATTTGACCCGGGAGTAATTGCAATGATGAGGTAATCTAAATTCCCAGTGTTCTATAAGATGATCCTCACCACAGGATGAGAGAGAAAAGGTTTCATGTTATAGTTTTCAATGATTTTTGTTCATAACATAAAAGAAAATGTTAGTTTTTTATTATACGACTTCTTTAAGTTAATTAAAATTGGTATTAAGCATAAAAAAGATCATTGGAAGGCAACATTTTTTGTTGAAATTTTTATTTAGGTCGAAATAGTTTCTAAATTTTCCTATTTTTTTGTCTAGATATAATTTACAGGACACACCATAAAACTATTTTTCATAGAAATATATGAACGTTTTAAGTCTGGAAAACTTATGGAATATATCTCTTAAGAGGCCATTACTTATAAATCCACCGTGTTGTTTTTATCACTTGGTTCATTAAATTTTCCTTTAACTCAATTTAAGATGATTATTTTTTAATGCAAGTAATTATCTCTGTTACATCTCAAGTAATTATCTCTGTTACCTACACTTTGTATTTACTGATATTTGACGAATAAAGAGTGGAAAGATGAAATTTAGATGCAAACGACGACCTCCTTCATGTGACATTTTGGTCTTTTGGTCAATAAAATCAAAGTTAAGAGTTATAAAATGTAAAAGGTGGGATTTGCCTGTATCCAGACAATACTAAGACTAGTTGATAAAATTTGTCCGAGATTAAGTCCTATTAATTGTATCAGAATTGCATCGTTTCTAGATAACAACATTGGTGAAATGATTTGGAATTCCGGTTGACGTTGATTGTTTCCCTTTCATCGAAAAGAATTAAAGAAAGTCATGAAAGTTCAGTTCTGTCCAACTTATATTCTACCTGACAACATCATTAGTCACAATCAAGTCCTGATATGAGTAGGCAATTAGAAGTTTCCTTGGCTTCATGAAAATTCCATTGATTATATCTTTTGCCTCGAATTGCTACTATATACTTTAATTATCTTAGATAACAGAAGTTTGTTACTGGGATAACTTAACCTTATTTATTGTAAAAAATGTGAATGTTTTTGTATAATAAAATAAAAAAAAATTATATGAATAAAAGTCGTTGGATTTGCTCGTTTTTGGTTTATTAAACTAATTAATTTATTGAAATGACAATAAAATGAAGATCGCTTATTTCATGATATTTGAGGAAAATTAAATTTGTGTAGGACGCATGAACATATTGGTATTTACTTAATTGATCCTCCCAATACATGAACGCACTTACAAAATGCAATTTTGAAACCCCTGTGTTGTAATGGTTAAAATGCTGTACTGGGGCCTCGAAGCAATCAAGTTTAAACTCCAGTTACACTTAAACATTCATTTTCGGACTTATACCCTTTTGCTTGTACCCTTATTTTCTCAGTTATGGCTATATTAATATCACTACTGTTTTAACAAGGATGGCTTTGTCATTAAATCACCAACGAAGTTTGATATTTCATTAAGCAAAGAAACAAAACAAAAAAATGTACATATCATATTTTGCAAGTATCTACATATAAAAGTAAAGTTGGCGACTGTAATCGACGGCGACCCGAAGGCTCCCTTTTAAATAGCTACTACACTGAGGGGGTTACTCCTTTCGCTGGATTGCTCCATTTTACCCTTGACACGTACCTTTTAATGCTGAGTGTTAAGCAAGGAGGTATCTAGTACCGTTTCATGAGTCCTTGGTATGACTCAGCCTGGGATTGAACCCCGGTCTCTCGGACCATTAGGCAAACACTCTACCCACTAGACCAATCAGCTGGTTTTGCATGAGATATATTTTCAAATATTGAAATTCAAATATAGGAAGAACAAGAAAGTAATATTCCCCTTCAAAACCACTATAAAATGCCTATTCATTGACTAGAAATGAAACATATAATTATATATTTATCTCTGCCTTTAACCAGACAGGTTTTAACTCAATGTCTTTTTATAGTGGGGGTTTTGGAGAAGGGGACGTCGGACATGAGCCGAGACTCATGCTCTGCTGACCTATGTTGGTCATAGGCTCAGTTAGTGCAGTGTGAACCATATGAACAACCTAGACTTAGACTCACTCTATGTAACGTGAGTCCGGTACATATGCCTGCTCATAGCTTAAACTAGACTAGAAGGTCCAGTGCTATGCAATGCTTGTTAATGATTTCCTCACCCACCCGATGGTGTCCCAGCCGAAGCTGGGGGCCATTCGGCTTCGAATCTATCACTGACCTTGATACCCCATCCGGCATAAACGCCAGATGGCTCAGCTAAAAAGCCGGTACATGTGCCAGATATAAGATCTACGATCGTGGTGTATTTGTTATAGTCACGGTAATCCAAGTTCAAACCCTATACTAGGCTGTCTGCATGTCACTTGGTACTAATATCCTCGAAAAAGGCACGCATACAACTTTTCTCCTCCCAACTATGGATAAATGATAGGCTCGCCCGCGCTTCTTAACAGTGGCATCGCTACTGTTCTAGAAGTAAAATTCTGGATTGAAACCTATTAAACTCTAAAATTAATTTAGTCGCCACAGTTTCGTCTCTATATAGGTTTCTTTGTCATATTTTTTTCAAGCTTGATTGAAAAACATTATTAATTTTTCATTTCATCATTTCTTTATGATATTGGTAGAAATATAATTTTGATTGGTGTCTCAAAATTAAAGGACACATATTGATATAAACGACTAATATTGTTTGATTTGGTTTATTTGTTTCGAGGCATATTAAGTCCTTATAGGTTATTCAGTAATTGAAGTTGCTTATTTGTACTCTTAAACTGGTAGACAAGTTCACCTACCTAGGTAGCAGTGTCTCATCAACCGAAAAAAGACATCGACACGCGGCTAACGAAGGCATGGACAGCTATCGATAGGCTATCGATCATACGGAGATCTGACTTGACCGATAAAATGAAACGCAGTTTCTTCCAGGCAGCGGTCGTATCGATACTACTGTATGGATGCACTACTTGGACGCTAACTGAACGGCTGGAGAAAAATTACACAAAAATGTTGCGAGCAATATTGAACAAGTCCTGGCGGCAACACCCAACAAGGCACCAACTATAAGACCACCTACCTCCCATCACGAAAACTATCCAAGTTAGACGAACCAGACATGCAGGACACTGTTGGAGAAGCAGGGAAGAGCTCATAAGTGATGTATTCCTATGGACCCCCACATATGGCCGGGCAAAAGCAGGACGACCAGCTCGAACATACATTCACCAGCTATGTGAGGATACGGGATGTAGCCCTGAAGACCTGTCAGAAGCGAAAAATGATAGGGAGAAGTGGCGAGAGAGAGACAGGAATATCCGTGTTAGCGGCATGACATGATGATGATGATGATTTGTAAATGTTTGTTTATCTACAATATTCCGTTTTATTCTTTAAAATTTCATTTTTTTTTATTTATCTATAACCATTTTTTCGAACATAGTTATACTATAGCTTGTATTCTTATCTATATACGTTTCTTTGACATATTTTTTCAAGTTTGATTGAAAAATATTATCAATTTTTCATTTCATCATTTTTAATAATAAATCTGGAAATACAATTTTGATTGGCGTCTAAAAATTAAAGGACACTGATATAAACGACAAATACTGTTTGATTTGGTTCATTTTGACCTTTTGGGAACGACAAATATTGTTTGATTTGGTTCATTTTGACTTCTTGGGAAGCAAGCATTGTCACGCCCCGTCAGTATTCCACTTTAAAGAGGATGCCTTAGGTATCAAGCAAATAAACCCAACAATTAACCCTTTTAGCTTATTGGGGCACGTAAACCATATAATTACGCGTAAACAAATTGCGCATTCTTATATGGTCTAAACTGACGTCTATTTAATAATAATTCGTTTGTATGGAGTTATGGTATCAAGTATTCCTTTCTCATAGCAATAATTTTCGAGCAAGTTTATAGTTTCAAGTAACAATTGATAATAATTTTGAGTAAACAATTATAGATTCATAGACCTATAAGGAGATAAAAATAATTTGCTCAGAGTTGTATAGTATTGTTGTATATTGACCTCCGACCCAGCAGTCAAAACAGGAAATGCACCTGTGTAAATAACAGGTGCAGCCGGTCGAGGAATATCAGGATATGACCTTGACTGTCGAGGGGTTGAATTGAGTGCGAAATTGTGACACTCGGAGGGAGAAGAGTGGGTGTTAAATTATTGTATAACCCTGGAGACAGGAAGTTCAGATCAGTTGGAGTTCAGATCAATTGAAGAGAAAATGCTGGAATTAGGAACATGTCCCATAGAGGCTGGGCCCCCAGGCCCACGGTTGAGCAGCCCAGGAGAATGGGAAAGAAACGCTGTTATTCCCATAAGATTGGTGGCAAATATGTTGCAGTCTTTGTTCGGTCTCCAACTCCCTCTCACACACAACTCTTTCAATTAAGTGAGAGGTATATTTTTCTAACGAACTGTATAAATTCATTGCGTCGTTATGATTCTGCATGCATATGCATATGAGTATACAACAGTATTAAGTATTCCAATCCAATCCAAATAATTTTAAAACAGGTTTATTTGACCCATGGATGGTGCCCTAACAGGTACTAACAATTCAGGTCAAAATGGACATGAGAGTAATGGCAATGAAAGGGTTATTTCATACTCTCCAGATTTTCAGAACTGGAGCCTCACCACCGTATGAGGTTTAATCTTTTTTTTGGAGGAGTTGCCCTTATCAAAGGGTTATAGTCGGCCTAAAAATCCTTTTGAAATCTATAACAAATCACTTTAAACCGTAGACCTAAATGTAAGAAATGCAATTGCCTTCCAGATACTGCGTCAACATAAAAAACAAATTCATGTGTTTTTGACTAAAATAGACAGCCATTTAGTTTGGTAAGAAAAAAAATCCAAAAAAGTAGTCCCAGAGGACCGTCTTTCAAAGCCTTACATGCCCCATCAGCTAAAGGGTGAATTGTTGGGTTTATTGCTTGATACCTAAGGCATCCTCTTTAAAGTGGAAGACTGACGAGGAGTGACAGTGTTTTTACTTGTCCGAACGGGGAGACTGCTCCCCAAGAGGTCAAAACATTGAACCGACCTTATTTTACGTTCTGCCACCACTGGTCAGAGTTGGCAAATACGTGAGCGATAGGAAAACCCACAAAGTGCGATGTGAGGTCAAGCGAAGCAACATTCTCTAAGGCGTTTCTAAATGATGGCTTTTTATTTATATACTTCAATCTTTTGAGGCAGTGAGAAATATTGAGAAGATTCTGCCTGATTTATTTACCAGATAAAATCCTTCTTTTCATCATTTTTCATTTCTGCCATAACTTCTGTTGATTCCGAAAGGCCTAAAATAGACATGGTCTGCCTCTCGAACTGATAACAGCGAAAAATTATGCATTTAAATTACCCTCTTGAAATATATTTTCCAATATTCATATTGTATCTTCGTATTACAATATGTCACTATAAACGAGAAAACAATTGAAATAACAAACAATAACCAAATTAATAATATCCCTATGCATTTTGGAAAAGTTCAATAATGTGAACTAAAAATAAATCTAACTACTTAAACGCTTCTATTTATTGAATTTAAGTATTTTTTTCTAAATATTTCTCATAACAAAATATCTTCCTTTCAATTCTAATTGCTTTTTCCTACAATGAAATCGAGTCGTAGATATATTTTGAATTATGAAAAAATCTTGAAACCAATTTTCCCTGCAATCTATTCCATTTCCAGATATCTATATCATAAACATCATATTTTTTATATATGTTACATGAATATTGATAAAGCGTGTTTAGTGTAAGGTTTATCAACGTAGGAAATGGCATTGGCGATCCAAGTTCAAATCTTTGCGAAGGTTATTTACGTTTCACTTTGAGCTAATGCTCTTGAACAATATATGCATTTACCTATTCTTCCCCAACTCGAGGTAAATAGCTGGGTAGACTGAACTTTTTACCTTTGGTTAGGCAACCAGTCCAAGAGAAGGAAAACCGAATTCAAACAGCTTTACTCTCTTAAAGACTGATCCTCTATCACATTCTGCCATGGATGGAAGGGTTGGATAAATTTGAACCGTAACATAACAAAAATGGCACTTCAATGAGAGTTTTTGAAAGCACAAAAGCGTTGATGTATCAGATTTTGAGAATAAGGTATTTCTGACGCAATTTGCAACTTAATATTGATAATCATTGTGCGAAATCTCTTTTTTGCGCTCACCCCAATCGTTATAATTTTGTAATTGTAATGTTGTTCCTACCATTGATTTATTTGTAATTATTTTGATATGCATTTTCAAATAAAATGTGATTCGATATGTCGCTTAAGTACCATAGAAAATTTTATCCTCCACCAAAAAAATATCCGATCACGTCGGATATCCCGAAACGATTAACAGAATAAAGACTTCATGGATGACACCCGCAGCAAACCACTCAGTTAAATCTACCTTATCTACACCAGTGGTAGTGATAAAAAAAAACCCAACAAACTGTTATACTCATTGATAACCCTGACAAAAAAATTGTCAAGGGCATTTTTATGAGGGCTGCAGGAATGTTAAGGAATCTAAATGATCTTTCTTATGTTCGGTCAACATGCAAATACGTTCCTTTTATTGTTAGTTTTTTTTTCATTCTGATTAAAAAAATATTAATTTTTTATTTCATCATTTCTTAACAATAAAGGTATAAAGTGAAACTGCAGACTTTAATACTTGTCGACATTCACTTTTTTTTAAAATGAATTACAAGGAGACGAAAGCGATTGGTTTAAAGTAAAGGTTTTTAATGCTGTCAAATATATAATAAATAAAAATACGTATAAAAACCACTCATTTCTCAAACGTTGCTCTAAGTGCCGTTAAGATCAGTCAACCTATCTGGGAAATAAGAAAAATATTATTATATACTTTCTGAAGATTATAAACATATTAGGTTAGTTTAGGTTATTTCATTTAAAGGTTATTGATAGTTATTTAATACCAAATTCTGTTTATGCGCATATGATTTTTAAGTGAATAGTTTGCCGGCAACATTTCAGAGACGAACCAGAGGGCATAAGTTAGCACACAATTAAATGTTTTCAAGTATTGCTATTTATTTTTTGCTCACCGTTAAATGGTTTAGGTATTGCTATTGTTTGCATCAAGTTAATTAGTTTAGGTATTGCTATCGTTAGCATCAAGTTTAATGGTTTGAGGTATTTCTATCTTACACGAATAGTTCCATTTGTCCATTGTTAAATGGTTTCAAGCATTGCTATGTTTAATACAAACCTTTTTAAAATAAATCTTTTTACTACAAATTTAAAAAAATTAACTTCTATATGGATGGAGTAAATTGGTTTCAACCATAGCTATGCAATAATAATAATAATAAAAAGTTTCATTTCACACTCTTAAACAGTTTCAAACATTGCTATGTTCAATATAATAATATAACCTTTATGATACATATTATATAATAATAATAAGCCTTTTAAAATAAACCATTTTATTTCGAATTTTAAATAAAACTGAAGTAAAATTTGACTACAGTTAAAAATGCTTTCAAGAATAGCAATCCAATCGTAATAAAAATTCCATTTGAATGCTTCCATACATTGCTATGTTTATTATAAACTTCTTAAAAATAAACTCTTTTACTATGAATTTTAATTAAAAATGAACTTAAATTTGGATACAGTTAAAAATGGTTTCAAGCATAGCCATCCAATAATAATATTAATAAAGGAAAAAAACTCTATGAGCGGTTTAAACGACTAATAAACACTATCTCACACGACAAAACTTGGACATGGCTAAGAAAAGGAAACTTTAAGGGAGAAACAGAATCTCTCCAAATAGCAGCAAAAGACAGCGCCATAAGAACCAATCATATCAAAGCGAGAATATATAAGACTCAATAAAATAGCAAATGCAGGCTATGTAGTGACAGAGATGAAACCATCAATCATATAATAAGTGAATGCAGCAAATTAGCACAGCGGGATTATAAGGCGAGACACGACTGGGTCGGTAAGGTGATACACAGGGAAATGTGTAAGAAATTTAAATTCGACCATTCTAACAAATGATATATGCAAAACCCAGCACCTGTCCTAGAAAATGCCACGCATAAACTCCTATGGGACTTTAACATACAAACGGATCACCTAATCCCGACAAGAAGACCAGACTTAATAATCAACAAAAAAAAAAGAGAACTTGCAAAAGAGTCGACTTTGCTGTCCCGGCCGACCACAGAATAAAACTGGCAGAATGTGAAAAGAAGGATAAGTACCTCGACCTTGCTAGGGAATTGAAAAAAAAAACTATGGAACATGCAGGTGACAATTATACCTATTGTATTTAGTGCGTTTTGAACAGTAACTAAAGGATTACTAAAGGAATCAGAGGACTTGGAAGTTGGCGGACTAGTGGAGATCATCCAAACGACAGTGTTACTGAGAACGGCCAGAATACTGAAAAGAGTCCTGGAGACTTGAGGAGACTTGCTGTCACTCAGACTCCAATGAAAAACTATCGGCTAACGCTGATGTGAAAAGCTCTAATGAGTGAATAATGATAATAAAAGAACTGGAAACTCTCATACACGCCGTTAAAATATACAGTCAGGACATAGGAATAGAATTTGGCATAGAAAAATGTGCTATGCTCGTTATGAAAAGTAGCAAACAACATATGATTGACGGAATGGAACTACCCATCACGACAAAATTAGAATGCCCTGAGAAAATGAAACCTACAAATACTTGGGTATCTTGGAGGCTGACACCATCAAACAAGTGCAAACGAAAGACAAGATTCAAAAAGAATATCTCAGGAGAACTAGACAAAACTCTCCAGCAGAAATCTCATCAAAGGAATAAGTACTTGGGCTGTACCCCTCGTTAGATATTACGGACCCTTTCTCAAGTGGACCAGAGAGGAACTTAAACAAATGGATCAAAGAACAAGAAAACTAATAAACATGCATAAGACATTACAACCCAGGGACGACGTTGACAGACTCTATGTATCTAGAAAAGAGGGAGGAAGAGGACTTACGAGCATCGAAGACAGCGTTGACGCATCGATCCAACGGTTCGAAGACTACATAGAAAAACACGAACGAGGACTGATTTCAGCCATCAGAAACGATACGGACAACACGATAGACGACAGAATGACAACAACTAGGAAAGAAAAATGGGAGAAAAACAACTCTATAGCCACTTTAAACGACTAATAAACAACATCTTACACCAGAAAACCTGGACCTGGCTAAGAAAAGGAAACCTTAAGAGTGAAACGGAATCTCTCCGAATAGCAGCGCAGGACAACGCCATAAGGACCAATCATATCAAAGCGAGAATTGATAAGACGCAACAAAACAGTAAATATATGCTGTGCGGTGACAGAGACGAAACGATCAATCACATAATAAGCGAATGCAGCAAATTAGCGCAGAAGGTGTATAAGGCGAAATACGACTGGGTAGGCAAAATGATCAACAGGGAAATGTGCAAGACATTTCAATTTGACCATACTAACAAATGGTATATGCACAACCCAGCACATTATCCTAGAAAGTGACATACATAAACTCCTAGGGGACTTTAACATACAAACGGATCACCTAATTCCGCCCAGAAGACCAGACCTTATAATAATCCACAAAAAAAAAAAGAGAACTTGCAAAATTGTCGACTTTGCTGTCCCGGCGGATCACAGAATAAATCTGAAGGAATGTGAAAAGAAGGATAAGTACCTCGACCTTGCTAGAGAATTGAAAAAGCTGTGGAACATGAAAGTGACGATTGTGCCAATTGTGATAGGTGCTTTTGGCACAATAAGAAAAGGATTATTAAAAGGCCTGGAGGACTTGGAAGGGTAGACACTATCCAAATGACAGCATTGCTAAGAACGGCTAGAATCCTGAGACGAGTCCTGGAGACTTGAAGAGACTTGCTGTCACTCAAACTCCAGTGAAAACCATCTGCTAACACTGGTGGGAAAAACTCTGAAGGAGTAAATAATAATAATAATAATAATAGTAGTAGTATTTGCATACAGTTAAATGGTTTCAAACATTGCTATATTTAATAAAAAACTTTAAAAAATGAACAATGAATTTAAATAAAATGGATCAGTATCTTTTTAATTTATAGTGGAAATATTGGCATGTCTACTGAATTTATTAACAAGTATTAGTCATTGTCATATCATATTTACCAACCCCTCCGCTAGGACAGGATATGACACAAGGTCAATTTTTAAGCAGAGTTTAACAGGTTTGAATTCAGAGTTTTCCTTCTCCAAGATAGTTGCCTCACCAAGGCTGAAGAATCTAGTCTGTCCTACTATTTACCTATAGCTGGAGGTTGAATAGTTGGATTCATACGTTTCCCAAAGGTATTAGTGCAATGTGAAAATGCAGCCAGTCTCGTCTAGGATTTGAACTCGTGTCACCGTGTCCATTTCCTCCGATGATGACCATTACACCACGGACACCTCCCGATGTTTAATTGAATGGCTAATGATACATGGCAATACTTTGAACAATCTAACTGTGCTAACGTATCAGTAATGTTGAATAGAATTATTAGTGTTGATTAACCATAATTGAAACTCTTAAGTCGATGCAAATAAAAGTTTTTATGTTTGATAGCAATATTTGAAACCATTTAAGTGAGTGCAAACAAATGATTAATACTAAATAGAAATTACTACTGTCAGAATACTTCCAACCCTTAAGTGTGTGCAAGCGATATTAATATTTCTGTGTAAACAAATCAGCTCTGATAAATCGACTACAGCAGAACATTCTTCATGAGAGAGAGAGAGAGAGAGAGAGAGAGAGAGAGAGAGAGAGAGAGAGAGTATTTTTCAGAAAAAAAATGAGAAACATCTACCTAGGTAAACGTTTTATTTGAGAGAGAGAGAGAGAAAGAATGAGAGAGAAGCAGAGAGAGAACTTTTCAAAAAATTCGAGATACATCGATCAGAGCTAAACGTTTTATAAGAGAGAGAGAGAGAGAGAGAGAGAGAGAGTAATAGATATAAAATGTACTCCACATTTCCCAAAGTCGCAGGACTGGAACCTCATCAGATTGTTTAGTGTCATATCCAGAAATCTCGTTGGTGGTGGGAGTCTAAACCGTCAGCAGAGATGCAGTCAGCGTATTCCACCCCTTCAGAAATCCTGAACGAAACTAATTGCAATTTATCTGACACAATACCCTTAATAAAGATATGCATCCAACAATTTCCCATCCAGCTATAGTAAATATTTGGGACCGAAAACTCTTTAATATAAGTTTGGAAACCAGTCTCGGTGAAGAAAGACCCTGAATTAGACACTTCGCTTAAAATTAACCTTGTGTTACACTCTGCTTGTTCTGAGGAGTTGGGTAAGTTCGTAGGTACACAACTATCAATGCTGTAATCAAAAGTAAATTTTCTTATAATACAATGATACCAGGATTTCATCTTTTTAAAACGGATATTATCTTTAGTCAGAAAAAATTATTTATTGAAAGCATTGTAACCAACACACACACATACACACACACACACACACACACACATATATATATATATATATAGAGAGAGAGAGAGAGAGGCGTTCGTGGTGTAATGGATACCGTCGAAGGAAATGGTCTGGGTGACTCGAGTTCAAGACTTTTAACAAGATTGCTTACATTTGACATAGTGCTAATACTCTTAGGAAAGGCACGAATCCAATTATTCTTTTCCCAGTTGTTGGTGAAAAACAGGGAAGACTGGGATCTTTAACCTTGGTATGGTATCCGGTCTGGGGGAAGAAAAACTTTGAATTCAAACCTATTAAACTCCTCTTGGTTAAGAAGTAATCGTGTTGCCATTAGCGTTTATGGCAAGCTTCTTCGTAGATGAATTGAGGTCTCGGCAACCATTTTGAACGGATGTATGTAAACAATAGTAATTGTGATTCATAACCGTTTAAAATTTAATTCGCAGCTAATATCTCCCCGTGGCTGAATGGTTAGAAGCTTCGGCTTGACGTTTGAGTCAACCGGGTTTCGATCCCAGCTACGGGAAGATACTGTCTAGCCTCACTGATGAGTTATGATAGAACGAAACAGATCTGTCTGTGGATGACTATTGTAATATATATATATATATATATATATATATATATATATATATATATATATCGGAGAACGTGGTATATCAAGCGTGCATTCCCCCCCCCATGGAACGTAATAATGATGGGAACAAAATAGACTTAGGGATTTCTGCGGGGAATTGGAAACAAAGACTTTATAATCACAGGCATTCCTTCTCCAACCCACAGCTTAGGAACCGAACAGCCTCATAAAAATATTTTTGGAGCCTTAAAGATCACCGGTTAGCCCCTAGATAAAGTGGAAAAATAAACAATATTCGACCAGAAATAGCTTCAATAGCAGAAGTAACCTGTATATTGAAGAAAAAAATCAGTATAATTAATTGTAAGGACTCCAGATGACTGCTCAATACCTAATATTTAAATGTAGGCATAAAGGTAATTTGAAATTATTTTGATTGAGGGGTCTCGAAGGTTCCACTTATCCCAAAACCATGATATGGATTTAGGATGAAATTTGTTAGCTTTGGATTTTTTAAAAAAAAAGAACATTCATTTCAGTAATTAATAGAATAACATTGCCGGGGATATATGTAGTACATTTGCTGATTAAAAATGGAGCTTTTGAAGATTAATTCGTATTTAGAATTTTTTGAATTTTAGAGTTGCTAATTTCTTTTAGCTATTTTTGGGTTACTAGGGATAGTTGGAACGCCCACCACCACCACCCAAAGTGTTACATAAAACATTGACGTTGTAGCAGTACATTCATAAAAGCACCTGAAGATGCAGAAATGTTCGTCAGAGGATTGTGGCAAAATGAACCTAAGGACATAACATATGTAAAAGTGCAAATAGAAAAATTAAAAGATAATCTAGTTTACAGACTGACATAATACAAAAATCCCACGGGGTGCAACAAACACATATATGGTCACCTTGGAGTGAATCGACAACTGGAACACCTTTTTTCTAGGCCCTTAAACGTTTTATTGTTTTAACTCTCTTTCCTTTTTCCCTGAACAGTTTTTATATACTGCAATCCGTATTTGCTGTTTTCACCCTCAAATTAAACGTGGATGTCATCTGAAGAGATGAAGATTATATTATTCTCAGAAATAAACTTACTATGACAATTTAACCGCAGTTGATTTTTCTTCCCGTTACATTATTTATATATATATATATATATATATATATATATATATATAGTCTAGTTCATAGTCATATTTTTGGTTGCAATGTTTCAATATTGTACAGGGTTTATTTTACTTTTCAATAAATAATAGGTTATATGTGTTTGAATATATAATGTTTCACAAGAAATTATGAAATTCTGATATCTCTGTTAAAGAATATTTTTATTGTAGGTACTATTTACCAACCCCTCCGCTCGGGCAGGATATGACACAAGGTCAATTTTTAAGCGGAGTTTAACAGGTTTGAATTCAGAGTTTTTCCTTCTCCTAGACTAGTTGCCTCACCAAGGCTGAAGAACCTAGTCCGTCCTACTATTTATCCATAGCTGGAGGGAGAATAAGGGGGTTCATACCTTTCCCAAGGGTATTTGCCCGAAAGTGAACGTAATAGCGCGACTGGAGTACGGACTCGCGTACTACGATTCCGCAGTTCATCGCTTTAACCATTACACCACGAGGACACCCCCTATATTTTTATTGTAGGTAAACTTTACTGGGGCGTGAATAAATAACTTTTCTAAAAAAAGACATTAGCCGAGAGAAAGTAGAGTTCATAGTGTTCAATATCTCGTCAAGTGAGCTAGGTGCAACTAAATATACTGGATTTAGATTCCCTGATTGTTCTTTCGGAGACGTTACCAGTTTTATGTGGTGACGGGGAATGGCAATGTCGATTACTCGGGGTAGAAGTGGGGTGGTAGGTGTTCTATGAACCTCCCAATATTTCACGAGTATAGTGATTCAGTCACTTTTTCCCTTTTGATGCGTCACGTGCGCAGAGAAAATTTTGTGAACCGACAAGGAGAAACAAATGAAACATACATAAAACAGACTGTCGTAGAAGGCAAAAGAAGCTCACTTTACTCGTGGTGTCTGTTGTCTGTTTCTTCCTGCTTCCATAATATCATAGACAAAACGGGAGGGAATAATACATCGAAGGTGCTAACGATAAACCAGGTTCTATTTTGATGTTTTTTTACGCGCAATCCGACGATAAGCCATCATCGACATAGCAGTTGCCGGTGTCTAATGCTTCGTGGTGTAATTGTTATGGTCGTAGGAAATGGACACAACGACAAGAGTTCAAATCCTGGACGAGTCTGATAGCATTTCACATAGGTCAAATATCATTGGGAAAAGAATGAATCCAATTATTCTCCCTCCAGCTATGGGTAAATATTAGGGTAGATTGTTTTTTAGCTTTGAGAAGGCAACCAGTCTAAGAAAAGGAAAACTTTGAATTGAAACCTGTTAAACTCCAGCTGAAAATTGACCTTGTGTCATATCCTGCCTGTGCGGAGCCGGTTGGTGAATACATACGCTACAAAATCATCTTCGCAGTTATGGACAGTACTTTACAAGTGTCCTGGGTATAACACAAACCTTTATTTCATTTGTGTTGTGTCGACAATCCCTGCATTGCTATTAGTCACAGGGCCACTCTAAACAAGAGTGTTACTACGTGTCAGCATCCTATCTATGAGTATAAGAAAAATCAGCGGAGACTGAGAACGAGGAATGAGGCAAAGATACGAGAGGAGACTGTTCCTAGAAGTAGGTACTATTTACCAAACCCCTCCGCTCGGGCAGGATATGACACAAGGTCAATTTTTTTTTTAAGCGGAGTTTAACAGGTTTGAATTCAGAGTTTTCCTTCTCCTAGACTAGTTGCCTCACCAAGGCTGAAGAACCTAGTCCGTCCTACTATTTACCCATAGCTGGAGGGAGAATAAGAGGGTTCATACCTTTCCCAAGGGTATTTGCCCGAAAGTGAACGTAATAGCGCGACTGGAGTACGAACTCGCGTACTACGATTCCGCAGTGCATCGCTTTAACCATTACACCACGAGGACACCCAGAAGTAGGTAACTTCACACGTAGTGTCTGATAACCATTTCTTCTTGCTTCTACGACATAGATTGAACGGGAGAGAAAAATACATGGGAGGTGCTAACGCTAAATCAGCTTTATGTTTTTTATGCTTAATCGAACGATTAGTCCTGTCTTCTCCATAAGATTAACATTTTACTGAAAACAACCAGGTATGGATATATGTATTTATGAAGGTTACTTTTGATTGGGTGTGTCATGGATATGACACTCATCTCCATCTGATAGTTATGGTTACTTCAGGAGACTAGAGGAATATAAAATACCCTTTCATTGTCATTTCATCCAGGTCCACTATTGCATGTTAGTTGTTGTGTCTGTTGGGTTCCATTGATAGGATATATATTTTTTAAGGGAATAGTTTGTCAGAAACATCTTTTAAATAAGCAACAGCTCATTTCTTCATACACTGGTAAATGCTTTCGAGGATTTTTATCCGACACTAATACTTTCATTTATACACAGTTAAATATCTTTAAGCGTTATTATGTAATGATAATATTTCTATTTGCACACTGTTACATGATTTCCAGCATTGCTATGCAATACTAATATTAGTTCAGTTTCATATTGATCTATTGTTTGCACATAGTTAAATGGTTTCATATAGAGTAAATCATTACAGAGTTATATTTGATCTCTTGCTAGGATCCTAACTGGTTCTTCTACTCCGGGTCAGAGTAGGCCTGGGAATAATGGAAAGGAATGGGTATTCCACATTCTCAAAAGCTCCAAGATAGAATTCCTCCATCAGATGAAGTTTAGTGTCATATCTAGGACACTTGTTTGTGGGAGAGGATTCATTCTATAGTGCCAGCTGATTTGGCCGATTATGACTACGTATCGTATGCACATAATGAATGACCCCTAATTTTTAGCCACAAAATTGTGCTTTTATCGTATATTGCTTGTAATGAACGACAATAAGCTTCGATATGTTAAAAGACATATCTCGTGTAATGAACGACCTTTTATTCTTGGTGAAAAATTAGTCTTAAAACGTAATTAATTTAACAACTATAAATCGTATTTCTTTTTGGAATTGATGGGTCTCTGTTAACTAAGACAGACAAACTGCGTAAAGAAATTCCTCTACAACTGGAGAATGGGAATAATTGATTCGATCAGACTCGCACAGTCTTTCGTTATTCATGAATAAAGCGAACACAGACAGAGCTGATCACTGATCTGAAACGTGGAAGACGGAGAGGGGTCGATCATTGCCAACTGTAAAATGCGACTGTAAAAAAATGAAAGCATTCGGGATAGTTTCATTAATTCATTTCACGAGGGAAAAACAGGATTTTTTTCAGTTCTTGGAATATTACCCGTGGAATCAATAGAAACTCTCTTTCGTTTATTGAACTGGTTGTTGCGTCTCGTAAATCTTGCCAGCAAAACGAAAAACGCCGATGATCTAATTTCCTAAGTAAGATGATGATGTCTCTTTTGCACGCACAGAACAGACGCAACTGTCAAGGAATCTGATACGCTAATGAGTTTTTTCTCCAATGGAAAGTGCATACCACTACAGTTGAACTGCAACGAACTACAAAACATTGGGAAAAGAATGAGTGTTTTTTTAAATTAGCGCAAGAAGGACCGTTATCGACATCAATAATAGGAAAGAATTTGTTCATCTGTCCTTTAAAGCTATCTAAATAGTTTGATGCTTGATGTGATTGAAATGGCTGATATTATTTGAAAAGTAAAACATGACTGCAATCGGTAGTTTCGATCATTACATATTCTTACATAACATCCACGCTGAGAGAAGCGCTCGAAGCAGAAGACATTGAGCCAAACATGGTACTAGAGTACCAGCCTGGGCTCAGAGAATGTAAGACCATGGAGTACAGGTTCAAAGTAAGAAGGTGAAATGTTTACAGTTTCAAACACGATAAATTGTCGGGGAACACCAACGCAGTTGCACTTTTTAACATGTCAAGCAATTGAAAGAGATCGGAAGGGTGTACTGAGATGACATCATAGAAAATCATAATTGATTTTTGCTTTTGGATTGTTTTTACGCGAACATGTTTGAAATATAAGATACACACACAAAAAAGGGTTTCGTTTCTTCTTTAACTGGATCGAAGCAAATAGTCGACAAGTAGCCAGTAATATGATTTGGTACTAAGTAATACCTAATGACATCCGCTTTGATTGAATAACTTTGCTCTAGGAATAGTAAAGTCTTAACGACTAAGCTTTAGAAGAAAGTAATTTTATTTATTAAGATAATATAAGCGATATACAATCGGCTCATTAGCCTAGTGGGTAGAGTGTTCGCCAATGATCTGTGAGACCTGGGTTCAATCCCAGGTCGGGTCATACCAAAGATTTTAAAAATAGTACTTGATACTTCCTTGTTTACAACTCAGCAATATAAGGTACGTATCAAGGGTAAAGTGGAGCAATCCAGGGAAAGGAGTAGCGCCCTCCCCTACACCTCGGTGTAGTAACTGTTGAAAAGGGAGTCTTCTGGCCTCTCTCGGCAACCATAATTAGTTACTTGTTTATGGATGATATTAGATATATATATTTATATATATACGTTATAAAAAATCTTATATATATACACATTCAGAATATCTATAAGTAAGCATGGATGATAGAATTAGAAGAACAAATTGCACAATTCTTATTAACAAATGTTCTTTGATAGTTGTTTAATTAGCATTTGGATTTTCTAGTAGAAAAAATCCCTATTAAATAGCGGGTGTCCTCGTTGCGTAATGGGTAGCGTAAAGGACTACGACATCGTACTGATCGAGTTTTAGCTACAGTCATGCTTTTAATCGGGGTATCCCCGTGGTGTAATTGTAAAAGGGCTGAACCGCGGAATCGTAGTACGCGAGTTCGAATTCCAGTCGCTTTTGGACACATACCCTTGGGAAAGGTATGAACCCCGTTATACTCCCATCTATGGGTTAAATAGTACCACTACTGTCCTTCTAAAAGGATGAATTTGGCATCAAATAACGCGGGAAAGCTGATATGTCATTATATAACCAAGCAACAAACAAACAAACCAACAAAAAATACAGCTACAAAAATATGAAACGGCGAGAAAAAAAAAATCGACAAGCAACAAAACAAAAACAATAAAAAGTAAGTTAAGCGTAATGGGCCTTTTTGGTAAGTTATAAAATCAATTGATGCGACGAATAATGTCACCATCATGAACATATTGTGTAATTCATTCTTATATATATATATATATAAAGAAATGCAAATAAGAATATTGCATGAAAAAGTGCCGAATTCAAAGACAGAGCCGGTTTCAAACATATAATAATCTCACCAGAAACTCGAAAAGTCCGTTTCTTAACATTTTATGTGAATCACACTATGATCAAACATCGATTAACGAAAAAGTGGCTATTAAACCCTATCTATATTCTGAGAAATTTGCAATGGGGAAAGATATTTGCTCATATGACACTCACACAGAAAATAATCAATGAACACAAATCACTTGCCCTTAAGAAAATCAATTGCTCCTAAGGAGAACTCAAGTGGTCAAATAGAACTGTTTAATCATTGACTA
This sequence comes from Sepioteuthis lessoniana, assembly GCA_963585895.1. Taxonomy (NCBI): domain Eukaryota; kingdom Metazoa; phylum Mollusca; class Cephalopoda; order Myopsida; family Loliginidae; genus Sepioteuthis; species Sepioteuthis lessoniana. The sequence goes on along the minus strand of OY757905.1, from coordinate 111,246,153 downwards.
AGAATCATTATAGTTATTTGAAACCATACGGATAAGTCCAAGCTGTTCGTATTTGACAGGATAACATATTAGCTTTAACTAGCAATATTTGGAATCATTTAATCTGTGTTAAACAAATGATTAATATTAAGTTGAATTCAGAGTATTTCATAGCAATAATTAAAACTATTTAAGTGCTTGCAAATAAATGAGATCTTACTCTTTTAAAAATAAACTTAACGACAAACTATTCTAATATATATATATATATATATATATATATATTTCAAAAATAGGAATCACTGCCAGCAGGTTAAAAGTTGCCTCAAATCGTCTTCGGACCACAGCGCAATATGCATCAAGTTGGACTTCGTTGAGAGCGAGTAGTTTTCAGCATGAATGAAATGCACGCGGAACCACCATTACTGTGTGATTGCGTAACATCAGGAATCGGTTACAGTAAACGGTTACTGTAAACGCGTAATGACATGAACGGCCAAAAGTAAACGCGTTTGTTTTTTTTTTTAAATCACAATCTGCACACTAAAAATGAAGATGAACATCCAATGTAGTCTTTGCTCTTAATTGATCTGGCGTATATATATATATAATTATTTTAATACCCTGCCCGGTGGTAAAATCAGCTTGGTAGCGCCAGGAGTGGCAGTGCTGCCTTGAGCTACTGAAACTGTGTTATCACTCTTGGTTGGCGACTGATGAGGGCAGGGTATCCACGTGCTTTTACACGTTCTATGATGAATATATATATATATATATATATATATATATATATTACCAGTCCATTATCTAATGAATAGAGTGTTCACCAGTGGCCCAGTAGACCAGGATTCAATCCCATAGGGTGTCATATCTACGATCCAAAAATGGTACTTGATACCTTCTTGCTTTACACTTGACATTATAAAAATGTATCAAGGGTAAAGTGGAGCAACTCAACGAAAAGAATAGTGACCTCCTATACATCGGTGTAATAGCTATTGAAAAGGGAGCCTTCAGGTAGCCCTCAACTACGGTCGCTAACTTATATATATATATATATATATATACATAATTTATCTTAAATAACCCACAGCAGTTCGTATGCTTTAAAACATCTACAAACCTACAACCTATTCAATTTAAAATCATCTACAGGAAAAAAAAAAAAGATTTGGGGTTTAGTAACCCACAATTAAATAAAATTAAATAAAATAACTAACGAACCATTAAGAGAATGCCTCTAAAAAAACAGTTGAATTCCTATAACAAACTTGAACTGCCTCATCTATGCATCTCCTCTGCCACTTACCAGACGAAAGTGCCATTAGAAACCATGGCAACAAATACAAAACCCTCGAAACTCCTATACAGTAACTTCTGGTCAGAAACACCCGAATATTATTCAAGATTAAATGTAGAAAAGAAAACTCGTGGCTGTTAAAAAATATAAAACAAAAACTCAACCAAATCTCTTTGGACGAAGATATATAGTTCTAAATCCAGTAAACATTTAAAATCACATTGATTATCAAACTGCTACGCGACACAAGCCGTACCTACACCGACGAATACCATTCCCTTTTGAACCGCTGGTATTTCAATGGCCTACGCCAAAGATGTTTAAAAGCAAATATATTGAAAAGCTATTTCACGCCATTTTCACATGGCTTGATATATTGAAAATTAAATCTAACTTTTATACAAACAAATAAATTGTACCACCCTTAAAAATTTTTGGAGATAAAGCCAAAAGGGTCAGAAAGTCTGAGTAATCTGCACGAATTTTACTCATTCCCTCGCAAGAATAGAGGAATTGACAGTATTCAAGATAGCGTTGATGCATCATTAAAATACAACGACTAGAAAATCAAATACAAAGCCTGAAGAAGGACTGATTAAAGCGAACAGAAAAAATACAGATCATACAAGCATCAGGGGAACAAAAATAACCAGAAAACAAAACAAAAAAAAAAAAATGGGAGGAAAAACAACTGTACGGATATTCCAGGCGACAAACAAGGGAAATATCTCTCACCCGAAAACTTCGATATGGCTAAGAAAGGGAAATTCTTTGCGAGAAACTGATTCTCCTCTAATCGCAACACAAAACAAAGACTAACAATATCAAAGCTAGAATAGACAAGACACAACAAAAAAGCAGTTGTATATTATCTGGTGATAGAGACGAAACGATCAATAACGTAATAAGCGAATGCTTTATATTGACGCAAAGAGAGTATAAGGCCAGAAACGACTGGGTGTGGAAGATGATCCACAAGAAGTTTGAACTTGACCATTCGAACAAATGGTATATGCACGACCTAGAACCAGCCCGAGAAAATGAGACAAAATTATCTGGGATTTTGAGATACAAACGGATCATCTAGTCTCGGCCAGACGACCAGACCTTGTGATAGTCAACAAAAAAAATAAAAAAATAAAAAAGAGAACCTGTCGATTAGTGGGTTTTGCTGTTCCAGCTGACCTCAGAGTAAAACTGAAAGAAAGCGAAAAAAGAAATAAGTACTTCGACCTTGCTAGAGAACTAAAAAAACATGGAACTTGAAAGTGACATTGATACCAATTATACTTGGCGCGTTTGGCACAATCACCAAAGGGATGGTACAGGGACAGAAAGACTTAGAAATAAGTGGACGAGTGGAGACCATCCAAACTACTGGATTGTTGAAATCGGCCAGAATGTTAAGTAGAGTTCTGAAGACTTTCTGTCCAATTGACTCCAGTAAATAACCATCAGGTTACACTAGGGCGGAAAACTCTCTAATGAGTAAAATATTAATAATGATTATAATAATGATACTTGAGGAGACTTGCTTTTACTCAAACTTCAATGAAAGAACACCAGCTAACGTTGATGGGAAAATTCTCAAGAGGAAATAATAATAATAATAATAATAATAATAATAATAATAATAATAATAATAAGAAGAAGAAGAAGAATACTTGGAGAGAAAGGAGACTTCAAGTACTTGGGCTTATTGGAAGTGGAGACTCTCAAACAAGTGGAGATGAAGAAAACAATTTAAAAATAGTACCTCAGAAGAATGAAAAAACTCATCAAAGGAATTAAAACCAGGGCAGCCCTGTATGTAAGCTACTCGGAAACATTCGTAAACAAGCCAAGAAAAGAACTCAGACGAATTGAGCAAGACAGAAAAAAAGTTCATATCGATGCACAAGGCTTTACATTCGAAAAATGACATAGATTATGTTTTAAGGAAAAAAATGAGGAAGCGAACGATATTAAAGAGAACAGGGAAAGGCTTCTTACAGCAGCCAGTTGCAGCTCTAGCAACCTGAGTACACATTGAAAGAAATGAGAACGTGGAAGCAGAAATGACAGGAAAAACAACTGCATGGTATTTCAAGCACCAATCTGGTGTGGTTACACAAATAAGATGTAAATATAGCTAAGAAAGGGAAATCTCAATTGTGATAACTCTTATTATAACAGCTGGAAATAACACCGTAAAGAGCAATTATATCAAATACAAAGTCGCCAATAAGCACTAGAATAAGTGTAGGTTATAGGCAGAGAGGAAACAACGAAACACATCATAAGCAAACGCAGCAAACTAGCGCAAATGAAATACAAAACTAGGCATGACTGGGTGGAAAAGGCGATTCACAGGGAATTGTGGAAGAAATAAAAAATTGACGATACTATCAAAAGTATATTCACAAACCAGATTCCATACAATTGAATGATACAGACGTATAAACTAGTCCAGGCCAGAATACCAGACCTAGCGCTAGTTAACAACAAAAAAAAAGAACTTGTCATCTAGTGAATTTTACCGTCCTGGTGGGTCACAGATTGGACAATAAACCAAAGCGAAAAGAAAGACGTTAGAAACTTTCCAGAGAATAAAAACCAAAATTTGGTTATATTAATTGTATTTGGTGAACTTGCAACGGTTCTCAAAGACTTGGGGAAAATGCATGAACAGGAATTCAGAGGAAGAATCGGAACTATTAAGACCACAGCATTTCTAATACAGGTTAGAATACTCAGAATCACGGAGGCCTGAAGAAACTTAATAACAGTAAAACAAAAGTGAAAAAGCAGCGGCTAACCTTGGTGTGAAATACTCGTACGGAGTAAAATAATAATATTAAACTGATTAAAAAATGTTTTAAATTCTAACTTTCAGATCAATTTTCAATTAATGACAAATCTAATTCTGTGACGATATAGAATTTATCATGGATTCTTGAAAAACGATAATAAAACGCCTGGACAAATGTGATTAAATTTCAAACCCAAATCTCAAAAGATGGTTTTAAAAAATAAAGCATTCGAATCTTTAAAATGAGAAAAAAAAGATGTGGAAATAATCTAATCCAATGTATCGACCTATAAAACTAGAATGAACTTCCCGTGATTTTTTTCTTCTTTTTTTCGGAGATTGCAGATCCTTATTAGAATTGGTTCTTATCCTCTACATGTTCAGTCCGTAATTTCCAACAAGAATTTATTGGCTGTATTTTTTTTCAAACTATAATGGTTTATGTATTTAGATTTATTTTCTTTTTATGTAGATTCCACATTTTAAAAAAAAAATATTTCGATCTAAACGTTTCATGATTGAAAAACGATCACATACATATACGACTGCTAAATTGGCTACTCTCTGTTGATATTATCATGGCTCGGCTAAAAATAAAAATAAAATGGTAAATATTTTTCAATCAGCAAAATTTCGAAGTGCACGCCAAAAAATAGTCCTTTGTATGTGACTCCAACTTTAAATTGAACTCTGATTAATGATAACACGCAAAAGGCATTTTTTACAAGACTGAACTCGATTTCTATAGATTGTTGATTTTATTATTTGTAAATGTTCGAGTTAAGACATGTATTCGATAAAAAAAAGAAAGAAAAATCTAAGAATGTGCAGCAAACCTAGCTGATAACCAGTCCGATGTGATGAATCCTTTATTTAGCACAATGTACATATACACATACATATAAACATACATTCATACATACATATCTACCTATCTATCAATCTATATAAGAATATCTCCTCTATGTATGTAGGTAGGTAAGTCAGAATAGCCCCTCTTAGTATGTATGTATGTACGAGGATCATTATATAAGTTTCCAGACTTTTTCGTATGGATATTTTTATTGATAGTACACACATAGAACTCTAGTCCCCTTCGAAGTAATCTCCTTCGGCTGCAATGCACTTGTTGTACCGTTTCAACAACTTCTGGAAGGCCCCGTGGAAGTCCTCTTGTGTGAGCATGTGAATGACCTTCGACACAGCCTCTTTCATCTCCTCAATTGTCTCATGACGAAAGTCTCTGAGCTTAGGGAATAACCAAAAGTCATAGGGAGCTAGGTCTGGACTATAAGGAGGATGAGGAACTTTCTTGATGCCCATCTTGGTCAAATAGTCTGTGACAAGGATGGAGTTGTGGACTGGTACACTGTCCGGGTGGAAATGCCACTGATCTGATTTGAAGAGTGCTGGCCTATTCCCATGGAATCTCTTCCTGAACTCCCCTAAAACATCAACATAGCAACCCTAACCCTAACCCTTTGGCCAATCAATTCTGGTGAATTGACTTCCTTACTCCCACACCTCTCATCATCCCTCACAGACTCCCTGCCTTCCTTGAATCTCTTATGCCACTCAAAAACTGATGCTCGATTCATGCCAGATGCTCAAAAAGCAGTCTGAAGCATTTCATACGTTTCTGTGCCATTTTTTTCAAGTTTGAAATAGAATTTTATGGTATATCGTTCTTCTAAAGTGTCAGATTGCATTTTTGAAATTCATCAGCTGTAACAATCAGGCTTTAGTAGGGTGTGTTCCAATTGCTGCTGTAGCTGTTGATTTGAACTTGAAATCATAAAAATTGGTCAGGCATCTCATAAGATGTATAGAAATAACATACTTCATTTTTAAGAGTCTACGACAATTTAAAATGCCTATACAAAAAAGTCTGGCAACTTATTGAATACACCACGTATGTATCTTTTTCAGAATATCTTATTCTATCTATCTATCTATCTATCTATCTATCTATCTATCTATCTCAGAATATCCCCTCTATGTATATATGTATGTGTGTATGTATGTCTTTTCAGAATATCCTATCTATCTATCTGTCTATCTATCTAATTCGGAGCAAAATTGGGGTGTGTGACTTGGAATTCAAAGTATTTTATAAGTTTTACCCTGATAGCCAAATGCAATGTATTCGTACACTTGTAAAATCTATTCTCCCCAAGCGTTTTAAAACATCATAATTTTCATCGGACAGTCAGCTATTTCTTTAACTTTGGTATGAGTCTAGGAGAATAGAAAATTAAAATTCAAACCAACTTTACTCTACTTAAAAATAGAAATCACGTTGAATCATCCCCGTGACGTTGGGATTAGATTGTGAATGTATCACACGTATTAATGGAATCTTTCATGGTGGTTACAAGACACTTAAACCAATAGATAGCAGTGGAATTTCCTGTACCACCTGCAACAACAAGTTAAAATAAATAAAAGAATAAATACTTTCATCCCCAAAACCCCAAGTAAAAACAAACAGCACCTTCGTTGCATTTTATTACAATCAAAGCAACCATCAAACTCAACTCGAAGTGATAAATATTTATGCTTGTGCACATCTCGTACGATGAGCAAACTCGTATTGAAAACGTTAATAACACGTGCACGATTGTCAATATTGTTGGGTTCTATCAAAAGAAAAAATCACGTTTCATTCAAACTGAAAACATCCCGCTGCATAAACGTCACTTTTATTGGGAAACCCATATCGATTTGTCCACTTTTTACACCATTCGCTCCCGAACCAATGAGGACAGTGTAAGACTTTTTTGCACGCATACGCAGATGCATATCAACCCATTCTCTCCTTTCTTTCTTATTCTCTTTGATTATAGGATTTTTTTTTTTATTTGTGTTTTCACTCTGTAAAAGTCATCCCGAACTCAACCAAGTATTGCATGATATAATGCAATATTGGCCTTGCAAGATTCTAATTGATTCAGTCACAGCTCTCTGGTTAATCTGTGATGTAGGAGGTTGGACACTACCAGATTATGTTAAATGCCAGTATTTACAAGACCAATAGCTACTTCGGTATTAGCTGAGGGCGATTCATGCATTTAATCTAAACGAATAGGGGGTGGGTAAATAGCTAAGACACAGACCCAGAGTTGAGTGCAAACAAATCTATGTCACAAATACACAAACACAACAATCATATGAGCTTTGGTATACTTACACACAGGCACATAATGGATGTTCATTGAATGTTCCTGAACGAAAAAAATGAACTCACTTCTGGGCACAAAACAGAAGCACGCTCATGCGTTTGCATACACACAGACACACAGATACTTATATATATATATATATATATATATATATATATATATATATATATATATATATATATATTATAACAGTGTTGGTTGTCACTAAATCACTTTGTGGGTATGTGTCGAACCAAGTGCAATATAATATCGAGAGTGCTCATTTTCTTAACTGTCTGATGATTGTTGTTTTGGTGAAAACTCCATGAAACCCAGGGTCGCAATCTAAATTCCATGAATTATATATATATATATATATATATATTGAAGTTTTGAATATGTATTTATGTTAAAAGTTTATGCATGGAAAAATTTACCCAGATATTCAAATGCTCAAAAATATTATTTTGCTATAAAATATGCCATTTTGGATAAACTTTTTATGTACACATATTGACAAGTTAAATTTTGATTTGGTTTTGGTTTGGTTTGGTTTAGTTTTATTGCATTGCAACCATTGAAGGTTATTTAATGTCAAATCGATTTTTATACATATAACCAGTTCTATTTCAACAAATTCATTTTAAACATAAATACACAGTTTAAATGCCAAATTAATTATATTTTAAACAATTCAGTTTAGCATAAGAACAGAGTTTAAATGTCAAAAAACAGTTCCATTTCAGACAATTTAGTTTAGCATAAGTACACTGTTTAGTTCTGTTTGACTCATAGATAGGACCTGATCAGGTGTTACCTCTCTGGGCTAAAGTGAATCTGGGAGCGAGCAGTGACAATGAAAGGGTACCCCACATTCCCCGGTAGAACTGAAGCCTCGCTATCAGACTATTTATTGTCATATCTAGGACAATCGTTGGGGGAGACTTACCCCTCTGCAGAGATGCAGTCGGTGTATTCTATAGCTCTAGTTGACTGGGCCTATTAAATTTTGAACAAAATATATAAGTTTTATTGTAATAAAATATTATATTAAATTAGAAAGACAAGCAGACATACAACAAGATTAAGTTTATTTTAATTCATTTCTATATAAAATTATACAAATGATCACGTTTAACGATTTTAAATTAGAAATCAATCACACCCAGTTAATATTCATTAAACCCGGTTTTATTGAAATGTGAATTATCAATACAATTCATTATGTAAACATATTTCTTACACGCATTGCAGGATTTTAAATGGATTTATACCACGGGGTCACTCTTTCCTGGTTTACGGACACCACAGGTTTTCGCATCACGCAGGTGTTATGCTGATAGCCTGGTCCTAGAAGGCTTTCCCACAGGTAAAACCTGCTTGATAGGGTTGAGTGACAAAGGCACTTCAAAATGGGGAATGTCGAGTAGATCACGCATTTTTTCGAAGACCACAAATTAATCTTGATTATGGTGACACCTTAAGCTATAAATTGAACTTGTATCAAATCAGACATGGTGTGAAGACGGATAGCAGGATTTTAAAAGCATTACTAACGCAGGCTCATCCATCCTCTTGGTCTTTTTTGGTGGGTGGAGGCAACTTGGCATTCACCCCAAGCGGGTATTATTAAGCTAATTTCCAAGTTACTGGAGGTCTTCCAACCAGCCAACATCTTTTTGGTAGGGCTAAGTTTATTGCTTAGCTCTTGAAATGCCCTAAAATGGGGAATACCAACGGTGATCAAGTACTTTTTTATGACGGTCACGCATGAGACTTCATTTATTCGTGGCTCATCAATACAAAGTGACTTCATGTCAGATCTGGTTTGGTTGGAAGTCGAATTGTAATATAATAAAGGATTCTAATTAATTATTTTAGTTGATTATCTTATCTTAGTGATAAATTGGATACAAGTTAAAAAAGTGGAAATCTGCATTGGAAAGTTCAGGCGGATGTCAGCTGATATTAGTACATAGACAGAATAATTTTAAAGGTTGACGTGTTATTATCGGGTTGGTTAACGGAATAATTAGCAGAAGATATATAAGAAGAATTCTAACAAGCCCGTTAGGCAACCGATCAGTTACTTGGTCGGTCGGTCACTTGGTTCCAGTTCGAGTTCCAGTGGCAATTTGACGACAAACAGCTCCCTTGGGTGAGGCATGGTCGGATGGAAGAAGAAATGAAGTCTGTGGTTGTCATCTTGCCTGCGACGGGTTAAACATTTTCCCTCTCAATGGACAAGTAATTCTTTTTATTCTATATCTCTCGTTTCGGAAGACGACAGTAAAACAGTAGAAAAAAATAAATTTTCGTATCTACGAACAAACTGAGTCCCTATGTATCGGTGTGCGTTACGACTTTCGACATGACAGGTTTATAAGGTCCCATTGGATACATATTTTGCCTCTTTTTGTTATACGGGGATAACTTTGCATTCATACCTAAGGGGTCTTTTGAGGCAAAAAAAACAACAACAAAAAACGAGGAATGCTGACGGGATCAAGCATTTATGTGATAGCCATGCATGAGTCTCGATTCGTGTGAGCTCATACCCACCCCTATTTCACATCAAATCTGATTGTAAGGAAGTCAGATAAATGCCACAACAATAACATTGGATCAGACATATTAATGAGATAAAATATTAAGTAAGTAAAGACATATTAATGAGATAACATATTAAGTAAGGTTAAATAATGATTATTTAATAATCAGTGATAATATAACACAAATGGACAAGGGAATTGAGAAGTCGGTGTAGATGTAGTTTACTTTAAAAACAAACAAAGACATAATCTCCTTAATAAAAAGATAATATATATATGTATATATATATCGGTCAAAAATGAAAAGAAATCTAATATAGCTTAATTTTATGCATAACTTTGGAGTGTATAAACATATGTATACACACGTCTCTCTCTCTCTCTCTCTATATATATATATATATATATATATATGTATATATGTGCGTGTGTGTGTGTATTATCAAATATCTGTGACATGCACATAAACCAGTCCTATCAAATGTATATATATATATATATATATATATATGCTTGTTGTGGTTCCCAAAAAAGAATAAAAATATATTTTAAAATCGGTAGGTCAACGAAGAGATTATTTTTTTTGTTTGAAACACACACATAATCATTATCTTCATGTCGCACCATCAGCACGGATATCCCTGACGCTCTCTCGCTACCCCTCTCTTTCGTCCATTGCTTCCGGCAGGTCTTCAGGAATACATCCCGTATCTACACAGAGCTGCTGTATGTAGGTTCGAGCTGGTCATCCTGTCTTTGCTTGGCCATGTGAAAGGGTCTACATGAGTATGCACACACACACACACACACACACACACACACACACACACACACACACACACACACACACACCGATAAACTAATTGAATATCAAAGAGAGTTAATGCAGACTAAAGTAAACATATTCTAAGAAAAAGGAAGAATAATCTCTTTACAAAACCCACCCAAACCAACTGAAAATCATTCAAACTGCAAACAAGAATGAGTTCAAGTCCCATCGAATCCACCCATTAACAAGCCCTTGTGCCACATATGTTCTTTGACAAAAGCAACAAGCTGGACACATACAAATATATAACACTTATATAAGAACAAAATAAATAAAAAAAAATACAAATCTCTTCGGGGACCCACCTATTTTAATATATATATATAATGTACTTACGTAAAAGAGTTATTTCTGTTTTCTTTTTTATCTTTACACACACGTGAGTGTGTGTGTTTTATGCGTGTGTGTTTTGTGCAAGTGTGTGTGCATATGTTTTTTTACGAATGTGTGCGTATATATCAAATACGTGTAAGCTACAGTTGCATGTTATCTGCAATTTCATGTCAATATACAGAATATATTACAGATGGATAAAATATAAGCATCGATGTATATCTGTAGATCCGCACCAGCATAGATAGATAGATAGATAGAGATACAACCAGCAACAGATAGATTTAGGAAAACAGAGACACAAAATCTAAGTGGAACATCAATAGATGGATATTCACACACACACACACACACACACACACACACACACACACACACACACACATTTTGATAAAATCCCTCGTATATGTACCATCTCCTTTTCCCTCATACATGCATGGATATATCATTACACAGGAATACCCCTATATATATATATATATATATATATATATATATATATGTGGATTTTTATTTATTGTTTGCCTTATATTTATTTCTGAATAATGTTTCTGATGATACATAATATAGCTTCTTTCGTTGCAGGAAATCAGAGAATTGGAAAATTGGCTTCTGTAAATTGGCAGATCGATAAGTATATTGCGTTGATTTCTTTGGCCCTTTTGCTCTGATTCACGAAGAAAAATCGAAATATTCTTACGTATTTGCCTATTTATCGTTGACGAAATGTCGCCAACAAAATCTCACTTGCCTTCGTTTCACAAATCAACTTCATATAGATAATTTGATAAGTAAGTTCATTAGCTATTCATGAATAATTATTGATTTTCTAATAAACACTAAACAGTAAAAGTATTCTAAATGAGGAATTTTCCCCAAAGTAAATTCCAAAACTCATATCTTTTCTTTCAAACCCAAGAAAAAAATCAATGTTCCGATTTAAAAAGTGAGGAATTCTATTCACTTTTAATAACGTATATACTCGAGAATCATCCAATACTATCGTGGCTTTTTTTTTTTTTCAGAATTTTCGAAGCTGGAAATGGAAGGTGCACCTTATGGCCTAGGCTTAGCCTCGGCCAACTATTCCCACACACAAAGATTGAATCACGCGTATAGTGTGACCCCCGAATTTTACTCTAAAATTTAGGCTTCAGAATACATAAGAATATGATACTTATCAGCATTAATAACACGAATTTAATAGATTGATAATTGCGTTAAGTGCTTATCATTCTCCGAAATGTAAGACGGGATATTACTTTCTTTTCTTCATTAGAGGATTTAAAACTATTGGTATAGTAAATTATATTCATATAGGGGGGTTATGTTTGGTTACTAATAAACACACACACACACACACACACACACACACACACACACACACACAGAGGAAGCACGAACAGAGAGTATATATATATTTATATATATATATTCTCTAAAAGAACAGGAGGCGATACAAGGACAGTTTTTAAATGGAGTATAACAGGTTTAAATTTGTATTCCTACTCCTCAATTGGTTGTCATATCAAGGCTCAAGAACAGCTTCTGCCCTATTATTTACCTATAGCTTGGAGACTAAGTTGATTCATACATGTTCCAAGTGGATAAGCGTTATGTGAAATGAAAACATCTTTGTTCAAGATTTCAACTCTCGTTGCTGTGTACGGAAGCATAATATGGAATAATTTACGAAATATTTTTTTTAGTCCGATTTGTCAAATTCAAAAAAAAAAAAAATCCGCAATAAATCTAAATTTTTATTATTAGCCTTATCATTCAAGGACTTTTTCATTAAAATTCAGCCCAATATGAGTGAACAAGAAAAGAAATAACAAAGAATCTAGGATTTGCTTAACGCCAAAACAAAGCCAAAACAACTTCCCGAAATAATGGGAGTTTCTTTATAACTTGTATCAGACCCAGAACTTAGCCCTCTTAATTATGCTAAATATTTGGAAGGAAATTTGCATTTGTTTTGTTTTCTAAAACGCCCCGTTTTAGAAAACAAAACAAATGCAACTTTCCTTCCAAATATTAGTTCACTCAAGACAGCTATTGATAAAGAATGGAAAAAATATTTCAAGAATTAATTCTGAAGGCATGCTAAACTTTACGAATTTGATTGAATAACTGAAAAAAAAAAATTGAAGGCGCAGTGAGTAAATTTACTATTTTGTGTCTATCTGCTTATTTCTTTGTTGTTGTTTTTTTTTTAACCAGATACGCAGGACACTGCTGGATAAGCAAGGACGAGCTCGTAAGTGATGTACTCATATGGACCCCCACATATGGCCAAGCAAAAGCAGGACGACCAGCTCGAACTTACAGCAGTTATGTGAAGACACAGGATGTAACCCTGAAGACCTGCCGGAGGCGATGAATGACAGGGAGAAGTGGCGAGAGATGGTCAGGGATATCCGTGCTGGCGGCACGACATGATGATGATGATGATAATAGAATCATTTATTATTAAACCAGAATATTCCTAATCTTACTTCCACGCCCTTTAGACTTACCCCATAACTGCCTTCTATATATATATGTTATATATATATAGTTGGTAGTATTATCTTACCAGGCCATTTGTCCAATGAGTAGAGGGTTCGTCAATAGTTCGGGAGAACGGGGTTCAATCCAGGTCGAGTCATACCAAAGACTCAAAAAGGGTACTTGATGCCACCTTCCTTAGCACTCAGAATTATAAGTTAAGTGTAAAGTGGACCAATCCAGGGAATGGAGCAGCGCCCACCCCTACACAACGGTGAAGTAGCTATTAAAAAGGGAGCCTTACGATAACCCTTGCCAACTTACTATTATCTCACGTTCTCAAAACAGTTTTATTCCTGTTTTCTTTTTTTTACACGTGTGTCATTTGACCAATGAATTTGTTCAGTTCATTAAAGTTTTGTTATGATATCCACAAGAGGAGATGAGATAACAATTTCTTTTAGGTTTTAGTCTTCTTTACAAGCCTGTATCTGAATACTCACTTATTTTACGAAAACATTATATATGATCATTCGTCCAACAGTTGTTATGTGCTATTGGATAAAAAAATTATTATTTTCTTCTCGTAAGCTTTTCACTATTTTAATAGTTGGTTTTTCATTGGAGCCAGTGTAGGAGCATGTCTTCTCGGGTGAGCTGATTTTAACAATGAAGTAGTTTCAATGGTTTCCATTCTTCCTCTGATCTCCAATTCACCCACGTTATTTTCCAGGCTTTTGGGAACCGTTACAAAAACCTTAACTACAAATAGCATCTCCTTCATCTTCATGTATCGCTGCTTTTTCAATTCTCATAAAGTCCTGTTATTAGTTATCTACTATCTTTTTCTTTTTTGTTTTCATTTTCACTCAGTGGTCTGCTAGAATAACAAAAAGCTGGTCAATTGAAATGGCTAAAATGGTTGTTTGGTTGTTTTGTTTTTCGGCGTATCAACCCTTTTTGGGTCATTTAACGCCGAATTAAATTTCAAACAATTCACTTTAGTATAAGTATAGTTTTTGTTTACAAACAGTTAAATGTAAAAACATTTCAGTCAAAACAACTCTATTTCAAACAATTCAGTTTACCATATACAGTTTCAATGTCAAAAAAAGTCCATTTCTAGCAATTCACTTTAGCCTTTTGTTTGTTTGTTTGGGTTTTGTGGTATATCAACCTTTGTAGGCTATTTAATGCTAAATCCATTTTTATACCAATGAAGAATTCTATTTCAAATAATTCAGTTTAGCATAAGTACACAATTTAATTCTCAAAAACCTTTCTATTTCAAGCTATTCAGTTTATTCAAACAGTTCTAATTTAAAGTTCAGTTGAGAAGAAGTATAGTTTTCGTCCGTACACAGTTAAATGTCAAAACAGTTCTATTTCAAACAATTCAGATTTGCATAAGTACGCAGTTTAGATGCCAAAATAGTTCTATTTCAAGCAGGTAAGTTTATCATAAGTACGTAGTTTAGATTTCAAAACACTTCTATTCCAAGTAATTCAGTTTAGCATAAGTAGACAGCTTAGTTCTCTTTGACCCATAGATAGGACCCTATCAGGTGCTACCATTCCTGACCAGAGTGGACTTGGTAATGAAGGCGTACTCCGTATTCCCCAAAGCTCTGGCAATACTGGGACCTCACCATCAGATAGTTTAATATCATATCCAGAACACTCATTGAGATGCAGTCGGTGTATTCTACAACC
Source organism: Sepioteuthis lessoniana (assembly GCA_963585895.1). Taxonomy (NCBI): domain Eukaryota; kingdom Metazoa; phylum Mollusca; class Cephalopoda; order Myopsida; family Loliginidae; genus Sepioteuthis; species Sepioteuthis lessoniana. Next base: position 111,231,005 of record OY757905.1, on the reverse strand, counting down.
CCAGCCGACTGCGCAATGAAATGGCAAAAAAAGCTAATTTCTTATTACCATTAAACATGATTTCCTTATATATATATATATATATAAATATATATATATATATATATATATATATATATATATATATTTGATGTCTGATTGGAAATAAGAAAAGTTCATTACTAGTGAAGAATCATCCTACGTAGGGTAATTATGCGTTAGTTCTCTTCATAATCGGCCTCTTGTTCTTGAGATTTTTCAGATCAATCTGCCAATCCATTTTTGTCATTTCTATAAACTATCTAGGTAAGTCTACATTAATCTGTTCTTCTGCAGAAAATTTCTACTTTCACTGCAATTTTGGCTTTTTAAAAAGTTAAAAACTAGGTCTACGTTACTCTGGATTGTATGTGTATGAGATACCTGGCGATGTTATATTTGGCTAAAATAGCTGTTTATAACGAGAAGAATCGGAAACGAAACACATCAAACGACTGGATACTTTCCGGACAGACGTTAATTGTAATTTTGAATCTAATCTAAAAAAAATCAACACTGTATATTGTGGAGTAAACGTTAGCATCCGATGGAGGCTTCTAAATATCATTTTGAAAAATAAGAAATTCATTGCTATTCTATCTTTTCTGAATTTCTTCAAAGATAATTTTACTCCCGACAAGGCAAATGAAAACTTGAATTTTTACCTCTTGTATTTATAATGACTATATAGACGCTGATGAAACTATTAAAATTCAAGGATAAAAACTGCAAAGAATTGGATAGTAGTGTTAAATTGTCGTGTGCAGGATTTATCTGACTTCCAACAAGTCTATATTTGACACAAGGTCATTCTAATATGGAAGCCCACATGAATCGACCCTTATGCTTAGCCATCACAAAAAAGACCTTTGGTACCTTCAGCATTCCTTCTTAAAAGTGCTTAAAACTGTAACGTTACGGCTGTCAATAGACGTTTTTACGACTACTTCACCATATAGACCCTTCTTCAAATATTGTTCCTACGGGTCTATAAGTGTTGCAATACGCTTTTAGGGTCAGCCAAACCTCGGACTAACCTCCACCGTGATAAAAAGAAACCCAGCAAATACTGTCTTGGTTCGCTAATACATACATTTATTTGCTACTACATACATTAGTTGTTGTCGAGAAGAGAGAAAGAGCGTATGAAAAATGAGTCGAAATCTTTAACTAAACAGAAAAAAATAATACGCCGTAAGGGGAGAGAGAGAGAGAGAGAGAGAGAGAGAGAGAGAGAGAGAGAGAGAGAGAGAGAGAGAGAGAGCAGACACAGACGTTGATATTATCTTTCTTATTTATGGCAGTAGCTCTCACTAGTGATTGTTCGCTTGTTCCGGGTTCATAGCTTCGTGCCTGGGCTATAGCTGCCGTCTTTATATAATCGCATCTCGTATCCATCTGCTGACTTTAGACCGTTGCATCTCGTTCCTAAGTGGTTTTGATTTTCCTGTTTTCTATCCTCTGTCCACTTCCATAACGGATTTTCCGTTTGGGTTTCTTCCATACAATCAGAAGTCGTGGCCGATTTGTTGCTAATCTATTTCTATTTTTATCCCGAGCATTCCTAATTATATTACAATGCACCTAGCGATAAATTTGCCCTGTAAGCTGGTAGTGCCTGGTGGTTGGATGGCGGTTTGGGACCTGGCAACTAACTTAATATCAACCACCCGGTGACTTCATTCCGTCTTTAGTTCCTGAAATAGAGCCTCACCAATTTATTGTTATTCCGAAGAAACTATTTTGGGAGGAATATTACTTCTTTATAGGGGATGCAGCTAACGTATTAACGACTCTGTCGACAAGATACCCAGTGTTAGTATGTTCGATTCTCATTGGTCGTCCCATTGCAAACAGACAGACAAAAGAGACAGGGAGATAACTATAGAAAAGCAGACTGGAAAGAGAGAGAGAGAGAGAGAGAGAGAGAGAGAGAGAGAGAGAGAGAGAGAGAGGGGATTCATAGACTGAAATTAGGAAAGATAGAGAGTGAGAACTAACGAATATTAAGGCAGAGACACATAAAGGAAGAGACGACAGAGAGAGGACTATCGAAAATACAAACTGGAAAGAGAAAGCAAGAGAAAGAGAGAGACACAGAGAGAGAGAGACACAGACAGACAGACAGACAGATAGACAGACAGAGGATTTTTTTTATTTTGGGAAGTTTTATCAAATTAAGCATAGTCAGTAATATTTAATATTAATTTTGATTAAGATTTTCTTTCATTTTAAAAAAGTTTTCATTTGCTTTTTAACATGAGTCACTCGGGCCGTCAAATTGGCGACGTGATGAAAAGTCGTGGAAAAATGGTAGTCGTAATAAGTAATAAACAATTTAATTTTTTTAATCAAATCACGAGACAGTATTCTGACCAATATATGGAAGAAGGCCAAACACATCAAGAAACGTTTTAAATAACTTTTTGACAAGTTCTTCTTCCACTCACCGAACTGGTTGCTCTTATATTATATTTCACGGAGATTTTTTAACGGTTTGCTGATGTCTACACATGTTTTTACATCTTTGAAAGAAAATGTCCTTCATAAAATATGATAATAAATCGCTCTCTAGCATATAACAAATCAACGTTTAGATATTCAAGTATTCATAATTGGCTGGTTTTCAGCGAATATTTTTTCTTTATCTATTTGCATATCAATCAATCTATGTTATTCGAAGCAAACACATACAAAACCTTCTCGGAAAGTACATTTGATATCTCAAGAATCAGTTGTGCGGTCTTGATGCAACTTGGCAACCAATAACACAGAATCTTACAGTATATGCCTGACGAAAAAAATCTGTGGACTTAATTAGTCCGCACTGAGACACAAATGAATGAGAATGTGTACCGTGAAACTATTGCATTTATCATATCTAATCTTGGATGTACGTGGAAAAGGTTTTTTTTTCTTCCTTGATAGAAGTCATCGATCATTATTATTGTCTGGTTTGCAAAATAAGTCGAAAAACACAATTATATTTTAGTTCCCATGGTTATTCATGCTTTCATTTGATCAGACCGGCCTTTTCAGTTGGTTTTTAACTGTCATTCATAAAACCATTGGGAGAATACTCTTCCTTTCAAGGTCACTTCTAAACACAAAACCCCTCAAAAAACGTCCGATTGACACGCCCCACTCAATTTACTAGTATTTTTCGAATCCCACGCCTCACAACTGAAGAGTCACCATATAATGCAGTTTACAGCCAATCAACGAGATGTTATCTCATTTTAACACTTTCTAAAGTATGTTTCACCAGGGATGAACGTTTACTTATCATCTGTCAAACCTCCACAGATGTTCGACAGATACGCTATCCACAGTGCCGAGAGTGGTGAGAGCCATTACTTCAAATCGAGTTATGTATCATCTTTTACTTGCAGCTTGGGTATTCTTCTGTTTTAAATAGTCGAATTATTACAAAGGCTTTCGAGGATTATCAATTTTAGAAAATTTTTTTCCAAAAGAAACTTTCGTTTTGTTCCATAATTAATAATGCAATTTGAGGACTCACAGAAATTTTGACCTCGTTCATTTTGCCATAGAGGGAAAGAGTCGATCGACATTTCAGTAATTAAAAGAAAATCTGGGCATTCCAAATAATCGTAATTTAGGAAGCTCTTTGCTTCGATATGGCACAAGGCCGAATGAATGGAACACCCAATGAGACTCGAACTCACTCTTACAGATTTGCAAGTCAAGCTTGCTAACCATTACACTACGTAAGGTGCCCTGGGGATTCCAAATAATCTCTGCTTAGTATTTAGCTATATCAAATAAGTCAACTAGTCACTCGTGCAGAAACAATGAATTGCCACGCCTCACGGAAACTATCCCATACATTTCCATTCTCATTTTTCTTCGACATCTTGCTATACTTTAGTCTGTAAACGAGATTAAAATGAACGAACAGACGACCATTTCTAAAAAAAGATTGTGTTGATTCTTTTTTTTTTAAGTGACATTAAGATAAATCTGTTGGATAGATGGTTGACTTGTTGGTTTTATTTCCTGTCAACCGTTGTTGGGTTATTTTTAATTAAGCCAGTTTAACAAATAAGGTATATACTTACATTAAGTACGAGAATGTTGCTTCACAAACGTTCTAGCAACGATAGAACTTATTTCCCCTCAAACAGTTATTACATACAGGGATTGGGACTTTACAGAACTATCACTCATAGTGAAAGGAGGCCTTGTTGTAATAGCCACGAAGGAGCAACTTTAAAGCCACTATATATCCAAAATTGAAGAGTCACCATATAATGCAGTTTAGTGTCATACCCAGGTCATTGCTTTAAGTGGGGGTCCTACCGGTTTTGTGATTTAGAATTTATGAGAACAGGTCTTCTCACTACAGGTCTTACTAACAATACGTACCCTCACAAACAGCAAACCATACTGACTGTCCCGATATACATACAACGGTTGAACTTTGGGTTGGCACATCCAATTGATTTTAGTTATTTTCCCAACTTTAAATAATATCGAAATATATTTAAAAAAATTAAGAACCCCTGATTTAAACTAATAACCGGTTCCCGGCATTAATGAAATTCCGAGACTAAGCCCTTACGAGCTCGTGCGAGCCGACTGAATCCTATCGCTAGATCTAACCCCTCTATAGAAGATCCAGTTAGTGGATTCTTCACTCCACCACCTGGGCAAATTCACCCCAAGAATGCATACTGTGATCGGCGTTCAAACGTAGTCAGAAAAATTCACACTAAAGAAAAGATAACTTTACATTGCAGAGTTCCAAAACTGTAGCATCACCACCGAAAAAAAACCCCCAAAAAACAAAAACAAAAATACGTGAAATCACAAGGAGGAATACTTTAAAGAGAACTAAATCACCGACTCTTTCGTTGATATCAAATTGATAGACAAAATCCTTTTTGAATTTTGGACGAATCTGTTACGGCTGTAATAATCATTATATTTGTCAATTAATATCTATTAGATTATTCATCCAAATCCTCTCTTTCACAGTCTTTCTATCTGTGAGTATTTTTCTCTAATGTATTTCCAGCTGTTAATGTGCATGAATCTACAAATATGCAACGGAGAGTCCCCGTAGTTATTAACGTGCTGAACTTCGACACCTTAGTAAGCGAGTTCGAACTCCCGTAGCGTTATTGCGTTTACTTTCGGTCTTATACCGTTAAAAATTACAAAAAGAACCTTTAACCTCGTAGCTAGAGGTTAAAAAGCGCCATTGCTGTTATTCTACAAGGATGGGATTATAGATTGTATGACAATACCCATACGGTGGGTTTGGTTGGCCATCTAGTGGTGTGGAACCCGTTGTTTCTTCTTACACCCGGTCACGTGGGCATTTTAAGAGTTGAACAAAAATAATAATAAAATAGCAACAAATTGAGGGAGGAAGGAAGAAAAGATCAAACATGAATTTAGAGACAGCAAAACGTAATAACGTGAAGTCTGGTACTTTTTTGGCTTTCTATATTTATGTGTATTATATGTGGCTATCACGAAAATCCTACAATGATACCAACGATGCTGACTCATCTCTAGTCATCATCTTCACTCCTGGACGTCCTGTTTCTGACTGTCCATCGCCTTCACTAACGCTGAGTCGCCTTCTGACTGCTCAAGACCCTTCTCGGTCTAAGTCTCTGTCCTGACGGTCCGACTCTTGCTGTCGGAGTCCCACTCCTAACTGACTAACGTCTTTCGTCCTTTCCGTCCCTTACTTCCTGCTCTTTGTGTGGTTTTTGCGCCAAAATAGACAAAGCGAAATCTCCAAATCTGACGCTGTTCAAAGATGCTGATGATAAGATCCCTTCTTTGGACATCCATCCACACACAGAGACTCATGCACATACATTCATATATATATATATATATATATATATATATATATAGTATTATTCGGTCAAGTTAACCGGAGTTGGGAGGAATTTCATCAGGACAAAAACAGTAAACCTTTAAATTTTCCTAGTAAAGAGTCCAATGTAACTGACATTATAGAGCAATAATTTCTTTAAGTAAAAACAAAACCGGTCACATTAGGATTATAAATTTATTTCCATTCTGTTATGTGTTTTTGATAAAATAAAAAAAACACGAAAAAATTAACAGGACTTCTTCAGATCTTATCCATGAGATCTGAAAAAGTCCTGTTAACTTTTTTTTCGCATTTTTTAATTTTATCAAATCATATAACAAGATGGAAATAAATTTATAATCCTAATGTGACCGGTTTTGTTTTTTCTTAAATATATATATATATATATATATATGCAAACATGAATGCAAATTATGTCACACTTGATATGCATTGAGTAAAGAAAATAAACTCAACACATATACGAAAATGTACATCATTATCAGATATACCGCCGTGAAAGAGCATCCATATCAACACCAAGGGTTTCAGTTTAAGAGACAGGGTCATATGCAATCGACATTTAACATGAATTGGAAGAAAATCTCTTGGGTTAAAAAAATAGAAAATAATTTGCTTTGTTTATTTTTCGAATGGAATATCTACCAAAAGATACAAGTATATCAACCCGAAGACTGATTAAAAAATACAATTTGCCATGAACCACGCATATAAAATGTGATAATAAAGAATATGAATTTTCCTGAATATCTGATATTACGATTAACTGCCAGAGAGTAGAATGAGACAGTAATAAGGAAGATATATTCTACAGAAAATCTGTTCTTACTATTACAAATACCATTGAACAATAAAAAATCAGAGAGTAAAATAAATTTGTTATCGAAGAAATTTATTCATATCCATATCCGATATAACAATTAAAAACAGGGATCAGTTTGAAACCACTGAGTATAATGAATCTTTTTTTAAAAGAATTAATTCTCTCGAAAGTCTACTATTATAGTAATATTTAGGACTGAACAGTCTGAAGCCAGAGTATAATAAACGCGTAATACATAAACCAATTCACATGTCTATCATTTAACAATTAGAAACTTTACTGCTCATTATGAAATAATAGAGTATAATAAACATTTATAAAGATATCAATTCTTTAGAATGTCTGCTATTACAATTAGATATAGGTTTAGACAACTGGAAGCCAGGGAATATAATAGACTTATAGGAGACAAACAAAATAACTTCATGTCCATTTGATACAGTATTTTTCAATTTGATGCTTTATTTTATAAAAAGCGCCTAGAAAGAAATATCAAGTTTCCTTAAATTTTAAAATTAAAATAACAGATGATTTTTCTATCTGAAGCCGAAGAGTACAATGAATGCTTCTTAAAGTATATGGAGTTTTCTGAACGTCTACCATTACAGGTAAAATAAAAGGCCTGTACAGTCTAAACCCAGATAGTATTACGCGCAAGGCAAATATGTCTGTTTGCGAGTTTGTGATTTGTAGGTTTTGTCAACAGGAATGCAGTCTACGGTGTACGTACGTATTTACCAATCCATCTACTCTGGCAGGATATGACACGGGATCAGCTTTTAAGCGTAGTTTGAAAGGTCTAAATTCAAAGTTTTCTTTCTCTTAGACAGGTTGCCTAAGCGAAACTAAACAGCTTAATCTGCCCTACTATTTATTCATATCTGGAGTTAGAATAATTGGATTCATACCTTTCCCACGGGTATTGGTGCTATGTGAAATGCAATTAGTCTTGTCCAGGGTTTGAAACCGTTTCACCGTATCCGTTTCCTACAACGATAACCATTAAACCACTGACACTTCCTACGGCGTATGTAAGGCTGATATTAACAACAAAACTAAAGAAAAAAAATCTATAAGAGACTAAATGCAACAGTTTCATGGAATCCATCTTGTGGACACCGTTATAGAAAAATAATTTTACAGCTGGTGGCACAAAGTCCTCTAAGCAATAACAACAGAGTTTTAGAACGAGAATCTTCCAACGAAGAAACAACATCAATTAATCTGTTATTAACTGTGAGTTTGCTAAATAGCTGAGAATGTCCGCTCCAATCAAAGTTAAGACACAAAAACCGTTTATTAAAGACAGCATAGAGTAAAACAGAACTTATTTATGAAGTGGACTTACGGCGGTAAGTCTACTTTTAATTGCATTCAGATTAACACACCTATCACCTCTCCCTCATTTAACTTTGCTTAATCAAATTGCAATGAACAGGAATTAATTACATAGAAAATAATTATTCTTTGAATACTAAAAAAACATTTTTTTTTGCTTCCCTTTCTAAAGAGCAACCGAAAGAAGATTTTAAAATGGAATTTGCTGGTTTTTGAGAATTAATGATTGGTGTACAAAGATTTCTATTTTAATGCTTGTATCTGATTTTCTCTTTCTTAGGTGCTCTTTATTGATAAAGACATGCAAAACGAACGGCGTCTGAAAAACTTAAAATTCATGAAAAATAATAATGAAATTCTCATTTGTTTTGTAGACAAATTAGACATTTCAAATCAATTGAACAGACAGTGAAATGAAAATTCACAAGCCTAGTTTGGCTAGGATTGGCCCATCAGGTTAAGAGAAGTCCATAGTTAATAAGCAAAGAAGGAAAATATATCTAATTACAAATGTAATTAATTTATCATAAATGTAATGTATCATGCATATAATTCAGTGTATATAATATATTATAAATATATATATATATATATATATATATATTGTGTATTATTCATATATTAAATTCATACATACACATACACTTATATATATATATATATTCCTTAAGCTAAATCAAAATATTTAAATCAATATCATTTTTTCCAAGTCATGAAAAAATGTAGCATATTGACCCTTGACCGAGCCGTCAAAAGAAATTTCTCTGCACAAGATGCACCTGGGTGGCAGCAATCATGACGTTGAACGGAGATGTGAGGGCTTTGAGAAATGATATATACAGATGCCCACGTGAGATACAGTCTGTCTGTCTGTCAGTCTGTCTGTCTCAGTTTGCGGCCAGGAGAAATTCGGTCTGCCACAGAGAGTGACCAGTTTGCGGCCAGGAGAAATTCGGTAAGCCACAGAGAGCACACTGTAGGCCTCCGGTTGAGGAACCCCTCATCGAAAAGCCGAAGAATGGCTAAATTAGGCCTTGATGAAAACACAGGAGAGAGGAAGTTATGGGTCAACATCGTAGTCTGTCTTCGTCTCTCTCCGTCTCCGTTTGTCTCTCTCGCACTACAGAAGCTTTGACTTCTTACAAGAGAAATAAAGACGTATATATTTTTGTAAGATGGAAGTGTGATTTCTTTATGGCTATATAACAATAGAAGATATTAATTTTAAGGGATAAACATTTTTATCAACATTTTTGACTAATAGAAATAATAATGACGTTCTGATTAGATTTGTACATATTGTAATCATTAATGGGAAACAATACATCGTAGTGAGATTTTTAATTGAGTTATCTCGTAGAATGATGTCGGCATTTTTCTGTTATGGAAATTTAGGATTAAACAAAAATAACTATCAAATGATAAATATAATTCTTCTGGAACGAAGCATCGATATCATCAAGGGACGATCCTACAAGAGGATTCATGTGAGTTCCCTGGTAGTTTTGTTTACTCTAGAAAGGTGTTACTTTTCATTCAAATTAATGAGGCGTGCTTAGCGTAACGGTTATTGTCATTGGAAATGAATCGGCAACGTGAGTACAAATCATCTTTGAAGCTGTTTGCTTTTTCACCTCGCGCTAATGCCATTCAGAAAGGCATGAATCCATCTGTTACCTACCATACTATGTGATTATAGTAGGACAGACTTGTAAGACAACCATTCTTGGAGAAGGACCAATAGTTCAAAAATAGTAATGAAATTTTTTTAATTTTAGACAACAAAGATTACCTAATTCAAAGTGCTTAAAACGAAGCTAAGTCTTCATTACAAGGAAAGTTCGAAAGAATCTAGACTGGGGCTGTAGAAAACAATGACTGTATCACTGCTGAGGGTTAAGACCACCCTAGCAATGAGTGTCCTTGATATGACATTTTGCCATCTGACAGTGAGGCACAAGCCTTGGAGATTTGGGAAATATAGAGTCCCACTTTATTGTCATTTCTCTTAGATCCACTCTCACCCAGTCCTGTCAATGAGTTAAATAGAAAAAAAACGTTGTGCAAGCAAATGACTGATGTTAAATTGTGACTGTTATATTGCACTACTTGAAACCATTTGTTCCATAATGATCTTTGATAGGCCATGTTATAGGTTGATTTCAAAACAGCATATGCAGCTGTGTTTTAAGGTAAACAAGGGGGAGCGGAAATGAATAACGTGAATTGCACCGGCAAAATGTGTGGGCGTCCAGAAATTGTATAATAACAGAAGTTTTTCGACCACGACACTCAGGTGGTCAGTCGAAGAGAGCAGTCAACAGAGAACAAGACGCATCGTCTTGGGTGCTAACCGTGAGTAGGGGACCAAGCGGCCTCCGGGTTAAGAAGCCGTCTCTGTATCAAACCTCCCATGAAAAAAACAAGGCTCTGAATATGTATTTTGTAAAGTGGGTTAAGAAGATATGGTGTCAATTATAACAGTCTTCTGTCTCTCCCTCTCTCACGCCCAACCATCATGACATTTCGAATAAAGAAGTTTATATGTTTATAAACTAGTTTTGTTGTCATATATACTTCCCGTTATACAACATATACAACTGCGTGCACAAAAAGGGCACAGGTTCATTTAAGAATGTTTTCTACAAAATGTATTTACAAATTATAAACATATGTAATATATATGTGTTGTATCGGGGTTAGGAAAAGATACACAGTGAAATAGAGTTAATTATTTATTAACTCAAGTGATACAGTACAACAAATATTATAAGTCTCACGCTGTTGGTAGTACGTCCTTCCAGAGCTATCTCTCTGCTTCTCTTTCTGCTTCTGCTTCTGCGTGCTTCCGAAACACGGTGTCTTTTATACTCCCGCGATACTGGAAGTCACGTGGTACGAGCCACTATACAACAATATGTATAAAGAGGATTTGGCATTAGATAAACCACAATAGTTGATATATCCTAAAAACAAATCAAACTTAAACTTAAACCTAAGTTGTATTTTCCATGATAAATCGGCAATAAACAAAATAGTTTTCTTCCAAACAGTCCTTAGGCACGGGTGACCGTGACACCCTTTTTAGGTGGTGATAGTGGCTGGGGAATACTCCATTGTAAGTGATATAATCAGCTTATTCAACAAGCCTAATAAGCTGGGTCTGTAGAATACACCGTTTGCATTTCTGCATATGACATTTAACAATCTTATGTTGAGGCTCCAGTATTGCTGTAACTTTTGATAATGCGGAGTACCCCTTCATTGCCATCACTTCCTGGTCCACTGTCATTTATTTTCGAATTAGTTTTACCTCTCATCAGAAACGTTTTGTCAAAGCCTACCCATTAAGAAGCATTCTGAAAGTACATACTTTTCATTAAAATGTCCTTCTATTACTAAAATGATCTGAACAGAACTGTATTGATCCGAACGTTTCACTTGAAGAAAAAATGATGTAATGTTTACTTGCGTTGCAAATACATACGGCGACCTAACCTGGAAGAGACTGTTCATATTTAACATTGCCGTAATGCACTGAGGAACGGTATGCATCCAGCTATTGTCCTTCTAGATATGAATAAATAGTATGTATAACTAGGCTCTTTAACTTTGGTAAGAGAAAGTCTAAGAGGAGGAAGACTCTGGATTCATACCCTTTTAAACTCCACGAAAAATTGACCTTGTGTCACAACTTGATCGTTGGAGAGAGGTTGGGATAATTTAAAAAAATGTTATTTTCTTTGTTTTTAGAAGTGTGGATGGACTAATGAGTGTTGACACAGAAAATAGATTCGGCAAACTGAGATCAAATTTTGGCTAATGCCTTTGCGTGCACTTTGCAGTAATTTCATTTAGAAAGAAATAAATCAACCCCACCCCAGTTAGCGATAAAATAGAAGCGCAGACCAAGCTTTTAAGCTTTGTTTGAAAGGGTCATTGTTTTTTGGGCAAATCAACCTTTGTATTGTTTTTTTTATATTGAAGTAATTATTTTTTTATCTTTTATCTTTTGCAGCAATTATATGGCTTCAAGTAAGTGATTATACTAATAATCCTTCGTGAAGAATAACTGTTTCAAGTATTTATTCGGAATATAAACACCAGCAGATGCAGTTTAGTGAGGTGACCGTAACGCCCTTTTTCGGTGGTGACAGTGGTCGGGGAAAGGGTTAGACTCAATTTTAAGTGATTTAATCAGCTTATTCAACAAGCCTAGTAAGCTGGGTCTGTAGAATACACCGTTTGCATTTCTGCATATGACATTTAATAATCTCCAGTAATGCTGCAACTTTGGATAATTCAGAGTACCCCTTCATTGCCATCACTTCTAGGTCAACTCTGACCTGGAGTGGCAGCACTTGATAGGATCCTTTCCATGGGTCAAATAGAACTTTTTGATATTTTACTGAGGGCAAACAAATAACTTAGGATAAATTGAATTGTTTGTTATTGAACTGTTTGAACATTTAACTATGTGTAAACAAATGACTGAAATTTAAATGAATTGTTACTGATAGATAGCAATTCTTGGATCCATGTAACTTTGTTGTCTTATGCTAAATGGAATTGTTTGAAATAGATCTGATTGATCATTTAACTACGATAGATAGCAATACTTGTAACAATTTAAATTTGTTGACTTATGCTAAATTTAATTGTTATAAATAGTCCTGTTTGATCCTTTAACTGTGTGTATATAAAATGTGTTTTAAAATCATCTATCTAATATATATCTAAAAACAGGATTTTGCATTAAATAACCAATATGATATAAGCCAAAACAAATCATCTAATTCAAAACTCCGCTCGCAGGATCCTCAAAATAGACTATTAAACTCCCCTTTGTAATTTCAACTCTCATTGGCTGCCGGATCCAAGACAGAAGAACTGAAAAAAATCAACAGACAGATAGTGACATACACAGAGGCAGAAAGGTATGGATAAAAAAAAAATTATGAATGAGCTTTTGAGCTTTGCTTGATAAGCAGTCAGGAAAAACAACTCTGAATTTATTACTGGGAGTGGTTTTCCTTAAAGCTGCTGGACGTTACCTGCAGCATCACTTAGGTCACTCCTGTAACGACCTGTCGATATTGGCTTTTGATCTTCCCTTGAACAACTATCGTTGCCGGTGCCCAAAAAAGACTCGATATTTGGAAAGTCTCTAGTATTCAGTACAATCTTGCTTAGAACTACAAACAGGTAAAAGTGCAGACCCACTGTTAGGCGAAACTAAAATCTACGACTTAATCTCTAGCTTCTCAATAGCATTTAATAAGATAATCCAATGTGATTGGAGGTATTAGATAGTATTAAATCCATGAACGTTTCCTCAAAATATTTATTGCCCCCTCACTGGGGCTAAGAATATGCTGTTACACCTTCAGAGTGTTAAGAAACCCCTTAATAAAAAAAGAGTGTTCTGGTATGATACTAAATAGTATCTGATGATGAGATTTGAGTTTCAGGGAATTATGGAGTATCCCTTCATTGCCTATCCTCCCACCCCCACTATCACCCGCGGAGGTGCCCGTGGTGTAATGGTTATCGTCGTAGGAAATGGACACGGCGACACGAGTTCAAATCCTGGACGAAGCTGATTGCATTTCACATAGCACTAATACCCTTGGGAAAGGTATGAATCCAATTATTCTCCCTCCAGCTATGGGTAAATAGTAGGACAGACTGGTTTTTTCAGCCTTGGTGAGGCAACTAGTCTAGGAGAAGGAAAACTCTGAATTAAAACCTGTTAAACTTTGCTTAAAAATTTGACCTTGTGTCATATCCTGCCCGGGCAGAGATGTTGGTAAATAGGATCACCAGCGGTGTTTGACTCTATAATGGGTATCATCTATGTGCAAAACAAATTTGGTCGGTGAGAGTTCCCGTTGCGTAATGGATAAAATGCTGGACTAGGGGCCTCGAATTAAGGGAGCTCGGACTCAAATCGCACTATTGCTTACTTTTTTGGACTAATATTAGTTAAGAATCTCCTTATCAATCCGCCAATAGGTTATATAGTATCACTGCTGTTCAACTACAATGACTTTGGCATTAAATAACCAATGTAGATTGATATACAAATAAACAAAAATTCAAACAAAACCCAAAGCAAAAGCCATGAGCCAAAAAAATTCTTAAAAAACATCTACACAAAACATCTAAATATGAACGTAAAAATGACGTTATTCTCTCTTCTTTCGGCATAAAATAACCCTTACCAGTTTGAAATGCTATTAAAATCAATCAATCAGTCAACCAATCAATCAATGTTAATGAAAACATCTTTAATTTGAAATCTCATACTGAAAGAGTGAAAAGACACAGGACTTTTTAAATATTTTGGATTTTATCTTTTAACGTACTACATACGATTGGCACATCATGCAGTGTAATGATCAGCAAACAAGAGAAACAAATCATAACTAAACGGTATTTGATAATAAGTCTTCTGTTCTGGAACACTGGGGAGTGTGGAGTACCCTTTCATTACCATTAATTCCAGGAAGACTCTGACTCTGAGTGGTAGTACTTGGTGGAATCCTAAATTTGTGTTAAATTGAACAGTTTGACAATTGGATTGAAATTAGTGAAACTATATATCTGAGTTTCAAATGATTTGTATCACGTTGAAATACTTGATATAGTTGCAAACAAATGATTATTAACGACAAATGAAAGCGTTATCAAAATAATTGCAAGCGCTAGGCATAATGGTTAAAGTGCTAGACTACAACCACGAAGTAAGCGAGTTCGAATTCCAGTCGCGCTATTTCTTTTACTTTCGAACTTATTCGCTTGGAAGAGGTATTCATATTTACCAACCCCTCCACTCGGACAGGATATGGCACAAGGTCAATTTTTAAGCAAAGTTTAACAGGTTTTTATCAGAGTTTTTTTTTCTCCTAGAATAGTTGCCTCACCAAGGCTGAAGAACCCTACTATTTACCCATAGCTGGAGGCAGAATAATTGGATTCATACCTTTCCCAAGGGTATTAGTGCTATGTGAAATGCAATCAGTTTTGTCCAGAATTTGAACTCGAGTCGCCGTGTTCATTTCCCACGACGATAACCATTACACCATGGGCACCTCTTTATACCTCCAGCTATGGGTTCTATAATATTATTACTTTTCTTTTTCAATTAGGGTTTTGACATTAAGTAGCCGATGAAAGTTGATATGCCATTAAATATAGAAAACAAACAAAATAATTGCAACATAACGATGAAAACATTATTATGATAGAAAATTGGAAATTTAATGACCCATAAAGAGTTAATATGCCTTTAAAAAATAAACCAAACCAAACCATAACTTGTGAGTTCGAATCTCACAGGGTTTGCCATGTTTGGCCTTGTGTCACAACTAAATAAAGTTCAATAGATAACTACAACATAAGATCAATCAAGAATGAAATAATTATCTATTTGCCTGTTTAGATTATTTGTATAAATCATTAGTGTTTTTCTACTTTCATTTTCACAAGTGCATTCTTCATTCAAATTTGATTGCAAATACTGTCAGCGCGTATTTCTGATTCAACGCTCGTTAGAGAAAGAGTTGATTGGCTGATGGAAAACTTATTTAGGCTATTAAATTAACATGATTGCCTGACTCTTTCCGCACCTGATATTTTGAACAAAAACCAAGCATATAAAATATCATAAGCAGCTCCTTATATAAGAAAATACCTTCTGTCATATTTCGATTATGCATGATTAGCAAATAATTTTAAGTGACTACAATCATCAAACATTGGATAAAAGATAACCAATTATATTCTGAGATTTAAGGATATATCACCTAAGCATTATTTTGTGCCTCTGCTGGAGAGTATAAAGCAAAGAGTAAAGCTCGGTATTTGCAGCTCACGCTAGACAATATTTATATAAGTCCGTTAATTGAAACTAAGTGATTAAAAGAAAGTTATTCACTAAGCTTAATTAGTTATGGTACAAAACTAAGAGAATGGTTCGAACTCACAGCAGTCTACAAATCTAGCTTGCAAACCGTTACACTATGTGATTGATTAAAAAGGAAATGGTCTCACAATTAATTAGAAAGCCACATTTAATCTATATCAGAATTTTAAAAAATATATTTTCATTCAAAAAACACTTTTGTATTATATAATAGAGTGAGATGCATTCGCAATCATCTCGATAACAATCCCATTTCGTATGTGTGATTGTCTGATAAAGGGAACTAACTCGATGAGTAGATATTGTACAATTTGCAATTACTATTTCGGCAACTATGTTGTCGGACAAAAATAAATTATTCTAAAAATAACCTCAACCTCAACACTTTAACATTTAAAGATAAGTGCATCATAATAATTATACCTTTTGGTTTATTATTATTGTCCTTTTCTTTTTCTCTTCTGTCATGAATTTTGTTTTTGTCATCTTTGAACTAAAATAGAAGGAAATATGTTATAATATAGCATTCAGCTTTCAACTCTTATACACTACAAATAAAACGGCAATGGATAAAAATGAACCACCATTCAGCCATGGAATTAGCTTTTAAATGAGACCTCTTCTCTTAAAGCGATGGTATTCAGAAAACCTGAAGAATTACCTGACATTTCATTGATATTGAATTCATGCTATTTTTCACTTAACGATATTGAATTCATGTTATTTTTTTTAAAAAAACGATGACAACTAAAACTTTGAAAATAGCGATGCTATTTAGAAAACCTGAAGAATTACCTGACATTCCATTGATATTGAATTCATGCTATTTTTCACTTAACGATATTGAATTCATGTTATTTAAAAAAAAAAAACGATGACAACTAAAACTTTGA
This sequence comes from Sepioteuthis lessoniana, assembly GCA_963585895.1. Classification (NCBI taxonomy): domain Eukaryota; kingdom Metazoa; phylum Mollusca; class Cephalopoda; order Myopsida; family Loliginidae; genus Sepioteuthis; species Sepioteuthis lessoniana. The sequence continues at coordinate 111,214,125 of OY757905.1, read as the reverse complement.
AAATAGCGATGCTATTTAGAAAACCTGAAGAATTACCTGACATTCCATTGATATTGAATTCATGCTATTTTTCCCATAACGTTATTTAATTCGTGCTATTTTTTACATAACGATGACAACTAAATCTTTAGTTTCAGAGTCGTCATTGGTGGCATTTAAGCAACGAGTTATAGTAGATCATCTCAGATTTTCAGATTATAATAAGCCTAAATCAATGTAATGTGAATTTGTAGATATTCTGATATCTACTTGACATAAATTTTGGGAATTTTTCACATAAGGATGATATGACTACTAAAACTTTGAAAATATTTATTTTGAGTTTCAGAATCGTCGTTGGTGGCATTTAAGCTACGAGTTATAGAAGCTCATCTCAGATTTTCAGATTATAATAAGCGTAAATCAATGTCATGTGAATTTGTAGATATTCTGATATCTACTTGACATAGATTTTGGCAATTGAAATATATTTAGAAAAGTTCTCTATGAAAAGATATATTCGCAAAAACCTCCCGAAATAAACAATAAACAGAAATAAAAATATTTCATTAAAATACGCGCCATCTGTTATCCTGGTATTCTTCCCAAACTTACTCGTTCTAGATTGCCTACAGCCAACAGGCACCTTGTTTACCAAACAGCTGCTTCATTTTCCAATTCGTTCACCATTCAATTGATAATATGCAAGCATTTACTCAGCAAAATACTACTCTCCAATTATCAAAGACATTTATTTTTATAGCGGCCGTACGTTTGATTTTTTTTTCTTTCATAGTATTTATATTCAAATCAGTGATGCGAGAGGAAAATCTCTTGAAGCAACACTAAAGAACCAATTTATAAGTTGAATCTTTTCAGTAAAGCCAGGCTCAAAATTCCCGGTACCGCTGGCTTAGAAATTCTTACATTTAATAATATTTTGATACAGAAGAAATGAAAGAGACTTTTTAACCGACCACCTATAACTTATTGTTACCACGTTTATTTCGATTTTTTTTTTGGCAATTAATTTGAACTATTAAGCATTGTAAAAGTTTCAGAAATTAGTTTTCTTTCCCCAAAGATTTTAATAAAATTCATCACGATTAGATCAAAAACGTGGTGCGATAGACAACAACTATGTGTAGTAATTACTGGGGATACGGTTACAAGACTCAGCATTCCTATCCGAGGTCACGGTTAATCACCTGAAGAAGGCCAGAGGTGAAATTTGGCCGAAAAGTAGTGAAAGAAGAAACAACAAAAAAACTTCCAAGATGAGGACAAAAAGTCCGCAATAAATAAAAAAATAATTCTCAGATTAAGAAGCCTAATCTCAAAATGATTCCAATTAAAGACGATTAGATCAGTTTTGATTCATTTTAAAAAGGGATGTTTCCACAATCCACCCTCTGACGTCAAAATTTGTTTTTGTTTGGTTCTATAGCATATCGATCATTGTAAGTTATTTTATGACAAATCCTCTTTATACATGTATATCAAATATATGATTTTTAAATATTTTGTTTAAAACATTTTTTTTTAAAGTTTGAGCTTGTTTTTTGCGTATAATTAAATGGTTTCAAGTATTGCTATGCAACTAACAATTATTATAACAATCAGTTATTTTTATACACATTTAAACAGTTGTACATGATATGTAAGAGGTTAGTTTGTCGGTAATTTCATTTTTAAATGATTAAGAATTAATTTGTTTGCTCACTAGTATTGCTTTTGTTTCTACACAGTTAATAGTTTTCAATTATTGTTATCTAACACTTATAATTATATTCAGTAATAATCATTTGTTTGCACACAGTGAAGTGGTTAAAAGTATTGGTATTTAACACAAATAATTCTTTTCATTCATTTGTACACAGTCAAATGCTTCCATGTATTGTAATGTATTTCTAACAATTCAATTAAATATCAGTCATTTGTTTACACACAGTTAAATGGTCAAAGAGTTCTATTCCAACATTTAATTTAGGATAAGTCATTTACTTGCACTCAGTTCAAATTTCAAATAGTTCTAGTTGACCCAAAGATATTAGCTACAATCATCTTGGGCTAGACTGGGCCTGGGAGCAATGGCAATGAAGGGATACTTCGCATTCCTTAAAGCTCCAAGATAGGAGCCTTACTATCAGATTGTTTTATGTCATATCCGAGACGCCCGTTGGGAGTCTCATTGGGTGCCCTATTCTAATAGTCTTGTGCCACATCTAAGCAAAAAGCTTAGTAAATTACACCTTTTTATTTATTTATTTTTCTTGCATTTCTCTCTCTTTTCCTTTTTAGATGAAAATTTTTACTCGGCATAATGAAATTCAACTAAATAAAATTTCTGCATTTTCTTAGTGTCATGTTTTTTTTTAAAATAGAGACAAAAACACGGAATGTGGTTACTGGTTAAGTTTTCAAGTGTTTCTTTGACAAATACAGTAACAATGTTCTTGGGACTAAGTCGTAAAAATTGTTGGTACTGAGACCAGACAAAAAAAGAAGGAATGCGTTCAGGTTCCATCGAACATTTATCCTTTATTACTGTTTCGGAAACGTGCTGTTTTCGCTAAGAGACAACGACCGACTTACAAGCGATTAAAAAACAATCAAAATGGAGAAGAGGATGAAAATACTTGTTAGAATTTATAGTATTGACAGAAAATTTATCTTATCTTACACAGAATGAATAAATACGTAGTTTTTTCTGGTTTAAAATATTCTCATTTTTCTTTCTTTTTTCTTTTTTTTAGAAAAGTACTAATTTATTTTGATACAAATCGAGAAATAACATTTGCATTAGTTTGTAATATATTTTTAAACTGGACATTACAGTGTTTTTTTAAATGCTAATCTATATATGTGCATGTTTCGGCAGCCGTACTAACATCAAAATGGTTTCCATCATTTAAAATTATTTATATGTATTACATGTAAAACCAAATATCATTTATCGCAGTCATTGTCTCTCTAATTTATTCTTAGAAGAAAGATTTGATGAATATCATAAATTGTATAAATGTAATTATATATATATATATATATATATATGTACACACACACACACACACACACACACACACACACACACACACACACAAAGACACACACACACACACACACACACACACACACACACACACACACATATATATATATATATATATATATATATATATATATATATATATATATATATATATATATATATGTATATATATATATAGTATTTAGGAGCACTTAACATGAAAAGAAAATAAATTAAACAAATAAATAAAAAAGTTAAATTACCGTAATTATAACTGACGGAAGAATTTTGAAAATAAAATAAATAGGTAAATAAAAAAACGGAAATTCAATAAAACGAGTTGATAACTCCTTAATCTCTTCTCTCTCCCCCTCCACCCCACATGTCTATTCTGTTTTATTTATCCATTGGATCTGAAGAGGTCCTGTAATATTTTTCTTCGGGTTTTTGGTTCACAACAGAAACTGAAAAACAGGATGGAAATAAATTTATAATCCTAAATTAACCGGTCTTTGGTTTTTTCTTTAAAGATATATATATATATATATATATATATATATATATATATATATATATATATATATATATATATATATATATATATCATTGTTTTGTTGATGACTATTAATTTATTATTTTCTATTTTATTTTAATTTTTTAAAGTTTAAATAAAAATATGTAATTTTCATTGTACATCTCTTTCCCTTGGGAAAATACGCCGACTCATGTCTTTAATCAATGTAGTTTGATCGCCTCTATAACTGGCTAGCCTCTGATATCCGTAGACGAGTTCATATACCTCGGTAGCAATATATCATCTACAACTGAACTTACCCATAGATTAAACATGGGTCACTATTGACTGGTTAATGACCATATGGAAATCTGACCTCTCTATCAAAACAAAACGTCAATTGTGAACGTCAAAAGCTGTAGCCTTGTCAGAACTGTATGACTGCACCACGCTGACTTTACCGAAACAATTAGAGAAAACGCTTAATGGAAACTAAACAAGGATGCTGCGTGCTGTTTTGAACAAATCCTGAAAGCAGCACCCAACAAAACAGCAATTGTGCGTCCACTTACCTCCTATCTCACAAACTATCCAGGTAAGATAAGCAAGACATGCTACGAGAAGTAGGGATGAACTCATAAGCGACGTTATCCAATGGACACGTGCACATGGACTTATTGTTGGTCGACCAGTAAAAACTTTCATTAATAATCTCTGTGTGAACAGTGAATACCATCAAGAGGACTTAACGAGAATAATGGCTGACAGGTATGATTGATGACAGATTGCGACACGAGGGAATCTGTTCTGTCGGCACACACTGATGATGATGGTAATGATGATGACACAGAACATCACGCGAGTAAGCAGACAACAAATGAAAAATGACGACTATAATGAAAAGAAGAGCATGAACAATCACCCTTACCCACGGAGAAATATTCTAAAACATTTTTTTTTTCTAGAGTATGATTCAGGTTCTTTAAGGGATATACATGGCCGGTGATAGGAACTCACGGGTCTGCGCCTCGAATCTATGATACACCTAATCACAATCTCTGTCTGGAGTACCCAAACTAATATATGTTAATTTTCCTGAAGCTGTAATCAAAGAAAGTATATCAACGCCCATTCTACTCTATATCAATTCTTATGAAGAAGTATTTGAAGGAAATACATTAACCCGATATCTACTATACGTAAATTTTCATAAAGTAATCCAAGAGAATTTATGAAATCCCACTCCATATATGTCAGTTCAATTTACATTAAATAGATTTCATACAATTTACATAAACCTGGCTCATTCGGCGAGGGGTGGGGTGGGGGCTTCGTGGGAAGTACGCGACAGCCCTGTTTGTATACAAAATTCTGAAATCGAAATTAATCTGTGTTTATTTATTAATTTATTCTTTTTGGTATGCTTGCAAATAAAAAATCCTTTCTTAAAAAAAAAACAACTCCCGATGAACAGCAGTTATTACGCCAGGGAAATTTTAATCCTCATAACAAAAAAAGAAAACTACGTTGTTCAAAAACAATATTCCAAAAATTTAAATCAGTTTGCGTGACGTCACTTGGAACATCAGACAGTGTATTGGAAAAATTTATTCCTTTGAAATTGATCAAATTTGGGTGCAGTCCGGTATTGTTTTGATGGCTATTAATTTATTTAGAATAAAATATTGATACCCTTTAAAGGATTCTACGAAAATAGTCATTAAGTTTATTATTTCGCGTTTTATGAAATCATTCATAAAGATCTAATCACAATTCTACATTTCTTTGTACTCGAAGGTTTTAGAATCCAATCGGCAATATTTACCTTTTATGTCCAAAAGATTGCATTGTCGTCTTTCTTGATTTTCCTGGAAAGACATTCAAATCGATTTGCTTGTTGATTACATCGTTAAGCAATGTGTCTTTCTATTGATTATAACCGGCTTTACGTCAAAGAGATGATATAATCTAGGAATGTAAAGAAATAAATACAGTGGATATAAAGGATCTGAGAGTGGGAGCAAACAGAAGATGTTGATGTAATACTCGTATATGTTAATAGACGTCAGATTAACCCACCTCATACAGATGCGCATTAGAGTGCGCGTGCACACACACACACACACACACACACACACACACACACACACACACACACACACACGCACACACACACATATATATATATATATATATATATATATATATACACACACACTTATATATGTATACATATACACACATATACACAAATATATATATATGTATACACACACACACATATATATATATGTATACGTATATATATAAGCACACACACATACACACACACAGACACACGCACATATATATATACACACATACACATATATATATGTATACATATATATACGCACAAGTATATATATATATATATATATATATATATATATATATATATATATATATAACAACAGAACCAGCAATAACAACACAAACAGAATTAATCTTCATTACAGAAATCAAATGTACTGTAACTACAAATTAGACGAACAAGAAATAACCAACATTATAAAAAAGCATTAAACCATTTAAAAAACAAAAACAAATAAAACTTATTATCTACTATACTAAAACATCAAACCTTATCTTTAATAATAACACCAACTCCGCTAAAATACACCAAAACCAAACCAACGTAGTTTATAAATTTATATGACCATTTCGAGAAAAAATAATTCTATATACAACCACTGCGTTATCTTGTCTTACTTATTACCCTTCTGAAAATAGCTCCAAAAAACAACATTTAATAATAAAACACAATAGCACAAACCAACTTACATTATCCGATGTAAGGAAAATTCTCACAGATAAAACAATAATTATATAAAAAAAATCGAAAATAAAAAATGATTACAAATCCCGGAAGCAATATGCATAAAAAAACATATATAAAATAGCATTTAACACAGGCACCAACATATTATGTATGTCTACTTACTAAAATCACTAACTCTATTAGTAAACCCTTTTTTCCAACCGAACGTTTTAAAACAAAACCCTGAAAACGTTCCATCCGACAACTTTAAAACAAAATGCTACAAATAATTAAAACAGTAAAAACTCAACACTTAACTCAAAACTACACTACTCCTGATGACGACTAAAAGTATGATCGAAAGAGCTTGGGCAGAAGATATGGGACAATTCCTTTACCATCTCGATACCGACACAAGAAAAATAACAAAGAGTCTTGAAAAAATAAAAATTAGATTAAAAATAAAATAAAAAATAATAAACAGTGTTCCGTCTTTAATAAAACTTGCTTGAATAATAACTTGCTGTCTACATATACACTATTCAAAAATATATGCATGTTCATAGAATTCTGCAACATTCACAAATGAAGACATACATATTTGCGCAAAAGGTTTCGGTCTTGCCGTTGAGCGATTCATGTAGATAGAATTTCTATCAATGATCCATATTTACCAACCCCTCCGCTCGTGAAGGATATGGCACAAGGTCAAATTTTAAGCGGAGTTTAACAGGTTTTAATTCAGAGTTTTCCCTCTCCTAGACTAGTTGCCTCACCAAGGCTGAAAACCAGTCAACCCTACTATTTACCCATAGCTGGAGGGAGAATAATTAGATTCATACCTTTCCCAAGGATATTAGTGCTATGTGAAATGCAATCAGCCTCGTCCAGGATTTGAACTCGTGTCGCCGTGTCCATTTCCCACGACGATGATCAATGCTCGGTATGCAGGTAAAGTCAGCGTTTTTATGCTGATTTACAAAGTATTCCTTATTTCCAGTCATCCTTTGCACATTTCCCAAATTTTGATTGTTTGTCAATATACAGACAAAAGGAAACACAAACACATAAGCGCGCACACACACACTCCTTCCTTATCCCTCTCTTAAACACACACACACACACACACACACACACACACACACACACACTCTCTCTCTCTCTCTCTCTCTCTCTCTCTCTCTCTCTCTCTCTCTCTCTTCCCCCACAAAGTGCTGATTTAATCCCTCAATAAAGATGTTAAATATTGCGTTTAGAAGTTATATTGTTTACATTTAACATTTATTCACATTGAGAGGCTTACCACGTACACTTTAAGATATTCTTTATCTTGCACAATCGGCCGATATTGAGAACACTTTGATGTTTTAAAAGAAACTCGCTCATTCTTGCCAAGCCGACTGGGGCTGTAGAATACACCAACTGCTTTTCTGCAAAGGGGTAACCCTCCCCACAACGAGTGTCCAGGATATGACACTAAACAATCTGATGGTAAGGTTGCAGCAATGTTTGAGATTTAGGGAATGCGGAATACCCTTTAATTGCCATTGCTCCAAGGTCCACTCTGGCTTGGAGTCCTATCTATGGGTCAAAATGAACTAAACTGTGTACTTATGCTAAACTGAATTGTTTGAAATAGAAATGTTTTGGCATCTAATCTGCGTACTTATGGTAAACTGAATTATTTGAAATGGAACTGTTTTTGCATGCTAAACTAAATTGTTTGTAATCGACCATTTTTGACATTTAACTGAGTGTAACAAAAAACTACACTTATGCTAAACTGAATTGTTTGAAATAAAACTGTTTATATGCATCAAATGGATTTGGCGTAAAATAACCTACAGTAGTTGATATGTCATGAAACCAAACCAAAAACCAAAACCATGCTCATTTATATATATATATATATATATATATATATATATATATATATATATATATATATATATATATATATATATATATAAAGATTCTGTGGTACGTGCAAAATTAAAAAAAACCATTTTTCTCGGTTTTGTGTTTATTTATCAAGTTTAGAGTGAATAAGTACCTGAATCAGGGGGAGTTTTAATTGTAAACTTGTTTTTCGAATGAAGGTAGAATCTCATGACGAAATATTTTCTTGTAATAAACAATATTCAATGAAACGCAAGGATATTTTAACTTATATGAATCGTACAAAATTAAAATTATCAGACGGAAAAAGCAGAAAAATAAGCAAAAAGAAACAAAGAAAAACGATTTATATTTCAAACTGAAATTATACATATTTAACTCTAATGACAAATTAAAAATTTAGACTGTTTTTCATTTTAGTGATGTGAAATAGTTTCTTATTCTTCTTGCTAAATTATAAAGAGCAATTTGGTCCAAAGAAAAACAGGTGTCATTTATTTTTAATAACTTTTTAAATATCAGTAAAAACATTTTAAAAATATCCCTTAAAAACATGCAAAAATATTATCTCACACACACACACACACACACACACACACACACACACACACACACACACACACACACACACACACACACACACACACACACACACACACACAAATAAATGAACAAATATAAACAAAGAAAGAAAACGAAAAGAATAATTGATTAAAAAAACAAGCAAAAACAAAACAAATAAACAAATAAAGTACCTAGAAAAATAATTGAAAAATATGTAAGGCTGAAAGAGAAAGATTGTAAAAAGAAAAGAGGAAAACGGAAGAAAAACGAGGAAGATGAAGACGTTTACAAGAATGAAAAAGAGCAAAAAATATATACTGATTATTACCAAAGTTGTAAATCCACAAAAGAACGAGAGAAAACAGAAAGAAAAAAATGACTCAAATAAAACAAAATGAAAACGCAAGACAAATAAGTGAAAAAAAAAAATCACAAAAGAAAGGAAGGAAGAAAAAAAGAAAATAAGAAAACGGAAGAAGAAGAAGAAAAACGAGAAAAATTACGAAGATTGCAAGAATGAAAAAGAATAAAAGAAAATGTCATGATTACGACCAGACTAGTTAACCAAAAAAAGAAGAAAAAAAAGCAAACAGAAAGAAAATGATAAAAAAATGAAAAATAAAAATAAAAATAAAAAAGCGACAAACAGACGAAAAAGTACGAGAAATTGAAAAAGAAAAAGAAAGGCAGTAAAGGGGACGAAAGAAAGAGGAAGACAAACAAAATTATCTTAAAAGAAAAAGATCAGATAATTCATTCCGTGCAGAAAGAGTTTTCATAGCAGATACGGTCCGATATCTGTGCCCTGTCTTCTGTGCAGGATGTTTGATAAGACAATCTGCAACTCAGTTGTTAGTGAGGAGATGGTTGGAAACAAGTATATTCTTTCACTTGGTTCCAAAAAGTCTCCGTAAAAATGTGATCACACATAGAAACATCTTTATAGTGATATATTTATAAGACTCAGAAAACATTAGAAAAGTCTGATCAAATGAGTCTTTTGAAACATCAGTGTTAACCTTATGTTAAAAAGAAATAAAACTCCTGGTTTTCAAAGTTATTCAAGTGATTTAAATAAGGTCACTATTCAGAATAGGTTTTTGTCTTTTCATAAAAAAGGAAAGACCCGCCATTTACGCATTCAGTTTCGTGGGTACAGTACCGACTACTCAGAAATTCTTTGCTAGTTTGTATCTCAGGGTGGAGATGTCTAGTACTTACTAACAACGGTTTGTAGGTGAAGTAAAGCACTGATTAAGTATCTGTATTTCGTTCCTTTTTTCACCTCATTAAATTTTACCTAAGTGTAATTATTTACTAAGCTGAATTTTGTCTGGTACAAGACCAGAAGTAAAAATCAAACTCACTTGTAACGCTCTGCTAGGTTAGTTTTCTTTGCTTTGTGGCCAGTTTTTACTTCTAAGTATTTGTTAGGCATGGGAAGAAAAAATAATTAACTTAGAAATAATTCTGTTGAGTAAAAAAATATTTTCTTTATATTAAGTTTGGTTATATTGTGTTTTATGGCATATCAAATATTCTTGTTTTTATAAGGCCGAATTGTTTTTATACATATATATTAAATATATATGATTTGATTTTGTTGAGTTTTATGGCATTTCAACCATTGTAGGTCTTTAATGCCAAATTGTTTTTATACATATATATTAAATATATATAATTTGATTTGATATGATTTATGGCATAAAAAAGCATTGTAGATTTTCTAAAGCCAAATTTTGCTTATACACATGTATTAAATATATATGAGATCGTTGAGTTGGGTTTTATGCTATATTAGCCACTATAGGTTATTTAATGTCAAATTGCGTTTATACACATCTATAAAACATATATGATTTGGTTTGGTTCATTTTTATGGCATATCAACCATTCTAGGTTTTTTAATGCAAAATTTTGTCTATAAAAAGAAGTAAATATGGATAATTTGTAAACATTTGGCCGATAACTTTTTAAAAATGTGTCTGAGCTCATAGATTAGTATAGAGTTAAATGATTTCAAGTATTTCTAACACGAATAGATGGGTTTGGTTGGGTTAAAAAAAAACAAAAAAACAAAAAAATTACCGACGCCGACTACGCTGATGACAGCGATACTGGCAAATACACCGAACCAAGCCGAAACACTACTGCATAGTTTGGAACAAGCCGCCGCTGGCATTGGCCCCCATGTCAATGCACACAAAACGGAATATATGTGCTATAATCAAACAGGCGACATCTCCACACTAGACGGAACCTCTCTGAAACTAGTAGACAAATTCACCTACCTAGAAAGCAGCGTCTCATCAACCGAAAAAGGACATCGACACGCGGCTAAAGAAGGCATGGACAGCTATCAATAGGCTATCGATCATATGGAAATCAGACCTAACCGATAAAATGAAACGCAGTTTCTTCCAGACAGCGGTCGTATCGATACTGCTGTATGGATGTACAACTTGGACGCTAACTAAACGTCTGGAGAAGAAGCTATTCGGCAATTACACAAGAATGCTGCGAGCAATATTGAACAAGTCCTGGCGGCAACACCTCACAAGGCACCAACTATACGGCCACCCGCATCCCATCACGGAAACTTTCCCAGTTAGACGAACATGACATGCAGGACACTGCTGGAGAAGCAGGGACGAGCTCATAAGTGATCTACTCCTATGGACCCCTACATATGGCCGAGCAAAAGCAGAACGACTAGCTCGAACACACATTCAGCATCTATGTGGGGATACGGATTGTAGCCCTGAAGATGTGCCAGAGGCGATAAACGATAGGGAGAAGTGGCGAGAGAGGGTCAGGGATATCTGTGCAAGCGGCATCACATGATGATAATGATGGTATATCAACACTTTTTGTTTATCTAATTCCAAATCCTCTTTATACATATACATTGAATATATGATTTATAAACACATTGGTCATAACAATTTAAAACATGCATAAGCTCATTTATTTCACGCAGCAACACCCCACAAGACACCAACTGTACGGCCACCTGCCCCCTATCACGAAAACTATTCAAGTTAGGCGAACCAGACATGCAGGACATTGCTGGAGAAGCAGAGATGAACTCATAAGAGATGTACTCTTATGGATCCCCACACATGGCCGCGCAAAAGCAGGACGACCAGCACGAACGTACATTCAGCAGCTATGTGAGGATACAGGTTGTTGTCCTGAAGACCTGCCTAGGGCGATGAACGATAGGGAGGAGTGGCGAGAGAGGGTCAAGGATATCTGTGCTGCCAGCACGATATGATGATGATGATGATGAAATAGTTCCAAGAATTTCTAACATGAATAATTCTATTTTCTATTTATGATTTGTATTGCTCCGAATTTAATTTAAAATCAATTAATTGTTTGTACACATTTAAATGGTTGTATATCATTTGTGAGTGAATGGTTTGTAATTTTATTATAAAATGAGTTAGAACTAATTTGTTTGCACACAAGTATTGTTATTGTTCCGGCATAATTAATTTTCATATCAAGTTTTACTAATACAAAGTAAGTGTTGTAAAATTTACTCTTAAAAGTCACGAAAATATAATTTGAAATAAATCAAATCTACATAAGAAGAATAATTTTATATTTAATTGTAATTGAAAGCAAGTTAGTTTTAGACGAAGCGAATTGTAATAAAGATTATGATTCCGCTCTGATAGTGTAATATATATATATATATATATATATATATATATATATATATAATTTTCTTTTTTCTTTTAGATGTGTTGGTAGATATGTATATATATATATATATATATATATATATATATATATATATATATACACACACATGTGTGAGTGTGTGTTTATGTGTCTGTGTCTATGTATGTTGTTAAGCAGCAGTCTTTCATTTAAGTCTATTTGATTAAGTAGTAAAGATACATTTTGTCAATATAATTTTATTAAGTTCTTAATAAAATTATATAGACAAAATGTATCTTTATCATTTAATCAAACATGCTTGAATATATATATATATATATATATATATATATATATATATATGGCCGTGTCCGCTGTAGGGAATACGTACCGATAAAAAAGACACATTAGGTCAAGTGGTCGCGCAATTTACCATCATTTGTTAATACGGTATCGCTTATACATGGCATGAACAAGTTGCCCAGTGGTAGAGTTTCGGCTTCTGCATACTATGTTTGTTGGTTTGATCTCCAGTGGTGGAGATTGTGGTTTGCACTGCTGATGAGACCTAATAAGGTCGAAACAGCTGTTCAGTGCTCTGTATGTCCCGTGTCGGTGTGTGCCAAATTTTCTTGTCATGGTAACTTCTAAATTAATATATCAATTCCTCCATTCATAAATATATATATATAACCACCCTTGGGCAAAAATATAAGACCACCCTTACAAACGAAGAAAAATACATTGTTTATAATTTTAAAATTATGAATATCAGATATATGAAACATTAGTTTAAGAACCATTTAACTTTAAAATAACAAGAAATTTCAATTCATTTTCATATGTATATTAGCTAAATTTTAAAATCCATTTTTGACATAAATATAAAATCACCTATAAAACCTAAAGAAAATGGACTTAATTTAATTGAAAAAATTATTATATATAGTCTATGTAATATAAATGCTATTATAACTGTAATACTCAAAATACTAAAAACATAGATGGCTTAAGGATTTAAATTATCTGAATTTGAGAAAGGCGAGATAAAAACCCTGAAAAAATCAGAAAATCTTTGGAGAAATTTCGAAGACCTTAGGATGCAGTAAAACCGTTATCACTACAATTCAAGAAAAGAATTGTTCGAGAAGTAAAGAAGAAAACTTCATCAGCATCAAAAATACTGAAATCTCTCGTGGATGCTCCTTGCATTACTAGAACTGTTAGAAGACTTTTAAACTATGAAAAGATTAAGCATAAGAAAAGAATCAATCATCCAAGGTTAACTATGATTCACAAAGAGAAACGACTGGAATATGCGCGTCAATATCAAACCATGAGTGATAAAGAATGACGAAAAGTTGTTTTCTCGGACGAAAAGAAATTCACTTTAGACAGTCCAGATAGTTTTCATATGTATTGGCACGCAAAAAAATTCCAGAAGAGAATTACTCAACAAGGCATAGTTGAGGAGGATCTACTATGATCTGAGGATGGGGAGCTACACATCTTTAGGACAATGATAATTTTTCTGTGGTCGATAAAAAGCAGCAGATTATGTGAAGATGCTAGATTATTTATCTCTCGCACAAGAAGGGCGATGTCTACGTGGAGAAGAATGGAACTTTCAGCTTGATAATGCTGCTATCTACTATGCGTCAATAACAAAGATGGACTTGCTTGAATAAAGAATAAGACTTCTTGACCACCCAGCGTGATCTTTTGACCTCAATCCTATAGAAAATTTGTGGGGATTGATTGTTGCAAAGGTTTATGAAGGAGGTCGACAGTACTTAGGAAACAAGTTGATTGTATGCGTAGCCGAATTCGAGGTTATCAAAGCTGACGGCATATCAACAAAATATCAAATAAATATGTGCCTTTATATTCTATAGTTCTGCTAATTGGTTTTATATTTTTGTCAAAACAAAATTTTAAAATTAAGCATGAATGCCAATAAAAATATAAAAATGAATTGAAATGTCTTCATATTTTAAATTTAATTGTCATTATGCTTTATCATTCATATATCTGATTTTCATAATTTAAATATTGTAAACAATATCTTTTTCTTCCTTTTGGGGGATGGTCTTATATTTTTGTCCAGGTGTGTATTTTGCGTTTCGGGTGATTATTTAAAACTGAACCTTAAAGTTACTGAAATCACAGGTAGTTTTTGGGAAGTTATAAGAAATAAAACTATATCAAGCAATAATGTACCAAGGCGATTGAGGTATATTATTAATTTTACGTAAGATGGTATATTGACATTGAAATACATCCTTGTATTGAACAAAAATCTAAAATCAATTACGAGGTTTCAATATGTTTCTACTAGTAGCGGTCGTACCCTTTCAGAAGAGCTCGAATTATTAGCGAACACCATACATGCAAGGTTATATCAGCTGTTTAAACATTAAGCTGTTAAAAAATTACAGTTCTTTTAATGCAATGTTAATTTAATTTATATTTTCGATCTTTTCTAACTCGTATATATAAATCTTTTTGTTTCATTGACGTATTAGCATATCTACGCAGGGGCGTAATAGTGTGAACAAATTATATGATAAGACGGAGATTATACAATGCTCAAGAACAGTAAATTCAAAGTTAAAGTAAAACAAATGTCATGTAGTTGTTTAGAATTATTGATAGACCTATTGATTTTTGAAGCAAAATTAATATTAAGTCTATTTGATGCATATTTGTAATTAGTGCAGATATCAAACTGTTTTGTGACGCTTAAATAAAAGCCAAAGTCATTTACGAGTTGAACACGTAGAGATTCAACTAATTTGTATATAGAAATATGATGCAATTATATATATATATATATATATATACTATAGAAAGTGCTTGATGTACCCACACATGTTCCCTGAAATACGAGAAAAGCATCCTTTGCTCAGAAGTCCAGTCTGGCCATCTGGTTCCGTATTTTCTCGTCAGGACTCTACCTTTCCTATTTATCAAGAACTGGGGATTGAAAGGTTACGTTAAGACCAATGACCTTTCTTACCCACAGAATGTTCATTCATGTTCATACTATGCTCTATAAGTGAAAAGGAACAACATTGGTTTGAATAGTAAATGAGGAAAAAAAAAACGTATTTACCCAACCCCTCCTTCACAAGCAGGATGTTATGTATGGTCATTTTTTAAAGCAGTGTATTTGAATCAAAAAATTTCTTTCTCTGGGACTAGTAGCCAAACACTCTTTTAAAAGGTATAAACTACCTTATAACCCCAGCAATGGGTTAAATTGTACGACTACTCTCATTCTACAAGGGTGGCTTTGGCATTAAAATAACCCACAACGACTGATATACCATTATACAAAGAAACCGAAATCGAAACGGACACAGATGTAGTCTAGAAGACCAGCCAGAAGCAATGGATGATAGAGAAGAATGGCAAGAATGAGTCAGGGATCTCCATGCTAGCATCGCGCCATGATGATGATGATGATGATGAAGAGTAATCCGAAGCCGAATATTTTTAGACTTTATTTTACCGTTTCCTAATGGTACCTGCATCGGAAATATAAGGTCTAAGAAGTTCGGCCCTGGGCTATCTTTAATGTGGTTTTAACCTGTGTATGTACAGTGTATGTACGTTGGGATTTATGCATGTGTATAGCTACTTAGCTAATTTGCTACTCAGCTCTCTCAAGCTATAATATAACAAAAGCAAACTATATACAATAGAATGCCATTGAGAAATCATGTCTTTTTTTCTTTTTGTTACCATAATTCATCAGGCTAACTGAGAGTGTAAGGCAAACAAGTCTCGGCAGGTTAATGCTGACATGAAGAGTAATATTTTGACTAATACCTCAAAGGGAATCGAAACAAAATAACATATATATATATATATATATATATATATATATATATATATATATATATGTTGGAGACACAAAGAAATCGTGGAAAGTACTAAGCTTCAGAGACATAGGAAAATGTGAGAGGAACAGAGCGAGATGTATAAAAGAGAAAGAAATAGGTAAGATAGGTAGGAAATAAATACAAATAAAATAAATGTAAAAAAAAAGTAAAAACGTAGAAAGACTTTTGAAAACGAATTAAGGAATAAAATATCTATGCATTTCAATTGTTAATGATGATACTTTTTAGAAATCGAACACCATTATTTTTGTTCATATTTTATATCGAAGATCAGGAAGATTAAAAAAATGACTTTCAGCGGGAATGCAGATTTTGCATTTTGTTTTACTTGTAAATTCAGTGGAAAATTCAGTTTACATTCGGCCTGAAAACTGATGTAGTCTTCATCTTTGAGCCATTTAAGCATGTTGCTCTAATAACATATTAACAATGGTGAGACATTTTACTTGATTAAAGTTATATATAAATATACTAGAGTAATGGGGATTTTTGCCATTTTGTGCATATAATGATTGAATAAACTTCAGACTGGTTGGCGGATGCTCATCTGAAGATAGTTCTAGTGAAGCTCCAAATTATAAGTGGTCTCATTTATAGAACGTAAAATTAATCTAGTATTTTATCATTGGATTATTTTTTCATTTGTTCCTCACGTTTGAGTATCGAACACTTATAATTTTGTTGATTTTGTGACCAATATATATCTTATGTAGCATTTTAAATTTATCCCTCAGTGAGTTATATATATATATATATAGTTGTGAGAGAGAGAGAGAGAGAGAGAGAGAGAGAGAGAGATAATGTGTGTGTGTGTGTGTGTGTGTTGCGTGGGGGATTCTTCTGAAGATTTTATTTTTGCAATACATACAATTTTTAGTAAATAAGCCGATATAAGGATACGAGATAACAATGATTTTTATGTTTTATCTACTAGTCAGTATTCAAGCATATTCTTGATTTAAAAAAAACATTTCAAAACGATTTGTTCTTTCACATACAGACACACATACCTGTACGCGCGTGTACACACACACACACACACACACACACACACACACACACACACACACACTCTCTCTCTCTCTCTCTCTCTCATAAATTTTTTCTCTCTCGCTTTCTCTCTCTCTCTCTCTCCCAAATATATATATATATATATATATGTCGTGACTTCAATAAGTCTCCAGACTTTTTGTACAGGTATTTATAATTGTTATAGACTCTTCAAAATTCACTATGGTATTGCTATACATCTTTTGAGATGACTGACCAATTTTTATGATATCACGTTTTAATGAACAGCTACAGCAGCAATTGCAATACACCCTACTAAAGCCTGATTGTCACAGCCGGTGAATTTCAAAAATACAATCTAGACGTGAGGACACGGTAGAAGAACGATATGCAATAAAATTCTGTTTTAAGCTTGGAAAAAATGTCACAGAAACGTATGGAATGCTTCAGACTGCTTTTCGACCATCTTGCATAAATCGAGCATCAGTTTTTGAGTGGCATAAGAGACTCAAGGAAGCACGGAGTCTGTGAGGGATGATGAGAGGTGTGGGAGAAGTAAGGAAGTCAATACACCAGAGTTGATTGGCCAAAGGGTTAGGGTTAGGGTTACTATGTTGAGGTTTTAAGGGAGTTTAGGAAGAGATTCCTTGGGAAGAGGCCAGCACTCTTCAAATCGGCTCAGTGATATTTCCACCAGGACAATGCAACCGTCCACAACTCCATCCTTGTCACAGACTATTTGAGCAAGATGGGCATCAAGACAGTTCATCAGCCTCCCCATAGTCCAGATGTTGTTCCCTGTGATTGTTAGTTATTCCCTACGCTCAGAGTCTGTCGTTGTTAGACAATTGAGGAGAAGAAAGAGGCTGTAACGAAGGTCATTGACACACTCACAGAAGAGGACATCCGGGGGTGGGGCTTACAGAAGTTGTTGGAACGGTACAACAAGTGCATTGCAGCCGAGGGAGATTACTTCGAAGGGGACTAGAGTTTCATGAGTGTGCTATCAATAAAAGTGCCCATACGAAAAAAAATTCTGGAAACTTATTTAATGATCCTCGTATATATATATATATATATATATATATATATATGTACGTGTTGTATACCGTCAATGTGGGTGTGTGCAGGTTTTCCCAGAAGTTCTGCGGATAGACTTTCAGGTTAGGACTTCGGGCAAAGGTCTTTGTGGTATATATATATATATATATATATATATATATATATATGTGTATGTGTGTGTGTGTGTATATATATATATATATATATATGTATGTGTGTGTGTGTGTGTGGTTGTGTAGTTGTGTGTATGTATGTGTTGCCTCATATATTACGTTGGTGTATTTGTATACGTATTTTACAACATTAACCTACGTTGTTAAATGATCTTCTCACGAGTTTAAAATAGCAAACAAAAACTATTTCAACAATTTTTTCTTTGAGTTAAATAGATTAACAGAAGAAAATACATATTTTTTTCTTTTCTGATTCAGGCAATAAATTCCATAAAAATCTCCACGTACATTGTAATAACTATAAAAAAAACTTCTCATCTTTGAACAATTCGTAATCTTCCATTCATAAACTGACATAATGTTACTATGAATACCAGACATGAGATCTCAGCAATTTTTTGAGTGGGAAATGAAATTCCATCCTTAGTCGCAAAGCGCTATTTGTCCTCAAGATTACATTTCTTGCATTCTTTAAAATATCCAGCAGTCTCGATACGCGAATATCATCACATGGTACATCGAATTTTGAACACGACTTTTAAAACTTGTGTGGGTTGGCTGATTCTTCGTGAAGATTGGCAATTTAGTCACTTTTACTAAAACCTACCAACAACTGCGTCGATCAAAATCAGCGCGTGTTTCGATATGACGTTGTGTCAGGACGATTTGGCGCTATTGCGTAAACATCCTCATCTCCAAGATGTGTCAAATAAATGTGACAGATAAAGCGTCGCCATCGACGAATCAAATCGCTCAGATTATTTGAGGTGACAATTAGAAAGTGCACATGTTTATGTAGTCACGTATTCTCTTTGATATCAAAGATAAACACATAAAATATATAATGTTCTTGCAAGTGTGAAAAACTGTAGTATATGCCTGTCCAGAGATAACTGAAATTTCTATATGTTCGTCTGTGTTTTCAAAACTTTTTAAAAGTGTTCTATCTGGGGAAGGTTCTAAATAGGAAAAAGAATGGAATCTTCAGATGTCCCAACAATAGGTTCTCGTTAAGGCGCTTCAATAGTTCAACATTTGTTTCCGTCATCATTCTTTAGAATTTTCTACTGCATCGGCAGGTCCTTTTTTGTTGACTATCACTAGGTCTAGTCGTCTGGACGAGATTAGATGATCCGTTTGTATCTCAAAATCCCAAAGAATTTTGTGTAACTCATTTTCTGAGACGGATTCTGTGTTATGCATATGCCATTTGTTTGTATGGTCGAATTTAAATTTCTTGCACATTTCCCAGTGGATCATCTTCCCACTCACTCATGTCTAGTATTTTCTCTTTTTCACAACATAACCTACATCTGCTATATTCTTGCGTTTTGTCTATTCTTGCTTTAACACAGTCCATGTGGCGTTATTTTGTGCGGCTATCAAAAGAGATTCAGTTTCTCTTTTAAAGTTTCTCTTTCTTAGCCATCTTCAAGTTTTCTCGTGTAAGATGACGCTTGTTTGTCGTATGAAATGTCCATGCAGTGGTTTTTCTTCCCATTTTAGTTTTCTGGTTATTTTTATTTCGTTGATGCTTGTGTTGTCTGTATTGTTTCTAGCCGCTGTAATCCGTCTTCTTTTGCGATTTTTTTTTTAATGTAGTATTCTAGTTGTTGTAGCGATGCATCGAAGGGGTCTTGAATGTTGGCAAGTCCTCTTCCACTTTTTCTTAACTGATACGGTCGGTCTATGTCAACTCCCTGATCTAAGGCCTTATTATCATTTTACTATTTTGAGAGGATTTTACATCATCATTAGCTGATGGTTTTCCACTTCGTTTAATGAATTGTATTTCTAAATTTTTAAAGTTACAAAAACTGATGGTTTTTTCAAAGGAAAAAATACTAGCCTTTGAAGTTCGATCAACAATTGAAGTAAATTGTACAAAGATGCAGAGTCAAAACTTTTTTGTTCTGTCTAGCTTGAAAAAATTTATTGTTATATTTTGGATATGTGATGATATTATCCGAAGATTTCAACCGGGTTACGTTTAGGAGAGTTTTTTAAAATTCTTTCTCTATAAAATAGTGGCTTTTCAAATGAATTTCATTATTTGGTTTCTCAACAAACATGTTGGTATATTCTTTAGTTAGGAAGAACAGCTGAAAACAAAATAAGCTTGGGTGGGGTTATTATCATTTTCCGTTTCATATATTATAGATTTACTATTATATAATATTAGCCTTTATTTGTTTGGCTACATTGTCATGCATCTGCCAAAAGAAAGGAATGAAGGATGGGTATTTTTATCATATTTCAACCTTATCATATATACCAACCCCTCCGCTCAGGCAGGATATGACACAAGGTCAATTTTTTAATCGGAGTTTAACAGGTTTGAATTCAGAGTTTTCCTTCTCCTAGACTACGTGCCTCACCAAGCCTGAAGAATTCAGTCTGACCTACTACTTACCTATAGCTGGAGGGAGAGAATAATTGGATTCATACATTTCGCAAGAGTATTAGTGCTATGTGAAATGCAATCAGTCTCGTCCAGGATTTGAACTCGTATCACTGTGTCTATTTCCTTCGACGATAACCATTACACCACGGGAAACGACAGGTAGATGATGGTGGCGTAATTTTTCAATATGACATCGAACGAAAAATCTTGGGCATTGTGGAGTGAAACTAAATCTACACTTTTAAAAACATATGCGAAACAGTAATTTACAATGGGAACGGTTTGCCATAAAAGAGATTAATTCCGAATATTTTTTTATAGTAACATAATAAATTTAACATCATCGTAAGATCATGTAA
The DNA here is from genome assembly GCA_963585895.1 of Sepioteuthis lessoniana. Lineage (NCBI taxonomy): Eukaryota > Metazoa > Mollusca > Cephalopoda > Myopsida > Loliginidae > Sepioteuthis > Sepioteuthis lessoniana. The sequence continues at coordinate 111,192,749 of OY757905.1, read as the reverse complement.
AACAACGAAAAAACACGAATTGCTGGCCGCATTCTTTTCCGATATGAATCTGTTTATATAGTTTCTGCTTTCACTTCAACGTCAATCTATATAAACTGTCAAGGTAGTTATCTCAGTTTTTTCGAGTGCTGCGATGGGGATATAAATAAACATTGAAATATTAAATTGTCCCTCACTCTTACAGTTGATCAAATGTTCATCATCATCATATAGATAATAAGATATATAGACGAGTGGTTAGCATAGTAAAACGGCAATGGTGGTGTAGAAGTTGTTATTCTGCTTCCTTTTCTCGAATAAAACTTGCTATAAGCGAAAAAGAATTACAAGAATAAAGAAAACTTTTTTTCTATTCAACATTTCTACCTTATTATCTTGCCGTTAATGAAGTCGGCTCTCATCTGTTAGAAAACGGATGTTGGTTGACACCGAAAGACTCTCTCTTTCTCTCTCTCTCTGTATATATATATATATATGGGAGAAAATAATGGATAGTAATCCGACAATTTGTGAAGAAAAATTGACAACAAGTAATCCAAATAGAAAGGGAGGATTTATAGAGAAACAAAGTCAGTCAACACTATAGCGTTTCGGTTCTGCTGAACCATCATCAGGGCAATGAGGGGTTATATTAGTGATGTTAAGTATAGATGGATGTATAAAAAATGCAAAAATATATAAAAATTTGGAAAGGTTGTATAACACGAAAAGTTGGCTGTTTATGACAAGAAAAACTGGCTGTTTGATCAATGAATCAGAGTTCGTTTCTTTAAAATACGTCACCTGACAGTAGAAACATTGAGCAGAATCAACGTTCCGCTAGTTCAACGAGAGACTCCGAATCATTCTTACTTTTCGTCTTATATATATATATATATATATATATATATATATATATATATATATATATACTTTCAACTACATGGATTTATCAGGTCAAAATAATAAAAAAAATAACTAACTCATAAATATTCACACTGAATATGTATGGCTCATGTTCGACATCTTGTAAAAAGTTAAATTCTTGTATCTTAATTTTTTTGCTAGGAAGATGGATCAATACAGTTATTCTGGGTCTATTTTCCCAATTTTCTCTTCCATCTTTTGGTTAATTTTACCTATTGGTAAATTATCCTGTGTTTAGAAAAATATTACCTATGAAAAAGAGAAATAATTCCTTCCTAATCTGATTAAACCAATGAAGAAATCCTTGTCGAAAACACCTTTTTAAAAGTTGACACATCAAATCAGTGTTCCAGGCTTGAACAGTTATATACTATAAAATTTCTAACGGTTTAGTACTGCAGCTTCTGTGAAATTTACAGAATAATGTTTAATGTATTCAAAGAAGTAGGTCTTTTTTCTAAAAATCTTTACAAATAGGCTGAACTGTTTAAAGAAATTTGAAATAGTATTCTAGTGGAAGACAGACCTGGTAGGCTCACTGTAGCGAACACACTTGAACTTATGGATTAAGTTAATGTGTTCATTTTGATGGACAATAATGTTACAATTGAAGAAATTTCTGAACATCGAGGAATTTCAGTTTGTACAGCACACAAAATTGTACATGAGGATCTTTAATTTTTTTATGTCAATTGTCTTTGGCCTCAGAAAATATTGATGCCATAGCCTCATACTGACGCAAGAACTGTGGAAACCACCAGTCAGTTTGGACGGGAACAGCTGCCACACCCACTTTACAGACCAGATCTAACTATCCCTAATTGTTTGCCCCAGTGAAAAATTTCTGTGTGTTTTCAAGTGATATTGACGTGAAGAGCATTGTGAGCAAATGGCTAAAAACTTAAAACAAAGATTTCAGTATTGATTGAATACAAATGTTTTTTTTATTGGGAAAATGTGTTTTAAAGAGATATTGTATTGAAAAATAAAGCAATCATTTTTCCGGGGGTGTTATTGCGGAATCGTAGTAAGCGAGTTCGTACTCCAGTCGCGCTATTACGTTCACTTTCGGGCAAATACCTTTGGGAAAGGTATGAACCCCCTTATCCTCCCAGCTATGAGTTAAATAGTACCACTACTGTTCTTCTAGGAGAATAGCTTGGTATTAAATAACCTACAAAGACTGATATGGCATTAAAAAAAGAAGCCAAACTAAACCTAAACTGAGTAGCTAGAAATCGAAATGTTTATATATATATAAATAGATATAAAGAAACCAAACCAAACATTTTTCCAGATTTAAATGTGAGTCAGTTTATGGCAAAATTTACCCTATTTGATAAATGATCCATGTATATTGGAATTAGTGAACGCTCGTATAATCAAAACTCTGCATATATATGCGTGTATATTCTGGTACCGGAACATTGGCATGATGGTTAGTATTCGCCAATGGCCCGGGAAACCTGGGTTCAATCCCAGGTCGTGTCATACCGAAGATTCAAAAAATGATACTTGATGCCTCCTTGCTTAACATTCAGCACTATAAGGTACGGATGAAGGGTAAAGTGGAGCAATCCAGAGAAACGAGTAGCGCCATCCCCTACACCTCAGTGTAGTAGCTATCGAAAGGTGAGCGTTTGGGTCACCCTTGACAACGGTTGCCAAATTATATTTTCTCATTCATAGATTCAAAATCTGATATGCTCGAATATATTTATGATTAATTGATTGATTAGGACGATATGTCAGACCCTCTAGGATTATGTTATGCCAAGATGTTGTACACTCATATTTATTTTGATTTGATTTAACGTCATGTTAGCTTGTCTGTTTGTATTTATAGTTAGACTTGTTTATGTCAATAGTTAAATTGTGAATGACGATCAGAATTATTTTTATATGTTCCGAGGGCCATTTTTGAAATTTTGATAGTGAATTGTTTGCAGTTGTTTGTTACTTAGTGGATTTAAGATCACTTTGAGGGGTAGGTTTGTTGGGTCAATTTTAAGTTTATGGTTACAATTCTTTTGATATAATCTCATTTCTGTCAAGAAGGATATTATGTTATTTTCAAATCCATCACTCTTGTTATTTGTGTTGTAGATACGTTTTCATAACAGGTCTGGTTTAATGCCATATCAAACTTATCGGTTATTCAATGCCAAAACCATCCTTCTAGAAGAACACTAGCGTTACTATTTAATCCATAGCTGGGGGATAAGGAGGTTCATGCCTTTCCTGCAGGTATTTGTCCGGAAGTCGATGTAATAGATAGAGTGTAGTTCGAACTCGCGTACTACGATTACGTAGTTCATCGCTTTAACCATTACACCACGAGGACACACACTTTTTATATACATATATATATATGGCCTATACACGCGATTTTATTAGAATATATCAAACGGTATAGAATGTTTAACATGCTGTGTATTTTGGTTACTTGTTTTTTGTTTAAGTAAAAAAGAATGTTTTAGTCTAGTGTGACCGATACGTAGTCGGGATAAAGTGATTTGTTCCTTTTTGGACTTTCTGAAGCCTGGTTTACATTCTCCTATGTTGGTTTTTATTCGGAAGAGTTTTTTTTATGAAAGTTGTTTGAGCAATTTTGTTACCATTTTTTTTAAATGTTTGTTTTGGTTTTCCTGTCTGTATACGTGATTTGGAATCTGTCGGGGGCCATTTTTAGTTTTGACTGCTGAATCGGCTTTGTCATTTCCTCTTATCAATTTGTTGCTTGGGATCCAGCAAAGGAAGGAATTTAAATGTGTGTTGTTGTTTCGTAGAAGTTTTTTTTTTCTTTTTGTACACGGTACTCCAGAATATACTGATTTTTAAACAGATAAATTTGATACTTAAAACATTTACAGGTACTACCACTCCCGGTTCGAGTATATCGCTGAATAAGGTCATTGGAATGGTGATCCACATTTACCAGACCTCCTGAACTAGTGCTTCAGCATTAGATTTAATTTAGTGTCATACTTAGCACACACTTATCTTTTTTTTGACGGGGGGTACCTCTCTCTGCAGGAGATGCAGTCACTGTATTCTAAGCCTCTCTGACAGGACAGCCAAATTTATTTATAAACATACTTATACCCTGTCTAGTCAGCTGGGGCTGTTGGAAAAGCCGACTGCATCTTTGGTGAGGGGTAAGATCACCCCCACAACGAGTGTGATGGATTTGACATAAAACCACCTGAAAATGAGGCTCAAGCTCTGAGGAATGTTGTGTATCCCTTTATTACCATTACTCTCAGGTCCATTCTGACCTGGAGATGTAGTACCTGATAGTGTCCCAACAATGGGTTAAATAGAAATGTGTGAAAACAAATGACTGACGTTGACTTGAATTGTTACTGTTACATAGGAATACTTGAAACCTTTTTCTGTATTCAAGCGAATGAGTAATGTTGAATAGAATTATTAGTGTTGAATAGCAATACTTAAAATCGTTTAACTGTGTGCAAAAATTGAATTATTTGTGCAAACAGTAAGTTTAGTTTTGGTTTCTTTCTTTAATGGCATATCGAACATTGTAGGTTATTTAATGCCAAAACCATTTTTCTAGAAGAACAGTAGGGGTACTATTTAACGCATAGCTCGGAGGAGAAGGGGGTTCATCCCTTTCCAAAGGGTATTTTCCGAAAGTGAACATAATAGCGTGACTGGAATTTGAACTCGCTTACTACGATTATGCAGTCTATTGCCTTAACCATTACACCGCGAGGACACCCCCGCAAACCATCGCTTCATTGTATGCAAACAAATTAGTTCTACTTCATTTAAAAATAAATTTACCGCAAAAAATATTCACTTACAAATCAAGTATGCATTATCATTAATCTGTGCAAAGAAATGAGTTCTAGCTCGCTTAAAAATGTTATTTACAGACTACTTTTTTCAAATCATACATATTTAATTTATATATTTAAAGAGATTGGCATTAAATAACCGACAATAGTTTATATGCCATAAAATCTAACCCATCAACCATATCTATATATACTTCTGGATGATCGTAGTTGTGGATATATTTGTAAACAGACAGTGTTGTGTTTAAAAAAATGTACCAAGCTTTGAGGTTCTTCATTTTCAAGAATAATACGTTTTCCCTCAGAGTAATATATAAAAAAATATATCATCCAATTTCTTTTGTAATGGCTTTTCTCTTTTGTGTTTGTTTTTATCTTCAGTAATGATGATGCCAACGAAGACATTATTCTCTCTCTTCACCCCCATATATATATATATATATATATATATATATATATATATATATATATATATATATATATATATATATATATATATAAGGCGGGAATGTTGCGTGGAGAAAATTAAGTCGAAGTTCTTTTCTCCGGTTTCCATGGCACTTATGCGACGAGCGAATCATGACGAAAGTCCACTTTGTTAAAATAAATTTCGGTATGGAAAACATCTGTTCTAGCTGTAGTTTAACCAAAGAACTTCATATTAGAATAATGTGTCAAAGAATATGTAGTTGATGGCGTTCGAAATAATTTAGCGCATATCTACTGTGACTACACTCTCGTTTTTAAGGCGCGGTTCACTAAAATGACATTGGTTTTATAAGAATGTAAATTGTTATTTCAAACTTAAATCTCTCGCCCTCTCTCTCTCTTTATATATATATATATATATATATATATATATATATATATATATATATATATATATATATATACTAAAAGTAAGCCTGAGTCATCTAAGCAAGATTGTAATTATTTGAAATCTAATTTCACAGAATTTTATTCGAAACTGAAAAAGTTTTGATTTGAATGTATTTAGAATGACCAGACAAATTTTTACTAGTATTTACTATTTTACTCAGGGAGAAGTTACCATGTTAAAATATGTATCTCATTCTTCGTTTAATTACTAGTTAGCAATGTTTACTATCTATCTATCTATCTATCTATCTATCAACTTAAATGAGTTCATAATAATAGCAATTTAGTAAAAAACCAATAGAACACTAAATACCAAACATGCAATACGAATATTAAAATATCAAAGGATAAAAATTTGCTTATAATCAAGTACAATACGAGTTTCAGAAGCAAACAATTGTTCGCATATGTAATTCCAGTCGCACATTGATAATAGCATTTCAGTATCTATCTGTCAATCTTTCTATGCAAATATATTTATATAATCTCACAGATAAACACACACACACACACACACACACATATATATTATTACATTAAATCATTACATTACACACACACACACACACACACACACACACACACACACACACACACACACACACACACACACACACATATATATATATATTATTACATTACACACACACACATACATATATATATTATTATATTAAATCATTACAACACCCCCCACATATATATATATATTTATTATTACATTAAATTATTACATTACACACACATACATATATATATATTATTATATTAAATCATTAAAACCCCCCCATATATATATATATATATATATATATATATATATATATATATATATATATATATATATATATATATATATATATAATTACATTTACTACAGATGTAACAAATTCAAAACTGATATATCATTAAATTTAAAATATATATACCATAACAAATCCCCGCCCCCACAAAAGTACCTAGCAATACCCTCTCACTTATTAAAAACTGCACTTGTATAAGCCATTTAGCAATGGTTTATTCTCGCGATATAGAAATGTATTATACTAACTTTAATAAATATTGAATAATAAAAAGATCATTTTTTTCAGTTTTTAAATTCCTTATAGCTTTTCTTTTAATTTTAGAAGTTGCCTATTATTTGTCTTATGTATACTAGTTATTTTTTTGCAAAGAACTTATGAAGCGATTGATTCTATCGATAAACTTTTCAATTTAGATATATTTGAACATGGTTATATTAAAATTAGTTTCATTTATTATAATTGTTTCCGTCTATGCAGTGTAGCCTGGCATGTAATTAAATGTCACGATTCATAATTGATGTAGACCCAGGTTGGTACCACGAAAATACAACTCAGAACACGGTATAAGTTTAAAGATATATTGAAATAACAATATACAGAGAAACGTGGTGGCGTAAGCGAGGTTTACTTGTCAGTCAAATTACGGTAATGCATCCAATCTCTTCGAGAGTACTTGGTTCTCGATTAATATAGAATCTGAAAAAGTCCATGAATGGGTTGGTAAAGGTCCCATAACAATAATGTTATTAGTGTGTGTGTGTGTGTGTGTGTGTGTGTGTGCAGTTATAAAATACAGAGGGTGACGAAAATGTGAACAGCAGTATATAGTGGTGTATAATTCAAAAGATTAAGAAAAAATGTAATTATAAAGTATTCAAAATTTGGCTTCGTTATTGACTTACGGATAAACTGGTTTATTATAAATCGTGCGACCGAAAAGGAATATAATAAGAAAATAAAATGATTTTGTTTTATTAAACTTGATGTTATATTGGCTGACAAAATGCAGGTTTTTGCTGAATAGTTCGTATTACCGATTGTATATTTTTGTATAAAATTCACCTATTATAACAGGACTGATTGTTTCAGGCTCAATCCGGTGAACTGTCATTTGAAATCGTGTCTTAACATGCTCAAGTCTGCTCCATTACGTAACTTTTTATTTTATTTTCAATTTTTATTTTATTTTTCCCTTGAAGAGTGTAAGCAGTTTACATTTTAACAAGCCTTACGTTTAAACCTTCAGCTTTGGAGCTGCTTTCAGAATAGACCAATAGTTCTATGTAATTTGTTTAATACTGACTGTTTTATGTCCCAAATATAAAAAAAATGAACCGGTGTCATATGTTTTACGCACCCAGTACTGCTTGGTAATTGATGTTAGAGTAGCAGTGTGTTTGCTCTGTGCTTAAAGGGGTGTCTACTAAGGAACAAAAGAAGTAACGATTATCTTCATAGGAAATGAATTTGGTGACCCGAGTACAAATCGCAGATGTTGCCATTTGTAACTATTTCGAACTAATTACGGACATTGGCATTGTGGTTAGTGTTCGCCAATGGCCCTGGAGACCTGGGTTCAATCTCCAGGTCGAGTCATACCAAAGACTCAAAAAATGGTACTTGATGCTACCTTGCTTAACACTCAGCATTATAAGGTATATATCAAAGGTAAAGTGGAGCAATCCAGGGAGAGGAGTAGCGCCCTCCCCTACACCTTGGTGTAGTAGCTATCGAAAAGGGAGCTTTTGGGTCACCCTCGACTACGGTCGCTAACTTTACTTACTTATTTTAGTAAAGGTATGAATCCCTCTAATCCCTCAAGCTAGGAATAAATAGTTGGATAGACAGATTTCTTTAGGTTTGGTACCTTTATTTAATGGCATATCAAACTTTGTAGGTTATTTAATGCCAAAGCTATTCTCCTAGAAGAACAGTAGTGGTACTATTTAACCCATAGCTGGGAGGATAAGGGAGTTCATACCTTTCCAAAAGGTATTTGCCCGAAAGTGAACTTAATAGCACGACTGGAGTACGAACTCACTTACTGCGATTCCGAAGTCCATCGCTTTAACCATTGCACTATTAGGACACCCTCTTTAGCCTTGAGAAAATCACTAGTTTAAGAGAAGAAAAACACTGAATTCAAACCAGCTGTTCTCTGCCTAAAAACAGACCTCCAGTCATATCCCGATCGTATCTGAGGTGTTGGGTAAATACCAACTAAGGAAAAACCGGTGTTGCAATCAGTATACCGTACCAAAAATAACTTAGGGACGAGTAAATTCAGTACGACCAGCTAGAACCTATATACAACAGCTCTGTGCCGATACAGGATGTAGACGTAAAGAGAAACTGGGAGCAATGGACGATAGAGTGGGATGGCAGGAGAGGGTCACGGAGATCTGAGCTGGCGGCGTGAGATGATGATGATGATGATTATAAGTCTTTAAAAAAATTTCTCAATTTAGACAATTGATTGAGTACAATATTCTTACTCTAATTTGAAGTGTACTTTATTATATTCAGTAATTATCAACTTTGATAGAAATATTCTCATACTGCAAAACAAAAACACAAACAAGAAAAAAAACTGCCAGAGACGAACAAAAAAGATTCGCCCTGTCGGCTGACGGTAAAAGGAGCTGCCCGTGGTGTAATGGTTATCGTCGTAGGGAAATGGAGGCGGTGACACGAGTTCAAATCCTGGATGAGGCTGATTGCATTTCACATAGCACTAATACCCTTGGGAAAAGTATGAATCCAATTATTCTCCCTCCAGCTATCGGTAAATAGTAGGGCTGACTGGGTTCTTCAGCCTTGGTGAGGCAACTAGTCTGGGAAACTCTGAATTCAAACCAGTTAAACTCCACTTAAAAATTGACCTTGTGTCATATCCTGCCCGAGCGGAGGGGTTGGGTAAATATTGATATACCTGGGAAAAATCCTAGGGAAAAAAATCTTATGAAACTCCACGGAAAGGTAATTATAGATGTAAACAATTCATTTATATCTAGACATAAAATAACTTAAGATGGGTGAATATGCTTTTAAAATCAATCAATCAGTTAATCAATTGACCAGTCATAAAAAAAGATGGAATTATCGTCATAAAATCTTGAAAAATCCTGAATCAAAAACAAAAGAACCGAGAGAATTTGAAAAAAAAAATAGAAATAAAAAAAAATAACAAAGAAATATGATATAATATCGAACGATAAAAGACAGAAACAAGAATATTAGTGAAAAAAATTCATGTTCACATATCGGCAGTTCTTACAAGTCTTATTCAGTATTTTTTGATATTTTCTGTTTTTAGATTCGACTTTAAACTGACTTCAGTATAAAATAACCCCAACAAGAGTTGGCATGTCTTCAAAACTAAAGAGATATTTGTTTAACCATTGATTTATGAAATAACCCAAGAGATGACATGCTGTAAAATCATTTAACCATATATTTAACCATCGATTCATGGCCCTCATAATTCATCCCCCGTGACATGCTGCATTGTGTCAGACGAACTAAAGTTTATTAATCATTCACTAAATTTACTTTGACGCAAGTCCAGAATTATTAACCACTCTTTTGGAATCGAACTCACTCACAATGTTCTGCGAGCCAACCTTGCTAAAAATTATACGAGCGGAGGCTAAATTTTTACTCGGCTTAGTTTAGTTTTAGAAAGTAGTATCAAGCAGACAGTAGGTTTCAAATTCACTAGAATAGACTACTAGCTTAACCATTGCATCAAGTAAGACATTCTCATATTAATTAGTCGTTTTTTTTTTTTGGTTTAATACATCAACTCTTGTGGTTTATTCAATGCCAAATCCTTTTTGTATATGTGATTTTATGTGACTTGTTGTTTGGTTGGGTAGTTATTTTGCTTAAAGATAGATGAAACATTTGTAGTTTATTTAATGCTAAATCTTGTTTTCTGTATATATGATTTGTAAGCAAATAGTGTGAATTTTTGGAGCGCAAGACAAAAGTTAGCGGAGAACTTGGGACAATTAGACCTATGCTTTTTATATAAATCCTTTTCGTTGACGTGTCCTATATTTTAATATTCATTAACTTAGCATACTCAAATTCAGTTATTGTCCAGTCGGCTAGGGCTGTAGAATACATCGACTGTTTCTCAGCAGGGGGGGTAAGTCCCCCACCAACGAATGTCCTGATATGACACTAAACAATCTGAGAGTGAGGTTCCAGTAATGCTGGAGCTTTGGGGAATGCGGACCACCCCTTCGTTACCGTCGCTCCCTGGTCCACTCTGGCCCAGAGTGGTGGCACTTGTTAGGGTCCTATCTAAGAGTCAAATACAACTAAACTGCGTACTTATGCTAAACTTAATTACTCGGAATACAACTATTTGGATATTCAAATTGCGTTCTTATGCTAAACTGAATTGTTCAAATTAGATCTGTTTTGACATTTAACTGTGTGTAAACAAAATCAATACTTATACTTAACTGAATTGTTTGAAATAAAAGTGTTTATTTGTATGAAAATGGATTTGGCATTTAATAATCTACAAAGGTTGATATGCCATAAAACACAAACAAACAAACAAACAAGCAAGTCAAGTAAAGTTAAGATATATCAGTTGAGCGTGCATAAGCAAGGCCATAGTTTCTAGTGATGATTTTGATTTAATTATGTTCTCTAATTCGTTTTGGTTGTGATATAAATCTACGCACCATTGAACGCATCCTTGGGTTTTCTTATCATACGAGCGATATCTGGAATATAATGAACTTAAAGGAACTATATTCAAACAATTTCTTTGAGGACAAAAACCAACATTGTATACAAAAGAAAAAATGAATGCAACTTTCAATTTTGCCTTATTTAGACATGCATTTTTTGTATAAAGAAATCTTGACTCAGACATTTTACTTTAGATTGTAATCTTTCGTAAATTTCCTCTTCAAATCAAACACTAATATAGACAACAATAGAGCAGATTAAGATTTTGATATTGCAAGCAAGTATGAAAAGACTTTACGTGAAAAACATTTTATAAACCTCATTATCACCAATTGCATTTTAATCTCTATTGAGAATGATACTGAAGCAGAGAGAGGAGGAGAGGAAGGATATTTGCTAAAAAATGAATTATAATTTATAAGGAGGTACCCGTGGAGTAATGGTTATCGTCGTAGGAAATGGACACGGCGACACGAGTTCAAATACTGGACGAGACTGATTGTATTTCACATAGCACTAATACCCTTGGGAAAGGTATGAATCCAATTATTCTCACTCCAGCTATGGGTAAATAGTAGGGCAGACTGATTTTCAGCCTTGGTAAGGCAACTAGTAGAAGGAAAACTTTTAATTCAAACCTGTTAAACTCCGTTTAAAAAATTGTCTTTGTGTCATATCCTGCCCGAGCGGAGGGGTTGGTAAATAAGATGAGGTTGAAATATGGTAGAAATATCCATCCTTTATTTCCTACTTTAGGCAGATGCATGACAATTTAACCAAACAAACAAAGGCTAATATTACATAATAGTAAATCCATAATATATGAAACGGAAAATGATAATAAACCCTCCCTAAGTTCATTTTGTTTTCAGCTGTTCTTCCTGACTAAAGAATATACCAACATGTTTGTTTAGAAACCAAATAATGAAATTCATTTGAAAAGCCACTATTTTATAGAGAAAGAATAAAAAAAACAAAACAAAAAAAAAAACAAACTCCTAAACGTAACCCGGTTGAAATCTTCGGATAATATCATCACATATCCAAAATATAACAATAAATTTTTTCAAGCTAGACAGAACAAAAAAGTTTTGACTCTGCATCTTTGTACAATTTACTTCAATTGTTGATCGAACTTCAAAGGCTAGTATTTTTTCCTTTGAAAAAACCATCAGTTTTTGTAACTTTAAAAATTTAGAAATACAATTCATTAAACGAAGTGGAAAACCATCAGCTAATGATGATGTAAAAACTTCTACAAATAGAAAAATGATAATAATAATTTATAAATTGTTGTTTTCTATTCATTATAATTTCATTTGTTTCTTATCGTAATTCATGGGAGGTTTATAGCAATATTAAATTCTAGGTATCAACCACATAAATTCTATGATCTTTGGAAATAAAAAAAAAAACGATTCGAATAACAATATTTTTTGTTTAAATAATTAATGAAGGGGCACGAGAATCTGTATCTTGGTTGCCCTTCAGAGGAGAAGTAGAGACCATCCAGACTCGAGCATTATTAATATCTGCCAGAATACCTAGAAGAGTCCCGGAGACTTGAGGAGACTTGCTGTCACTCGAACTCCAGTGAAAGACCATCAGTTAACGCTGGTGTGGAAAACTCTCAAGGAGTAACAAAAATAAAAATGGAAAAAGAATTGGAGACTTTTATGCAAAAAATAAGAATATATAGTTAGGATAAAAGAATGGAATTTGGCATGGAAAAGTGTTCTCTGCGAATTCTGAGAAGTGGAAGAAAACATATTACAGAAAGAAATACAGCTTTCAAATCAGGAAAGAATTTGATCACCCAGAGAAAAGGAAACCTTCAAGTTCTTATGAATATTGAAACCGGGCACAATAAAAGAAGTGGAAATGAAAAAAAAAAGAGTATCTCAGACAAACAAAAAATCTTCATGAAACCAAGCTCAGCAGCAGAAACCTCATCGAAGGGATAATCACTTGGACCGTCCCCCCGGGAAAAATAAAAACTATAAAACATGAAAAAAAAACTATAAAACATGAAGGTAACGGTGATACCAATTGTATCTGGTACGCTTGAGACGATCTCCAAAGGCTTGGTAAAGATGCTGAAAAGAGTTGGAAATTGATGGACAAGAAGAGACCATTGAAATTACTGCATTACTCAGATGGACCAGAATACTGAGAAGAGTTCTGTTGACCTCTGGAAACTTGCTGTTAACTTAGACTCCAGAGAAAGACCATCAACTAACACTGGTGAGAAAACCTCGCAAGGACTAATGAGGTGATATGGGAATTAAAAGTTTAAAAAAGGGTTTTCAAAAAAATCCGAAAAATCCGTTTTCACTTTTCCTTTTTTTATGTATACAATTTCCATGTTTCATAGTCTGAAACAAGATTTTTCTACATATTTTGAATCACTTTTAGTTTTGGTGGTGTGTCCTCGTTGTGTAATTGTTAAATCGCTGGACTGCGGAATCGTAGTAAGCATATTCGAAATCCAGTCACGCTATTACGTTCACTTTCGATCAAATACCCTTGGAAAATGTGTCAACCCTCTTATCTTTCCAAATATGGGTAAAATAGAACCACTAAAATTATTCTAGAAGGATATATCTGGCATTAAATGATATACAAAGGTTGATATGCCTTTAAACAAACCACATTATCAGTATTACAAGCTTTAATATTTTTACATGCACTCGAAGTAATATGTGTTATTGCATCGTAATTTCTTAGCTGCAACTCTTTACTTATTTCTCTTATTTGCATTTATTTAATCTGGAAATTAGAAGTGTTTATTTTACAACTTCAAGATGGCTATTATTTGACTATGAGTAAACTTAATCTAGAAGGAAACATCAATGATGTTTCATTTTTGAAGAAAATTGTATGATGCTGGCAATATTGATAGTAAGCTATCATATTATATGATTCATTCCAAACTTAGCACACGTTGACTGTACACTGAGACTTACAGGGTGAATAACAAACCCTTCAGCCATTTCCTTCAAAATTAAATTTATGTGTAAAGTTTAAATGGAATTTACTTGTCAACTCCCCAGGGGCGTCCCCAAGGCATAACCTGTCCTCACATAGCAATTTATAATGGTACTCTTAATAAAAACAATTGCATTATGTTAGGGTTTAAATTTCCATTATATCAGTGAAATTATTAATAAATGTATTTACCAAAATAAAGTATATATAGTCTTATATTGAAATTTCTTCTGGTAACTTACAAAAACTCAAATAACATTGTTGGTGGAAATAAAAAAATAGTTTTCGTTTAATGTGTAAAATCTAATTTAATTTCTATTTCGTTTGAATTATGAGAAAAGTTAGCGTGGTGGGAAGAGTATGAGCAAAGGTGGGATTGATCAGTTGGGGGTGATCATTTCAGAGTAACTCAGATAGCAATAGAAAAAAGAAAGAAAGAAAGAAAAAAGAGCGAAAGAAAAAAGAAAGAACGAAAGAAAAAAGAATGAAGGCAATAAAGAAAGAAAGAGAGTAAACAGAAGAAAAGAAAGAAAGAAAGAAAGAAAGAAGAGCAAAAGAAAGAAAGAAAGAAAGAAAGAAAGAAAAAGTGCAAAAGAAAAAGAAAGAAAGAAAGGAAAAAGAATGAAAGAAAGAAAAAGTGCAAAAGAAAAAGAAAGAAAGAAAGGAAAAAGAATGAAAGAAAGAAAGAAAGAAAGAAAGAATAACAAGAGAAAGAAAGAAAGAAAGACAAAGAGCAAAAGAAAAAGAAAGAAAGGAAGAAAGAAAAAGAGCAAAAGAAAAAGAAAGAAAGAAAGAAAGAAAGATAGAAAGAGGAGCAAAAGAAAAATGAAAGAAAAAAAGAAAAAGTGCAAAAGAAAGAAAGAAAGAAAGAAAGAAAGGCATATATCTAAACTTTGATTGGTGGCAAACGAAATGTTAATACATGCTGTGAAATGTTGTACACGGAATCGTTTCGTAATTGCTTCATTAATGATACAGCAGAGAACTGAAACCATTTCAGCCTCAAAACAACTAAAATTGATGCGAAAACGTTAGAGGAAAAGAAGACTTGCTTCCACATGATCCTTCAAATGATTAGCAGAAGTTCTCTTGTATAAACCGAGTAATAATAACAATATAGATTAATAAGTACTTACTTTACGAGACAAATTGTATTGATGGGCAATTATTTAGTCATTCGTGAATCAATGCAGTGAATTAACTTTGTCAAGTATCTATTTTGAAGCATTAAATACACCAGTTTTATCTGCTTATACGTAAAATCCGCGATTGTCCCCGGGGCAAATATCTGAAAAATAAAAAAGTGTATATATGAATATATATATATATACATATTACACAGTTCAATATATAAGAATAATCAATTAACTCATTTTGGTCATTAAGCAAAGTAACATTTTATTAAAATCAATTACCTCTCGTAGAAATATAACTTTTAAGTTAAACAGGCACTTTACAGACGGAATGACAGAGTAATATGAATGATCTGTTTATGTAAAATTAATTTATGCATTCAACAAATGCTACCTACATTATAGTTGGGCCATTAGATAATGAAAATGGAGGTGCCCGTGGTGTAATGGTTATCGTTGTAGGAAATGGACACGGTGACACGAGTTCAAATCCTGGACGAGAGTAATTGCATTTCACATAGCACTAATGCCCTTGGGAAAGATATGAATCCAATTATTCTCCCTCCAGCTATGTGTAAATAGTAGGTTCTTCAGCGTTGGTGAGACAACTAGTCTAGGAGAAGGAAAACTCTGAATTCAAACCTGTTAAACTTCGCTTAAAAATTGACCTTGTGTCACATCCTGCCGGAGCGGAGGGGTTGGTAAATAGGATTAGATAATGAAAAAAAAGAAAAAAAGAAAAAGAAAATTGACCGTAATAGTTAGTTCCCATGACTTCTGTAAAAAAAAAAAGTTTCCCCAATGGCATGGTTTGATCAGTGTGCTTTATTTAACGGCATATCAACTCCTTATTGGTCAGCTAATAACGAAATTTCATGCGTTTACAAATGTTTTCTTCTAATGAAAACCTTTTTCTACCATTCATTTCAAACCTATTTGATAATACTTTTCTTTTTTTCAATGATAATAATTTGTTGGCATATTGACGTCTTCAAGGGCTTCTCTCTATTTCTAATAATATAAGCGCTGGACTGCGGAATCGTAAAAGCGAGTTCGAACTCCAGTCGCGCTATAACTTTCACTTTCGGGCAAATACCCTTGGGAAAGTTATGAACCCTGCTTATCCTTCCAGCTATGTGTTAAATAGTACCACTACTGTTCTTCAAGGAGAATATCATTGGCATGAAATAACCTACAAAGGTTGATATGCCATTAAATAAAGAAACCAATTCTAATAATTTATACCCAATTATAAGGTTTTAAAGATCTGTGCCGATGTAGTATTAATGATTTGTTTGCAAACAGTTATATTTCTTCAACAAAAATAAGATTTTGATCTTCTCAACGTCCATTTCCTTCCATTTTACATATTAATAATCTTATTGTTAGTTCTTCAAGATTAGTGTGCATTTTTTTACTTGTCTAGCATTCTTTGATTCAACCCAAGAGGTTCTGGAGATTATGATGATCATTCTAATGTTTTGATTTTATTGTCCCTTAACCATATCAGGTTGTTTTTATTTTTTGCCATGTGTAGAATTTATTTTTCTTAATGGAAGCAATGAGTTAAATATGTCAACAGATTCACTATGAATCAGAGAACACCGAAGGAATCTGGAGCCGTCTACTCTAAGCTATGTTCACTATAAATAATGCAGTAACCGAAATGAATTAACAATTGGAACAAATAAAAATACTTTAAATACAGATTATCGTAAACCTTAATAGAGGTGACTTAAAAACATTCTTAGAATTTTTCTTTATCAATAATGACCGTTTTACATCTCGAATTTAGTAAGTTTGCGACTGTAATCGAGTGCGACCAGAAGGCTCCCTTTTAAATAGCTACTACACCGAGGTGTAGGGAAGGGAACTTCTCCTTTACTTGGATTGCTCCACTTTATCCTTGATAGGTATTTTATATTGCTGAGTGTTAAGCAATGAGGTATAAAGTACCATGTTTAAAGTCTTTGGTATGACATGACCTAGGATTGAAATCAGGTCTCCCGGATCATTGGCGAACTCTCCTACCCACTAGGCCAATGAGCCAGTATGGACAAATCCAGCTACTTATGATGATATAATCACTTTCTCATGTAAGTGTAACTGAATTCGCATTCTTTCATCCGGTGAATTAGATATTTGGCCAGTGCCGAAGTCTATTGTATGAAACAGAAATTTTAACTGGTGTAACATGGCATTACCTTTTTTATGTATACGAACACAACTCCTACATCACGAACAGGTCATTGAATAAGTGGAGTAAATCTGATTCGAATTCAGAGTTTTCTAGACTGTCTGCTTTACCAAGGTTAAAGAACCCGGTCAACCCCACTATTTACCAATAGCTAAAGGGAAGAACATGGATTTTTGCCTTTCTAAAGGCCATTAGCGTGAAGTGAAGAGCAGCAGCCTTGTCCTGTTTTTGAATTCCGGTTGACGGATTCCATTTCCTACAGTGATAACTGTTACGCTAATCACGCCTCTTAATGGCTCTTTTCGTACGAGTATAATGCAATAATGCTTGCCTTATGTACATCTAGTCTGATTTCTCAAAAGAAAACTAATATTGTTTTTGCCTTACGTATCATCGGCTTTGCAGTAGATTTTATTTCATCAGTCTTTGTAGAGAATACTTTATTGTTTATATAGCTTGTTTTTGCGATTCATTAATTATATATAGCTATAACCACACACACACACACACACACACACACACACACACACACACACACACACACACACACACACACACACAACTATATATATATATATATAGGTATGATACATCTCGATGACGAGGCCGTTTGCATTTTTTATTGAATTAATAGCCTTAGAGACAGCTGTCTTCCCTCCTGATATGGGTAAATAGTTGGGTATAATTAAAGTTGGCGACCATAGTCGAGGGTGACCCTGAGGCTCCCTTTTCAATACCTACTAAACCGAGGTGTAAAAGAGGGCGCTACTTCATTTCCAGGATTGCTTCACTTCACCCTTTATTCTATCCTTGTAATGCTGAGTGTTAAGCAAAGTGGCATCAAGTATAATTTTTTGAGTCTTTGGTATGACTCGACCTGGGATTGAACCCAGTCTCCAGGACCACTGGCGAACACTCTACTCATTCAACCGGTCTAAAAGAAAAAAAAAACTTTGAATTAAAACTCTGTAACTCCGCTAAAAAATGACCACATATGCCGGTTTCTGTAGTTATACAAACTATCAATCAAAAGTATATGGCCACCCTCCTCACAAAAAGTTTTATAATTAAAATAAATTAAGCACAACGATGAGTTTATTCATTATACTAAATATAAGTCTTTCTGAGTCACATTAAACACAAATAAATTTTTAAAAATCTCCTTGAACTTTTGATTCATTAAAATGACATCTTTTAGCTATTATCAGTTCTTTAGAGATTCTCGGTATTCTTTCTACCAAAGACCGGACGTAGACTGATGAAAGATCTGCTCAGCTTTTCTGTAAGAGTTGCTTGAGGTGAGCCGCCTTTATGGCTTGTTTAGCTCTGATTTATCGGTCAAGTTCATCCCAATCCAGTTCAATGGGATTTAAGTCCGCTGATAGTGCTTGCTAAGGCATCAGTTGAAGGATGTACTGTTCCTCTTTGCTTTTAATATACCGCTGGCAGAGTTTATGAGTATGCTATTGGTAATTATCTTGCATGAGTAGAACTATTTGACGAACTACAAACTGAGTTCCAGACGCAGCAGTATGCTGTGATATCCGGTCTGATTCAATTTGTCCTTCACCAGGGTAAAATACCCGACTTTTCAATTGGTAAATGCCTCTCACACCACAACCGAGCCTCCTCAATTCTTTACGCTTTGTGTGATACAGTGGGTGGTAAGTCTTTCACCAACCCTTCGCCACATATAGACCCTCTTATTTGAACAAAAGATTTCGAACTTTGATTCGTCAGTTGAGGGGACTTTATTTTTGTAATCTATTGTCGAGTCTTTGAGTGCCTTTGTCTACTGAAACATTTTGACATTGTTTTGCTTCCTCAACATTGATTTTTTGACAGTAATTCTGCACTATAGTCCAGCTTCACAGTCTTCTGACAGTGGATGTTGACATATTTTTTCACAGCATTGGTTCTGTTTTGCAGTGATGTTTGGAGCAGTCAGCCTTCTGTCATGCAAGTTGGTGACTTTGAAGTAAATGTCATCAACTGTTGTTGCCGCATTTGGTCCACCAGCGCAAATTTTGGCCTTCTTTGTTCCGTTTCCTGATGTCTCCTAACTATAATCTACTGAAGTTATGGGAATTTTGATTTTAGTTCTAAAGAAGAAAAACGCCATCAAATCAATATTTCAAAAGATATCTGGTTATACTAAGTTGGTTGGTTTCTTTGTTTAATGGCATATCAACATTTGTAGATTATTTAATGCCAATATCTTTCAAGAAAAAAACAAAATTCGGTTGTTGCTTCATATCAATGGTCTTAGCAGGATGGCAATATATTTGTAATCGTAATGTAACCGAATTTATTTTTTTTAGAAAGTACACACACACACACACACACACACACACACACACACACACACACACACACACACACACACATATATATATATATATATATATATATATATATATATATATATGATAACTGTATATAATTTATGCTGCATACGTAGCCACATCTATCAGTCCTATTAGAAAATTATTCTCCAATGCTGGTTTTTGAAAGTAATCCCACCTAACCTTGTCACTGTCTATCTTACGCTCTCTCTGTCTCCCTCTGCCTCTCTGTCTCTCTGCCTCTCTCTCTATATATATAGATTAACTATATGCATAATATTACTATATATGATGAATAAAAATAATTTATAATTATATATGATATAATAACTATATATAGGTATGGGGGCGTCCACATCGGATAGAAGCTACTCTGCAGGACTGTGCCACCCAAGTAAGAACACACACACACACAAACACACACATATATGTATATATATATATATATATATATATATATATATATATATATATATATATTCTTGTAGCTTAACCTTTAATATCTGATCTAAGAAATTTCGCATATTCCTAATTCATTTAACAACGAACGAACGAGATTTCTAAATAACTCTCTATCGTGTATAATATATCTCAAATGAAAACAAATATAGAAATGTTCGGAAGTTTGAGTTCTATTTTTGTAATTCTATTTAGTAGTTCTGTTTTAGTAGATTGCAAGAATAAATGCTTGCCTAAAGATATTGCTATCATAAAAGAATATATAATTGCGAAGAAAAAGCTTGGCAGAGAGAAAATGTAATTTGAACTTCATTGATTTACATTAATGAAAAACCGAAAATGAATAAGCTTTGCTGATGCGTTTTTTTTTTTTTTTTTTATCTTGGGTCTGTGCCAACAAGTCCCATTTTACTGAATCATCAGTCATTTTCTCAACGCTGTTTCTTGGAGAAGTAAATCAGAACCGACTTTTAGAACTTTGTAATAAATAGAAAATATGCCGAAGGAAAAAATGTATCTGATAAAAACAAAAATGGGATTGCCTTATAATAATAGGCTATTCTGGGTGATTATTTTTCTTACAAATATTATGCATAAAAAAGCAAAAAAAGCAAAAACAAAAAAACAAAAAAAAAAAAGCAACAAAGAAAACAACAAAAAACCAAAACAAAATTTTTGCATATATTTCTGTCAACAAAATCATTATCAGTTCTCTTATCTTTTTTTAAATATAAATTCTTTAGTTATTTTTACTTTTTTTTTTTTTAGTTTTGCTTTCTTTTTTTTATTTTATTGTTTTCTGTTGATTCTGATATGCCACTTTTTCCATTCATTTATTTTTTTTTCATTCATTTATTCGTTTTAGTAAGCCGTTCCTAAACATAGGGTGTCTATTTACCATATAACATATTTGTTTGATGCATGAAAGGAAAAATGCAGTGTTCCAATGGAAACACAACAAATAAAATACTTGAGATTTGAATAAAAGCTAAGATCCCTCGATATGTAATAAAAAAAGAACTTAGCGATGGCTTGCTTGATCGTATATATCTTGTTACCTGGCAATTATTTACATGTTTCAAACTATATGTTGCTGTAGTTCAATTAAAAAAGAAAAAAAAAACTATCACTCCCTTTTTGGGTCTTATCTACCTGTGAAGTAGTTTGCATTTGATATAATTGCATGTAGAAATATATATAGGAAAACACACACACACACACACACACACACACACACACACACACACACACACACACAAAATAAGAAAAAGCAAAAATAAAACACCTAAGTTAAAAAACTGTACAAAAATGTATGGCGTCAAAATCACTTAATTAATCATAGTATAATTAAAGAAATAATAATAAACACAGTCTTTGTTTATATATATCTTATGAACAGAAAATTATTTACAGTTTGAAAACTAGCGGTTTTTTTTATATTTGGTTTTGTTTCTTTACTAAATGGCATGTCAGACTTCGTGGGTTATTTAAAGCTAAACATATCCTTGTAGAATGATAGTAATCGTACTATTTTATTTTGGCGGAGGTTCATACTTTTCGCAAGGGTATTAGAGCGGAAATGAACATAACAATGTGACTAGAGCTCAAACTCGCTTACATGGAGGCTTTAGACATCATGTCCCTTGATGATTTTTCAGATAAGTGTTTTCTCTATGTTCTTAATGTTAGAATTTATATCTAACATTTCTTTCCTTCGTTCTTTCTTGTCCATTATATTAATCTCTACACAAACTAAATGTAACACCATACAAAAGAAGTCAATCAATATTAATAATACACCCCCCCCGCAAAAAAACAACAATATTCCTGTCTTTGAAGCTAACGAAGACATGTAACAGTGTTCTAACTTACCAAGGATCCATATTAGCATTAGTAAATCCGTGATGTTCTAACACTGAATAAACTGAAGGAATAAGATAAGCTCAGTCACCCATACAAAAAATGTATTACATGTATAATATACATAGAAATAGTAGTGAAAGAAAGAATAAACAATTGTGTCTAAACAGCTAGAAATTTACTTGTAGGGTGACGAACATAAAAAAAAGTTTACTTAAGATGAATTAAAATAACCACGTGGTTTTACCATTCAATGCAACGTCTGACACACGACTTTTCTTTTACATCAACCAGAATGCTCGAGAATGGTTTTCTGTGACTACATGAGACACCAAATGGATACACCCATTCCGTAAGAGAGATAATTATTCATTGTCTTACTACACCAGCGAGATCTTGCTTGCTTTTTTGCGTACTATAAAGAACTAACGAGCAGAAGACTATATTCTTTAAATTAGTCTATTAGTGCAAGAGAAGTGGCCATCACAGATCAATATAAAGTAAAAAAAAAATGTTCTCTTCTTGTCAAGAGCGTTGTAATTCTGTAATTCTTAATATATAAGAATGTAACTATAACCTTTAATTCTTTTAGAATGTCTTCTGAGAAATGCCAGTTACGTTTATTTAGTGAACACAAAGATTTTCTTACACAAACTTATATGAACCATAAATTTCAAAAGCTACATTTATTTTTTGGTGATTTAAATATAACTGACGATACTTGTTCTTTGCTGATGCTGAATGTGTTGAAGATCTTGAAAATGTTTCATCACGTTCTATGGGAGGGAGAGTCTGATGTGCTGGACAGCGACATCGTAGTCACGTTATTACGTTTATTTTTGGCTAATAACCTTAAGAGTGGTATAATCTCACTTAACCCACTTCTATGGGCTTTTAATTGTTCCCCTACACTTCATTTTCCAAATATGACATGGGCATTAAATAACCCACAAAAGTTGATATATCATTAAAAAGAAAGAAACCAAATATAAGTGGAATAACGATTACTATCATAGAAATTAGATTGGGCAGGACAATATCGTATCTTGAGCGAAGCTATTTGCCTTTCAGTTCGAGTTAAGGCCTTTGAGAAATTTATGTATCGATCTTTTACACTTACCAACTATGGAAATAGAGTAGAGAAGATACAAAACACTGGAATGAAATAAAATCAAAACAACCTATCAAAACAATACTTATTATAAAAGAAACTTAACACAGCGAAGGTTCACATGCCACCTGAAGAGGACTGAAATGTCCGAAAAACGTGTAGCGCAAAACTTAATGAAATAGTAATAAAAATACCTAAATACTGAACTTAAAATCATTTACCTACGTATTAATATGTATATATATATACATACATACATACAGAGAGAGAGAGAGAGAGAGAGAGAGAGAGAGAGAGAGAGAGAGAGAGAGAGAGAGAGAGAGAAATGATTTTTCTTTGTTTTTGTATTTTCCAAAACACTTGTTTCGCCATTTTCAAGTCCCGACGAAGGTTTATTGAAACTGAAACATTTTAACGTCAACTCTCTTTCTAATAAATTCATCACATTTGGATTAATTTATTTCGACATTTTTCTCCATTACTTCCATTAAATATTGTCACGTGGTCCGCCACTGAGAGGAGAGAGGCAAGATCAATTTCCCCTACCCCTACGTGTTTGAACTAACAGGCCCCAAAGATTGACCGTTAAAAGAGGATAAGGAATGTAGGTCAACTCCTCAGCCTGTCTGTTGAACGAAGTAACGAATCCAAGTTGGAAATACAGGTCAAGCTATCTGCACCCCATGACCCCAAGTTGGTTCGACAGAGAAGGGGATATAGAGGTCATTATAGTAGTCCGAATGAGTAGCATGACAGGTAGAGGAGGAAGAAGAAAGAAGCTAAAGGACTGGGTGAAGCCTTAGCGCTGGAAGTCGTGCCGTTTTCGTCAGAGGAAACAGGGAAAAAACATTTCAGGTTTTAGGACGGAGGTCGCCGTGAAAGGACGTGCTGATCTGATGCCAAAACTCCGGGCGAAGAAGCGAAATAGAGTTCTTGGACAGGAGATAACCGATGCCTTCAAGCCGAGCGCTACAGAATCCCGCTAGCCCGTAAAAGGAAAGAAATCTCAGAAGAAACCCATCGAAAAAGCTAAGTAAACTTTAAAACCGTTTTCTTCCTCCATCCTTTCTAAGCATGGCAATTATATGCCCTTTCTCTCTCAATTTAAAGAAAGAAGCATATAAAGAATTATATGCATTAAGAAAAGAAGAGAAATAGAATGAAAAGATTCATTTCATAAACTGTGAACGTATGAGTGGATTTTGCTACCTTTTCAAGGTTCAAGAGAAAAGAAAGAGAAATACAAAGAAAAGAAAAAAAGAAGAAAGAAAGACGTTTATGTTGGATACTGTTTTCCGGGGAAATATAGCCGGCTAGCTCCAATAAATATTTGTTTGGACCTCGACTATTAAAATTTTGCTTATATTTTGAATGTCCCCTCGTTAAAATTTATACGTTAAGTTATTTACCCAGCGAGTTGCCTTCGTTTGCATGTATATCTTTTTCAGCTTCATTCGCTCCAATTTATTCTCGCTAAAGGTCCTATTCGCCTTTAAAAAAACATTAAACGGAAAATCGGAATTGTCGACTACAGTAAAGAATAATTTTTCATTTCAACCTAGAGGCCCATATCTTCCGTTATCCTGGGGGTGGTAGGAAGACAAAGTGGCCTGGTGGGTGTGTATGTAACGTGCAATTTGGAAACCCCCTTGCCAACGGCGGTCAGTCTAGCCCCAAATTAACCCCCACATTATCTGCCAGTTCCCATATGCCCGAAAAAGGAATCTTAACTAGGACTTATTTTGCGTGGGATCAAGTGCCAGACTGTCCCGACGTCACACGTGCGTACAATAAACTCTCGTCATGAGATTAATATTCTATGCACCGTCACAATATATATATATATATATATATATATATATATATATATAATATATATATATAACAGGTTTGGTGGAATACTGCGGATTGTTTCTTTTATAAAATCTTCATGTGAAGACATTCAAGTCTTCTTACTAGTCTTCTTATATCTGGGTCACTTTGGTAAAAAACTGGCTCCAAATAAATATAAACCACTCCTAATAAATAGAACTAAAACTCAGTGCGACAAATGATCTAACACAACCCCCTAAGATGACCTGCAAAATGGTCGAAAGCACTTGAGCTAATATGGGGTACTTTCCTTACCAACTTGAGCCAGATATAAGAAGACTAGTGAGAAGACATGAACGTCTTCACTTTTTTAGATTTAAAAAAAGAAACAATCCGATGTATACAACCAAATATGTTTGATTATGATTTGCTGCCTAAGTATACAACCTCCCATATATATATATATATATATATATATATTAGATATTTGTCGCCAACCACAGGACACCAACTATAAGTGGAATTTACTAGGTTTGAATTCAGAGGTTTCCTTCTTGACTAGGTGGCGTGCTATGTTTAAAAAACTCACTTTGCACTATAATTTACTACTATTTGGTGGGAGACTAGCATGATGCATGCCTATTCCAAAGCTATTAACTATTATCTAAAATGTAAACGGCCTAGTCCATGATTTGAATTCAGGTCGTCGTGTTTATTTCCTTCGATAAAATTTTCATACCACGAATGCAGCCCATTTATATATATATATATATATACTTTTTTTATATAAAAATAAAAAGTTACAAAACCACTTCTTTGGTGGCATTATAAATTTATTTCTAGTCGTGATGACCAACATCACATGTTACGCGAAAGAAAATTTTAATTGGGTGTTATTGGTCTAATTAGTTTAGTCTCTGCGAGACCGATGTTCAATCCCAGGTCGAGTCATACTAAATACTTTAAAAATGGTACTTGGTATCTACTTGCTTAACACTCAGCTTATATGGTACGTATCAAGGGTAAAGAGGAGCAATCCTCTAAGCCTCGGTGTAGTAGCTATTGAAAAGTGAGTCTTCTGGTCACCCTCGACTACGGTCGCCAACTTTCCTCTTTACTTTATATTGCTTCCAGCAAGAATATGATTTGAAAAAAATATTTTTAATTAAAATAATTTCTTAATCAGAATATGTTTTGAAATATTTTTTTTCACAGTTTTTAATCAAGAAAAATTCTTACGGTGGAGATGTTTCATCTATTATTTGTTATCTATACAATATTTATACATTCCTTAAAAAAAACAAAACCTTTACCTCTAAATCAAATACCACTGAAAATTTAAAAAAAAAAAGAACTAATTCCGGAAAAACAAAATAGTGTCGGGAAACTTATCTAAAATTATAGATAAAATATGCTTTCATACTTACATGTGTGTGTGTGTGTGTGTGTGATCCTTCTTATACTTATATATATATATATATATATATATATACGTTTGTATATGGCAGTTTTTGTACACGCATTTCTTTTATCCTTTTATATAGATAAATTCATACAATGATCGCTGTGCAAACAGTTGCGTTATTACCAACGGAGCTTTCAACCAAGTACAATTCTGGGTTTAGGCATGGTTTCGTAGTCGAAACATCATTACCAAAATTGCCCCTGCAATATCCCATGATACCACTAGTCTTTGTTGGTTATTCGTTACCTGTGGAAAGATGTGGGAATGCTATTTCCATGCTATTGCAGTTAGGCCCTTATTCTGGATATTTTTCATTCAAATTCCCTTCTGTCTAATAGTTAAAGCTCAAAGTAGGCGGAGATTGAGTGTGTAATAAATCCTCTGCGTTCGACCTAAATCGGAAATATATTTGTTTTTCAGTCATTTCTGACACTTTTTCTCATTGATTTACATATTTTTCATATTTATACGTCCAGTTGATTTTTTTTCTCAAAAGTGACCGTTAACGGAAACGATCCGTAAATTATCGATTATCTATATATATATTTATATATCAATCTAAACTTATCCAAAAAATCTTTATTATAGTTATTATATATTTTTCTTATATATATATATATATATATATCTGTGTGTGTGTGTGTGTGTAAGAAAGATGGAATAAACCTGATGGCATAAAAAGTTAGAATCAAATATCTGTTCGGATGAAGGATTTTAATAAAAATTATACTGTCCTGATGATATTCACACATGGCATAATTATATATAACAAACCTGTAATATAACAATAACAGGTGACATAATTCAAATGTGTGCATATATATATATATATATATATATATATATATATATATATATATATATATATATAAGTATTTGTCGGTGTTTAAATTGAGATCTGGATCCATAAAACAATTTTCTTGAGTAGGAGGATATCAGCTACTTCAAAATGTTTAGGGTTTGCTCCAACTAGAAAATGGAATCAAAGTAAACAAGTCACTTAGTGAAAGATCTTTATACATCATACTTTGGAAAAAAATTGGTTTATGTTGCCATGAAATACTTTTATCAACATTTAAAAGGAAATGAAAGAAATCTAAATACCGCAACATATGTAATATATATTTTCTCAGATCATATTTAAACACACATGTAGGTACGTATGTCTCTTTTTTTCTCTTTCTTTCTCTCTCCCTCCTTATATATATATATATATATATATATATATATATATATATATATATATTGAGAGAGAGAGAGAGAGAGAGAGAGAGAGAGGGAGAGATTGGGAGTATCAAACGAACGTTTTATTTCCTCGGGAGATTCATATTTTGTGTGGGTTTCATGAATAAGGTTAGAAAACGCAGTCATGTTGATACACTGATTTCTTTTAATTTATATTATGTCTGTAAGCTTAGAGATATTTAGTAAAATTTCACATTCTTTCTTTCTTTCTTTCTTTCTTTCTTTCTTCGTATATATATACATATATGTGTGTGTGTGTGTGTATCTGTATGTGTGCGCGCATATCTCTGTTTATGTGCATGTATATTTGTCTTTATAGTGTGTGTACGTGTTTGTGCATCTCTACGTGCGTTAGTGTGTGTATTATCCCCACTAGCGGATGCAATATGTGATTTAAAGTCAGCTTAACGGGCTTGCTTCCAAGAAGGGACCACTCTGGTTTGCCCGAGTAAAAATACTGTACAATACCGGCAAAATACTCTTTTAAAGTGGTGTTTTGGGCGTCAAGCATTAAACAATACTATTAAATTATATATAGAAAGCAAGTGATGCCTGAGGGAAAATATTCTTGGACTTCACTTATTAAGTGTACTTTTATGTGTTAGTGTTTGTTTGTGTAAATGTGTGTTTTATTACAATAATAATGTTACTAATTCAGATCACATAATCTCGACCAGACAACCAGACCTCTTGATGGTCAAGAAAAAAGAGAACCTACCAAGTCGTGGACTATGTCGTTCCGGCAGATAAGAAAGTGTAAAATCAAAGAAAGCGAAAAGAGAGATAAATACATACACTTTGCTAGAGAACTATAAAAATTATGGGACATGAAACTGACGGTGATATCAATCGCAGTTGGTGTACTTACGACAATTTCCAAAAGATTGGTAAAGGAACTGAAAGACCTGGAAATAAGAAGACAAGTGAAAACCATCCAGACAACAGCATTATTAAAATCGACCAGAATACTGAGAAAACTTAAGACGACTTGCTGTCACTCAAACTCCAGTGATAAACCATCAGCGAACGCTTGTGTGAAAAACTCTCAAAGGAATAAATGATAATAATATGCAGCTATTTTGCGCTAGCAATATAAGACTAGACGCAACTGGGTGGAAAAGGAGATCCACTGGGAATTGTGCAAGAAATTGAAATTTGATCATTCAAATAAGTGATATATGCATGACCCAGAATCAATCCTAGACATTGAGACGCATAAAACTTTTATTAATATTTTGAGATGCAAATGATCTAATCTCGGCCATTCCACCAGCCTTAGGAATAGTTAACCAAAAAAAAAAAAAAAAAGAAAAAAAAAAGAAAAGAGAACCTGCCGAATAGTGGACTTTGACATCATGAAAGGCCACTGAATAAAATTAAAAGAAAGGGAAAAAAGAAAAAAACGTATGTAGACCTTGCTAGCTATCGAAAAAAAAAATATTAGAACTTGAGAGTGACGGTGATACCAGTTGAATTAGTGCGCTTGGAACAATTGTCAAAGGATAGGTAATGGGACCGGTAGATTTGGGGATTAGAAAACATGTTGAAACATCCAAACTACAGAATTATTATGATCAGCCAGAATACAGAGACATAAGGAGGTCTCTCAAAGGAATAAAATAATAATAATGATAATATGTACAACTCAACATCAGTCCTTTTGAATGATACACAGAAACTTCTCGGGATTTTGACCTCCATAATATGCAGCTAATTTGCGCAAACAATATGAGACTAGACACAACGGAGTGGAGAAGGAGATCCACTGGGAATTGTGCAAGAAATTGAAATTTGATCATTCCAATAAGTGGTATATGCATGACCCAGAATCTATCCTACAGAACGAGACGGACAAATTTTTTAATGGTATTTTGGGATACAAACGGATCACCATATCACGGCCAGATGACCAGATCTTATAATAATAAACAACAACAAAAAAAGAGAACTCGAAAAATTGTGGAATTTGATGTCCCGGTTGACCACATAGTAAAATTAAAAGAAAGCGAAAAGAAGACTAAATACGTCGACCTTACTAGGGAATTTAAAAAAAAACATACTGTGGGATACGAAAGTGACGATGATACCAATTGTGAGTGGTGCTCTTAGTACAGTTACGAAAGGATTAATAAAGAGACGGAAGGACTTGTAAATAAGAGGACAAGTGGAGACCATCCAAAATACTGCATTATTTAGATCGGACAGAATATTGAACTCGGTCCTGGAGTCTTGAAGAGACTTGCTGCTACTCAAACTCCTGTAAAAAACCGTCAGTTGATGTGAAAAACTCACAAAGAGTAAATAATAATACTAATCATAGTGACAGTGATACCAATTGGAATTGGTGCTCTTGGTACAGTCACCAAAGAATTGTTACAAGGTCTGGAAAAATTGAAAATAAGAGGACGAGTGGAGAATACACAAACTACAGCACTCTTGAGATCGGCCAGAATACTGAGAAGAGTTCTGGAGAACTGAGGAGACTTGCTGTCACTCAAACTCCAGTGAGAAACTTAAGGCAAACGCTGGCGTGAAAACCTCGAAAATGAGTAAATAATAATAATAATAATAATAATAAAACTGATGATGATAGACAAGCTCTTACTCTTGAGAGATGTCATAGACAGAATATATAAGTAAAAAAGGAAAGAGTCGACTCGCTAACTTTGAGGGTTATATAAGTTTAACAATTCAAAAACTCAAGAAATACACTAAAAAGAGCAAAGAAAGACTACTTATAGCAGCCAGTCAAAGCAATAGTAATATAAGTTCAAGCAGAAAAACATAAGAAATAAAAATAAACAATAAAAAAAACCCCAGAAATGTGGAGAAAAAGTACTGTATGGATATTTCAAGCGGTAAACTGGCGATATTGCTTGCAAGAAGACCTGTACATTCCTAAAAAAGGGAAATCTCTTTTTATGTAATTGATTGTTTCGTCTCTTATCATCATAACCTACACTTGCTATTTTGTCGCTCACACCAGCGTTAGCTATCGGGCTTTCACTTGAGTCTAAATTAGAGCATATCTCGTCATGTTTACAGAAATCTTTTGAGTAATTCAGCCAATATTCACAATGTTTTGGTCGGAGGAACTCGTTTATTCCTTCATTTCCAATTCCTTCAGGCATTTTTCCAAGACTTTTGGGAACTGATCGCAGGACACGAAATACCATTGGTTTCACTATCATCAGTATGTTCCACAGCTTTTAATTTTTTGCACAATTCTCAGTGGATCTTTCCGATCCGTCCGTTTCTAGTCTTGTACTCCTTAAGTGTCAATTTGCTGCATTCGCATATTATATGATTAAAAGTTTCATTTCTGTCTCCACATAACCTATACATTCTATTCTGTTGTTTATTTTTAAGTTTTGCTTTAATAATCCTTATGGCTTCGATTTATGCCGCTATTAACAGAGATTTTCTTTCTTTCTTTCTTTCTTTCTTTCTTTAGGTTTCTCTTTCTTAATCATATCCAGGTCTTCCTGTGCGCAATCATTCCAGTTTGTTGCTTGAAATATTCATGCAGTTGTTTTTTTTCCTCATTTCTTTTTCTAGTTTTTGTTGTTTTCCTGTTTTCACTTGTTCTACTATTGCCGTTACTAGCCAGCAACTGCAAAGTAAGTAGTCATTCTTTTCTGTTTTTAATGTATTTCTCGTGTCATTATTATTATTATTATTATTATTATTATTATTATTTGAAACGTTACCCCCTACCCCCCACATTATCTCAGTCTTCTAACCATTCCACTTCTTACGCCGGCCGGTGATCAACTAGTGGTTCGAGGGGGTAACGCACATTTCTCTACCTACACAAGAATACGATCGAGGGAAACAGGAGAAAACAAAACAGACGAACAAACACGAACAAAGCTTGGGGTTACCAAGAGCAGAGGAAGGTATGCAACACTACATGCATGTGCATTCCTGATAGCAGATATGGACTAACGCTAGCGTGGGTTACTAGCGAAAATTCCACAATGCTACTGGAATCAGGCATCTTGAGACTCTTCTTCACTGGACCCTATCTTGTCTCCTCGCCTCTCTGCTCGGTGTTTGGTGTTGACTGCCCCTCCGTGGATCCACGCCAACTTCTCTGTTCGCCTCTCTCTTGTCCAGTCTCCACTGCCTTCTCTCTGCTCTCCAGCCACCAACTCCTCCGTGGTCTCCAGCCGCAAACTGCCTTCTGCTGCTTGCCTCTCTGCTCTCCAGCCACCAACTCCTCCGTGGTCTCCTATCCAACTACCAACTGCCTCTCCTGGGTCGCGTCGTCAACTCTCATTCGCGTCCCCTTACCACTTCCGGATACGGCGAGATTTCAGGTCCAAGAATCCTTTGTCTGGTTTCGTGCCAAAACAGACTCGTCTGCTTTGGCGGCCTACCCCCATAGTGCTACAATTATTTGTTCTCTTTTCAGAGGTTTTTACACCAGCGTTAGCTGATGACTTTTCACTGGTGTTTGCGGGACAACAAGTCCCGTCAAGGCTCCAGGACTCTTTCAGTATTCTAGCTGATCTCAATAATACAGTAGTTTGGATGGTCTCCACTCGTCCCGTTATTTCCAAGTCCTCCAGTTCTTGTACTAATCCTTTGGTGACTGTACAAAGTGCACCAATTACAATTGATTTAATCGTCACTTAAATGGTCTACAACTTTTCCAATTACCTAGCAAGGTCGAGGTACTTATCCTACTTTTCACATTCTTTCAATATCACTCTGTGGTCCGCTGGGACAGCAAAGTCCATAATTCTGCAAGTTCTCCTTTTTTTTTTGTTGATCATGATAAGATCTGGTCGTCTGGCCGAGATTTGGTGATCTATTTGTATCTCAAAATCCCACAGGAGTTTGTACATTTCATTCTCTTAGACTGATTCTGGGTTGTGCATATGCCATTCATTTGTTCGTATAGTCAAACTTCAACTTCTTGCACAATTATCAGTCGATCACCTTGCCCATCCAGTCGTGCCTAGTCTTATATTCTTTCTGTGCTAAATTTCTGCATTCGCTTATTATGTGATTCATCGATTATTATTATTATTATTATTATTATTATTATTATTATTATTATTATTATTATTATTATCAATAATAATAACAATAATTTGTTATCATTGATAAATATTAAAAGATTTCCAAATTCCAATTCTTCGTGTACACCTAATAAAAATATGGCTTGAAAGATTATTTGTGTTTTTTGTAATCATGTGTATAGGCTGGTAAATTTTATTGCAAACTCTAACAATTTTGAAGTAAGTGATTCTGTTTTTTTAACATTTCAAAGAAAACTTATATAGTCAGATGTTTTGATTTTTCTTATGAAAATAAACATGAATATCTGGATATATTTATACATTAAAATGTTCTTTAATGTTAATGTAAAACATTTGGTCTCCATCCCTAAATGTAACGAAACAAAAACAACTTTTGGTAGAAAATAAATTCCAAATGATTGAAAAAAGAAGCAAAATGAAATATTTCGGTTATTTTGGCGTGCCAAGAGACAAGCTTAATTTCGTAACTTTTTTTTAATAAATGCGATCACCTCCTCTCTCTATTTTATTTATCATTTCTCTTCTCTTGCTCTCCACACTCTTTCTCTGTCTGTTTTTCTGTCTCCCTCCCTCTTGCTCTTTCTTTCTTTCTTTCTTTCTCTGTTGCTCTCTCTCTCTCTCTCTCTCTCTCTCTCTCTTTATATATATATATATATATATTCTAGTGTGCAGGAAAGTTTTCCATCCAAGCATCGAAACTCACATGCCCTTTTACATTTTCATCCTACACGTAGCTCATTGATTCTCAAACTTCTTTAACAATTCGAAAAAATATACTGTTTGAAAAAAAAATGTAATTTCTTTCTTGTTTTCACCTCTTGAATATACTAGTGTCATTGAATTAATTAAGTTGATTTTGCCGAAAGATTTTGCTAGAGGAAGCATTGTTTTGAGTTGCAATTTTTTTCAGGAAATCAATAATCACGGTGCGTTTGTCCCAGATAATTGTCAACATGAATTTCTTTATTGACCATTGCACTCGGAACGTTTTCTTTATCGGTAAGTCATCATTTCAACTCCAAAGACTGTCCTTTCGACTCAGGCTCCTTGTAGAAAACCGATATTTAAGTCATTTCTAAATATTTTTTGTGTAAAACACGTTTCTCTGTATTCATCATTCATTTTTCCATGGATTTCACAGAGTTTGCAGTTTTCAGTCATTAAAAATCTGATAACACACCAGTGTTCAATTCTGGATATTATGTTTGATTTGTGGCCATTTTGAATAGAGTGAAAAAAAAGTTGCTTTCTTTTTGTGAATTTAGAATAATTTTGCTTCAAAACAATTAGAAATAATGTGGAAAACATTTGTGGAAAAATTCTAAAAAAATATTATTTTGTTTTAATTTTTACCCAACCCACTAAATCCACACACACACACACACACACACTGAACATATATATATATATAGATATATATAATCGCCACTTAACTATTCTTTATCAAATAATTAACATGCAATTAATTATTTAATGCAATTTCTTATTAATTCATTAATACATAATTGTGTGGCTTTAAATATTCAAAATACTAATTATTTACACTACCTTGGAAGCAGTGTCTCATCGACCGAGACAAACATCGACATGTGACTAACAAAGGCGTGGACAGCTATCAATAGGCTATAGGTCATATGGAAATCAGACCTGACCGATAAAATGAAACGCAGTTTCTTCCAGGCAGCGATCGTGTCGATACTGTTATATGGATGCACTACTTAGACGCTAACTAAATGGCTGGAGAAAAAGCTTGACGGCAACTACACAAAAATGCTGCGAGCAATATTGAACAGGTCCGGGAGGCAACACCCCACTAAGCAGCAGCTATACGGCCACCTACCACCCATCACGAAAACTATCCAAATTAGACGAACCAGACATGCAGGAAACTGCTGGAGAAGTAGGGTGAGCTCATAAGTGATGTACTTCTGTGGACCCCTTCACATGGCCGAGCGAAAGTTGGGCGACCAGCTCGAACCTACATACAGCAGCTCTTTAAGGATACGGGGTGTATCCATGAGGACCTACCGGAAGTGATGAACGATAGATGGAGGTGGCGAGAATGGGTCAGGGATATCCGTGCCGATGGCACGACATCATGATGACGATGATTTTATACTAACTATTCCTATTTGATATTAATCATTTATTGCAAACAGTCATAGGGTTTCAAGCCTTCCAATCTAAAGCAAATAATTTGCAAGCTTTTATTGATTTCAAATGATAAAATTGATTCGATTTTTTTTTCAATTCCCACGAAATGCACACTGTATAAAGATGAAAAGAAAACAAGATTTTCAAATATTCAGACAAAAACGAATGTGTAATATAATGGCCGAGAGATTTCGTTTTATATATCTTGCCTTTGGGTTTAGTTAGGCTGAGAACCTTTCGGCTTTGTGCATGGGTTAGTTAGGGACAAACATGAGCGCAGGTGTTCACGCGCACGCGGAGCGGACGTGTCATTCAGAGATGTCATAATAAAAATCCGAGATAGAGGATTGACCAGGGATGTGAGTGACGTCACGCACCGGAAGCGTGTGCTGAGACTTTTGAGAAAAGTCAGTGAGTTGAGATTGAGACCTGGGCGAGGGGAGTCGAATTTGTACGCTACGGGCGCCGCGCGTGTTGGGGGCGCAGATGGAAAAGTCAGCATAGAAAGATTGTGCCTCTCTCCTTATGTCGAAAAACCTTTTAACTCAAAGGTAATAAAAAAAAGTTCCGTACCTGAACTAAGAAGTTGTAAGTGTTTTTGTGTTTCGGGATTCCTATGTTACCAATATATATGTATGTGCGTTATGAACATTCTATGCACGTTTCACATATTCATGTATGGGTATGTCACAAATGAAACAGCAATAAGAATGTTGTTATATTTTCTTTAACGGCTGCTACAGCGTAGATTGTCCTGAAGTTAAAAACAAAATTACAATTTGGGTTCAGTTTGCATCATCTCATTGTTTGCGTAATTATCCTTGTGTATGACATGGAACCATCATCATGTCGTGCCGCTTGCACGGATATCCTTGACCCTCTCTCGCCACTTCTCCCTATCGTTCATCGCCTCCGGCAGGTCTTCAGGGCTACATCCCGTATCCTCACATAGCTGCTGTATGTATGTTCGAGCTGGTCGTCCTGCTTTTGCTTGGCCATATGCGGGGGTCCATAGGAGTATATCACTTATGAGCTCGTCCTTGCTTCTCCAACAGTGTCCTGCATTTATGGTTCGTCTAGCTTGGATAGTTTTCGTGAAGGGAGGCAGGTGGCCGTATAGTTGATGCTTTGTGGGGTGTTGCCGCCAGGACTTGTTCAATATCACTCACAACATTCTTGTTTAATTGCCGTTTAGCTTCTTCTCCAGCCGTTTTGTTAGCGTCTAAATGGTGCATCCATACAGCAGTATCGATACGACAGCAGCCTCGAAGAAACTGCGTTGTAATCAGTCTAGGAGAAAGAAAACTATGAATTCAAACTCGCTCTCTTTTGCTTAAAAACTGACCAAGTGTTGAGGAGATTAGGTTAATACATTGAATGTACATTGCAAAGTAAATATCAGTCGTCATAATTCGGACACAAAATTAGTTATTAACTCAGTATTATACTTGCACTACAAAGCAACTGCATTTATCATTTAGTCGCACTTATAATGTCGTATAAAAAACGGCAATTAAAGACATTTGAAGACAAGAAGTCATAGTTACATGAAAACATTTTTCGATGAATGGACCTTACGACATTTAATCGAATCTTAATCAAAATGTCGAATAACAATTAAATAAAATTGCCTTCGATAATTTTTGCCTGTGTACAAATTTTCACATTATACATTTTTAAAACCTATCCCGATCTATACAGGTCAGAAAATAAATATTATATAAGCAGTTTTGCAAGTTCGTTGATTTAAGCGGAGTATTTAAAAAAATGAAACGTTTACAAAACTTTGCAATCCAAAATAAGTTTCAAATGTTTAACTCGCTGAGAATTTTACACACTCACACAAACAGGCCAACACACATACAGGCTAACACCCCCCACACCCACAGAGGCAAACACACACATAAACGCATACATCCACGTGTACACTCACTCACACACTTGCACATGCACACACACTCATGAACATGTACACATTCAAAATCGTACACGCCCAATCGGCTAGAGCTGTAGAACACACCGACTGTATCTCTGCTGAGATGTAAGACCCCTTTCCCGACGAGTGTCCTGTATGATTTCTGAACAATCTGATTGTGAGGCTCAGTTGATGTTGGGGCTTTGGAGAATACGGAGTACCCCATCATTGTTATCAATCTTGGGTTCACTCGAGCACGGACTGGAAGTACTTGTTAAGGCAAATCTATTAGTGAAACTGAACTGTTTGATATTTTAAATGAGTGCAAACAAATGACTCATGCTAAATTGATTTATTTGAAATTATACTGCTTGATCATTTAACTGTGTTTAAACAAGAGATTGATGTTTAATTGAATTTTTAATGATACATATCAGTACTTAGAACCCTTTAATTTTGTTGACTTAGACTCAATTGGATAGTTTGAAATAGAACTGTTTGATCATTTAACTGTGTGTATCTACAAAATATGTTTAGAAATTAAACATTTAATATATGTGTAGAAACAGGATTTTGCATAAAATGATTAACAATGGTTGATATGCCCTAAAACCAAACCAAAAAAACACACACGTCTATCTATCTAGCTAGCTAGCTAGCTATCAATCTAAACATAAATATATATGTGTCTATGTGTGTGTGTGTGTGTGTGTGTGTGTGTGTGTGTGTCTGTGTGTGTGTGTGTGTGTAGGTGGTAGTAGGTGTTTTCTATGCGTTATTATAAAATTCAAATGAAATGCAAACATATCTACTTGATCTATAGTTATAAATCATTCTATGCATACAATCAATCCGGGTCAGGGTGAACATTTGAATAATGGCAATGAACATATACAACACGCCCCTCTGATATTCAGAAATGAATGCAATTTGGTGTTATAGCCAAAACGCCTCTTTTCAGAGGAAGATCTTACCTCTCTATCAGGGATAAAAATCAAACTCTTCTGAGTGCCGTCAACAGGGTGGATATTGTGTGTGTGTGTGTGTGTGTGTGTGTGTGTGTGTGTGTGTGTGTGTGTGTGTTTGGGTGAGAAAAAAGAAAGAAAGAAACAGCGAGAGAAAGAGGGGGGCATAATGAGATGAATATCATAAAAGTTATATTTGAAAAGACACTACAACTTGTGAATCATGATGTACATGTTCATACATATTAATAATAACTCAACCGGAAAATCTCTACTGACAAAAGCAAATGCAGTAATTATATATTGGCAAATACTTATATATTTATAGGACTCTGATGTCCGCTAAAAGTATTAATGTGCGCGATAACGCGTGACACATAAATCCGTATGTCTTTACATCTGCCATTTTCATGGATCGCATGTATAATTATCTATGTCAATATGATACCTATTTTCTATCCATATATCTCTACTTATAGAGATATATATACTCCCCTACCCCCGTGGGGTTGAGTACTCTGGCGAAGAAGTAATCGTGTTGCCATTAGCGTCTATTGCAAGCCTCTTCGTAGTTGAATTGAGGTCTCGGCAACCGTTTTGAACGCATGTATGTAAACAATAGTAATTGTGATTCATAGCCGTTTAAAATTTACTTCGCAGCTAATATCTCTTCGTGGCTGAATGGTTAGAAGCTTTGGCTTGGCGTTTGAGTTAACCGGGTTTCGATCCCAGCTACGGGAAGATACTGTCTAGCTACACTGATGAGTTCTGATAGAACGAAACAGATCTGTCTGTGGATGACTATATATATATATCGATCATTTTGCTTAAATACTTGTCTAAAATTAATTGCATGTAGTTTCAAAAACTTCAAAAACAGATGCACATAAAAACCCATAGACATACACGCAGCACTGTGCTTAAGATATATATTCATAAACGATTTTAAATATAATAATTTTTCATGCATAGGGTCATCACTAGCTCACTTTGTGAGTCAATAGTGGACAAAATTTTGCAAATATTATAAAACAGTGTGCTCATTATCAATGAACATCTATCTATCTATCTATCTACATGTACAAAGGGTTTACTTGAATAAATAATGAAATAATACTATTGAACCCTTTGTAGGTCTTTGATTTATCTACCTTTCCACTTATTTCCATCATCTTGTCAAATGCACCACACTCTCCCATTTCACATACATCACAATCATATCATCATAGTATAATATATTATAATATACTATACTATAATATTATACTATAATTATTCAATTCTACTATATTATATTTATACTATCATGACATATTATGTTTATGCTACTATATTAATACATGTTTATGTTATATATATATATATATATATATATATATATATATATATATATATATATATATATATGTATATATATATATATATATGTATAAAGACGGCATGAAACCAGTGGTTGCAGATAAGCATACATGCTTATAAATATGAATAAAAACTAAAATCTATCTATTTATTATTGTGTAATAGCTCTATCAAGCATATTGAGCTCTCTCAAAATAATAACGCATTTAGTTTGCAACAAACCCACCAAGTGAGACAGTGACAATCATACGCAGTATATATATATATATATATATATATATATATATATATATATATATAACACATTCATATTTTATCTATATTATAATATCATATATTATGATTTATCATATGTATACTATTATATCATATTTATACTATTATATTATAGTATATATACATAATTTTATATGAATACATATATCACATACACACAGATTTATATATATATATATATATATATATACAATACACGATGGTATCTCTCATTCCAAGTTTCATTCTTTATTAAGCATAAAACCTGGGGTCACATATAACATCATAAATATATATATATATATATATATATATATATATATATACCAGCTCATCAGACTAGTTGGTAGAGTATTCATCGAGTCATACTAAAATGTCAAAAAATGATTATTGATGCTGCCTTGTTTAGTACTCAGTATTATAAGGAACAGATCAAGGGTAAAGAAGAGCATTCCATGAAAAGGAGTTGTGCTCTTCCATACACCTCAGTTTAACAGCGAATGAAGAGGGAGTTTTGGGGGTCCCTCGACTACCCTCACCAACATTGCTTATATATATATATATATATGTGTGTGTGTGTGTGTTTGTGTGTGAGTGCGTATGTGTGTCTGTCTATATTCCTATACATAAGTGTACATATATATATATATATATATATATATATATATATATGATAGATAGTTTGCCATATACGCATGTAAATATTTAAAAAAAAAATAAATGGAAACAGACACAGTTAATTTTTTAAATTCTTGCCAGCGTCTCAGAAATTGCCACCACTACATTTTTATAGAATAACACGTGATCCCAATTCGCATATATTATAAATCACTCAAATCAAAACATATGGAATATAAAATTGATAAATCAATCAACAGATTTTGTAGTTACTCCCTGATTTTCCATTGCTTGTTTTTTTGTATATCAACTTATTTAAAAACTTTTCAAGTAATTTAAACGGCCTTATAAACATTTCTCCGCAAAACTGTTCTCCTGACGAAGAAACTAATTGAAAACGATTAAATATTAAAAGGTAAGACAAAGAAATATTTTTGTTTCTCTTATCACTTCTGTTTAACCTATATATATATATATATATATATATATACATATGAAGTCTGAATATATATGGATGTGTATATATGTGAATTGTAACCTCAAACACACACACACACATACGCATACACTCACCCAAAATATTACTCAAGGCAAACCTACAGATATCTTTGGCAGACAATTAAGTTTAGCAAACTTTTAACATCTTTGAGATAAGAATATTGCTAGCATTAGATCAACACTTATATCCACGTTTTTACCTAATGTAGTCGCGAGATAACCGTTAGAGACTAAAACCAGTGTTCAAATCAAAGTCACACCTTGAAATGCTGATTTTATTGGCTAATAATCATGCTGTTTGACTTTTCCCATTTCGAAGCAAAGCTATCCATTTGGAAACAAAAATAGTTCCATTGACACAGTTAGCCACACTCTCAAAAACCTGTGTTGTTTTTGATAGTTTTTAAAATTGTCCCAATAATAAGTAAAACTTAAAATATTTAAAGAAATCTTCCGTTTTCAGAACCTAGAAGTTATAAACTACCTATGGTTTGAATTTTCCACATCTTAATGAAATGAAAAAAAATACAGAATTCTAAGAATAAACATGAATTGGATTCAATATAAGCAGTTTATTGATATCTTAAAGAGTGATAAAATACAAACCTCCTTGTCCAATGTGAAGAGTGGTGAACTACATTTTTCAAAAACTCGTACTACGATAAGAATAGGTTTTCGTTGTTTAAAATTTACCCCGAAAAGATGTGATCAATAAATGATATTGACTGCTGTCAGTGACAGAAGGAAACCCCGGGAGAATTATAAACCGAAAATCGTCTCAGAATTTGTTCCCTAATGAAAATACGCAATGGGAAGCAATTAAGATTAAGTGTGGAAACGTTTATTTCTATCCATGTTAGAAATTGACAGACATCATACCTAAATTTATTACTTTGCTAAAAATACTTTTGGTAAAGATATCCTATATCACAAAGGACTCAATATGACACTGTATTATTTGTCTTGTTTTTTGATCTGGTTTCATGTCATATCAATGATTATTGGTTATTTGATACCAAATCATTATATATATATATATATATATATATATATATATATATATATTTATTTATTTATAATATCCAGTCAGCGTCCGAAGACAGTTGGTGTGGACTTTTCTTTTATAGAATATATGAGGATATCATATAAATCTATGTGAGTGCTCGATGTATGGCTATTGTTAATCCCTAATTCCTTCGCAGGGATATAACAAAATTCACATTCAGAGCGTATATTGTGTAATCAGATGGAAACTCAAACCTGGAAAAGTTGCCATTATAAATTTATTTCGGCGGAAAATATTACTATCCGATAACACTATATATATATATATATATATATAGTTTGTTAACACATTTTATAGATGAGATCATTAAACCAACCGAAGCTTCTTTTTTCTGCACAGAGTTCAGTGGTTTCAAGTATTGCTATATCACAGTCACAATTTAACATTAGTCATTTGTTTGCACACAGTCTGTTCTATTTGACCCTAGATAGGACCCTATTAGGTACGGCCACTCCAGGCCAGAGTGAACTTCGGACCAATGGCAATGAAGGGGTACTCTACATTTCCGAAATATCCAAGGCTGGAGCGTCACCGTCAGATGGTTTAATGTTATATCTCTGACACTCGTTATCCCTCTGCAGAGATGCAGTTGGTGTATTCTACAGCCTCAGCCAACAGGGCCGCTTTGTTTTTGATTTTTCTAATAATGCTAACTCTTCCTCAATAAAACTATAAATATGACTGATGCAATTTTTTTCCCGATTGTGTATTTTTGTTCACAACAGACTTAGCGTACATTTCATAAGCCCCAACCATATTGCACGTTTTAGTTAGTTAGTTTCATGTGTTTAGTTTACATTGGTTGTCCTGCGGCTGTGGCCACTGGGGTTAAAATTTTCGTAAAACATATCTCCGTTTTTGGCATCGTAATGCCACGAAATTCGTAAAAAATATCAGTGACGAATATATTTTAGGCAGACACTTGGAAAGTACTTGATAATTCGATGAAATCCCTGCAAGGTAACAATATAGTTCTTTTTGCATATTCAAGCTTTTATTTGCGACATATTTCTAGCAAACTTAATAAAAATATTTTCGATTTTTTCTTTTCATTTTTTTTAACGGAGAGAAAACGTCGTATTGGTATTTTTGCTTTGCACGAAATACAATAGCCAAAGAAATTACGTATTCATCAATTGTAACTACCTACCGATATTAATGCGAGGGATTTGGTCTGTGTTACGTTATGGGAGCTGGGAGATAGATTCAATGATGTAATTGAAATCTAACCCTCGTATTCACGCGCGTATCTTTTTAATGTACAAATAAGCTGATGAAATGGTTTGGGATAATTTTTCGGACACCATATCTCCACATGATAATTTTATGATGATGTCTGCGTAGTCGACCGCTCTCCACCAAGTTCTATTTATTTCTCTGAAATACCACAACAGTTATCAAAATGTAAATAACAAAGTCTCAGTTTTTGTATTCTATAAAAACTAACTATACAGTTTTACCCCGGCCTACGTTATTAATTGGTCCCAAAAGCCATGATGTAATTCAGTTCTTTATATAAACCAAAGGTACTGACCCAAGAAAGACTTAAAAGAAGACCAATCACTGTAAACTAGTGTAAATAACTTGCGAAAGAATATATCTATACGTAAACCTTAAGAACAGTAATATCTCATTTATTCCTATTTTTAAGGAATAATGAGCATTTTAGCAAGGAATAATGAATATTTTAAATCTAAGGAGAAACATAATACAATTAGCGTAAACTACACGTGGAAAAATATAAATCATGTTAAGACATTTGAGAAGACATCGTGGCGTAATGGTTAACGTGCTGGTCTGAAGCGTCGAATTAAGACCCTCTCAAGGTTTGTCCTGGATATGATATTAAACAATCTGTTGGTGAGGTTCCAGTGATGTTGTAGCTTTGGGGAATGTAGAGTACCCTTTCATTGCCAACGCTCCCAGGTCCACTCTGGCCCGGAGTGGTAGCACCTGATAGGGCCCTATCTATGGGTTAAATAGAACTAAACTAAACTAAATTACTTGAAACGGAACTGTTTTGATATTTAAACAGCACACTCAGGCTAAACTGAATAATTGAAAAGTAAACTGTTTTGACATTGAAACTGTACTTACACTTTAATGAATTGTTCGAAATAGAACTCTTTTGACATTTAACTGTGTGTAAACAAAAACTACGCTTATAATAAACTGAATTGTTGGAATTAAAACTGCTTGACTAAACTGAATGGCTTGAAATAGAAATGTTTTGACAATTAAACTGCGTATATATGCTAAATTGAATCGTTAGAACTGTTTAAATTGTATAAAAATGGATTTGGCATTAAACACCCAACAAAGTTTGATATGCAACAAACAAACTAATAATTCTTTGTAAGCAATTATAAGTAAAGCAAGTAAAGTTGGTGACCGTAGTCGAAGGCGACCCGAAGGCTCCCTTTTCAATAGCTACGACACCAAGGTGTTGGGGAGGACGTTACTCCCTTCCTTGAATTTCTCCACTTTACCCTTGATACGTACCTTACATTGATGAGTGTTAAGCAAGGAGGTATCAAGTACCATTTTTTTAAGTCTTTGGTATGACTCGACCTGGAATTGAACCTAGGTCTCCCTGACCACTGGCGATCACTCTACCCACTTGGCCACCCCGATATGAGGATTGCGATATTAAACTGATTTTTGGAACAAGGCGAAGAGTTAGGGGCTTGTTCTGCTTTTGCCACGGATTGGCCTTGTATCACAGTATCTCCAGGAAACAGCCCTGTCTCACAGGAAGGTTACAAAGCAATTATATTCTCACCTAATTATTCTTGATATTAATAAGTTACAATTATATGGTATTAAGCATTCTACTCATACGAATGATTTTCAAACGGTACTATGTGACTCATAGATGATACCTTAAAAGGAAATAAAACTTTAGGCATCATGATGCAAATGTACTATTCTTACCATTTCTATGCTTTTGGTAATGTTGATAACTTCA
Organism: Sepioteuthis lessoniana; assembly: GCA_963585895.1. Classification (NCBI taxonomy): domain Eukaryota; kingdom Metazoa; phylum Mollusca; class Cephalopoda; order Myopsida; family Loliginidae; genus Sepioteuthis; species Sepioteuthis lessoniana. Next base: position 111,148,160 of record OY757905.1, on the reverse strand, counting down.
GTTATTTATTAGATTTCTAATCTTTGTAATTTATGTATTTTTTTTCAATCTTAGAAAATGCACTAATGAACATTTTAGTTTCAGAAAAATTTCATCACATGGTTTTTTCATTTACTATAACATCAGTATTTCGAGAGAAGTGTTATTTTAATTGTTGTTCGGTTTCTTTTTTTTAAGTAATGGATTCATAGTTTGTTGGCCAACTTTTTCATGACCAAAATTTCTGCAATTCAATTTTTTAAGACCGAATTGTCTTGTCATATTTACCCAACCACTCCGCTCAGGCAGGATATGACACAAGGTCAATTTTTAAGCGGAGTTTAACAGGTTTGAATTCAGAGTTTTCCTTCTCCTAGACTAGTTGCCTCATCAAGGCTGAAGAACCTAGTCTGCTCTACTATTTACCCATAGCTGGAGGGAGAATAATTGGATTCATACCTTTCCCAAGGTGCTATGTGAAGTGCAATCAGTCCAGGATTTGAACTCGTGTCGCCGTGTCCAATTCCTACGACAATAACCATTACACCACGGGCACCTAATTGTCTTGTACCCGTAGGTAAATACTCATTCAGCGATCGATATGATTCTAAACTATGTTGTCCCTACTGATAATGTACATACGAAGTTTATAAAAGAATATTCACAGAAATACATTGAATTTCACTGATTAATATATATGGCGTTAATTCCACAAGGCCGAAGCTAGTCTTTCTGGTAAACTGGAAATAATGCCTTACTTCTTTTAAAAAGGAAAACAAAATAAGTAACGCTAGCATAAATAACTCGGGAAAAGTTATATCTGCTACTTAAGCTTAAAGAACTGGAAAAAGACATTTTACGTCAATGTTATTGGGAATAATGAACATAATAAAATTGTGCTATTTATCTTATGATTTTCACTTAAGTGCCTCAAGTTTTGACAACAAACATCTTAAATACAGTGATTTACGTTAAGAAGCTCTGGTGAAAATTCATACTAAGTTTAGCTTGCGTGAAAAGTTGAAGTCAAAAACAAATTCATATGGGGATTTAGTTACTTATTTCCCTCCCAGGGATCGAGCTCTCAATACGCCATCATCATTTTTACTGATTTTTAGAGGAGGGTTAGCTTTGCCTATTTCGTCGTTTGTTGCAGGGTCATGCTAGCAGGTTCTGATTTTCAAAGAATGGTGAAAGTCTGGAAACATTTCTATTTTAAATCTTTGTAGATAGAAGTTGTAATGAGAAACGAACGAGGTCATTGGTTGACTTAAAGCTTTATTGAAGATACAACTCAGGTAGGGTGGAACTTGTTTCACGTATATAAGAGGCTGAGCCAGAAGAAAACTATGGTCGACTTCACCACAGAAGTGAAGTTGCACATTGTGATATTGACTTAAAATTTACTTGCCTAGGCAAAAATATTTGACATGGCAGAGTCGATAATCCCACCATATTTTGAAGCCAGCACAGCGGAAAAGCCGTGTTGTGCGGATGCGAAACAACGACCGAAAGAAAAAGAGATAAATGCACACCGTTGCCTTTAGACACAGGAAACTTCTATGTTAGACATTATTCAGTCTGTCAGTTGGTAGACATCAAAACTAAGAAGGAATTTTTAACCGTACGAATTTTGTAAACATATTTGGCGACAGATATTTTCTAATTCAAAAGAAATTTGATTTGGCAATTTGCCAGAAAACAAAACAAGTATACTTCTAAACAAATAGACCTGTGATGTTTTTAATTACAGTTTTCTTCGAGATGTGTCTGTAATATATAACAATTTTATGGGCTAAATTTGAAAAGTATAATTTTGCTTTATTGAATAATTGGTAAATATTTTCGTTTGCTATTTCTATATAGCGCAAGAATGCAGTTCAAATCAATCAATATATCTAAAATATTTTAACAGATCTTTCTATTTCAGACAAAGATATAAATGTAGGTAAAACAAAATAATGTTTGATGATAATATAAAGTATTTGATTAGTCAATAGAGGAGTAGACACACACACACACACACACACACACACACACACACACACACACACACACATATATATATATATATATATATATATATATATATATATATATATATATATATATAAAATTAGACTTCAAAAAGCGGAAAAGAGAAAAACCTTTCCAATTGTCCTTACTTTACTTTGTTTTTAATGGTATATCAACTTTTGTAGGTTATTTAATGCTAAAGCCATCATTGCAGAAAGACAGAAGTGGTACTGTTTAATTAATAAAACAGGGAGTCATACATTTCCCAAGGGTAATAATTCAAAAAGTACACGTGATAGCACGATCAGAATTCGAAAATGCTAACAACGACATCATAGTCAAGAACGTTTCCTAATACACCACGGGGACATTCCAAAATTGAGCTTATGACCGTTATAAATCTATGAGTAAAAAGGATTTTAAAATATTACTCTTGAGTGTGAAATAAAACGATATGAATTTTTTATTATATATATATATATATATATATATATATATATATATATATATGTATATATGTATATATGTATATTATTGGATGTTGGAGTGATGATTTTGTTCTTCTAACTTGAATCAAATTAAGTGGAATTCAGTTTTCTATTATAAGTAATTTTGCCAGAAAAGTATTCATATTAAAAATCCTTGTGAAAAATAACCTAAAAAGCAACCGAAAATAGATAATTATCAGTAAAAATATATTTTCTATTTTTAGAATAAATATATTGCATTGAATATCATCAAATATATTTCACTGTAAAATTCCTTTAATATTTATTTCGTATTTACAAAATATATTTCCAATTGTAGATTATGTAATTACATTTTACCGGTGGTAACTATATATATATATATATATATATAAATATATATATATATATATATATATATATATATATATATATATATATATATATATATATATATATATATATAATAAGTAATGTATATGATAGGCTATATATAATAGTCGAAATGTATATCTATGCTAAATATATAAAATATAAAAATGAAAATTCCAGAATGGAAACTTTCTGAGAAGAAAGAAAGTAAACAACTAATCAATATAGAGTAAAAAATGATATAACAAAACAGAAAAAAAGAGAAAGAAAAACGTAAAAAAAAAGAATGCTATTTATCTGAAAACTAACAATAATATGTATATCTCAACTTCAGTTGAAAGAATAGGAAAGACTACTAGGCTCTTCAGCTTTCGTAGATCAGTTGGTCTAAGACTAGGAAAACTTGAATTTCAAAAAATAAGGATTTTTTAAGAAGAACTTCCGACGTGTTAATACTCCATCCTTCTCTTTTCATTCATTTAAAATCGTGAATAAAAGTCATTGTGAAAGTTGAAAGCAAAAGCAACATATATGAAATTGATTAAAACATATTCTTTTCCAAGATCTTATATAAAAAATAGGAAACTCTTAATCACTTGGATAAGTAAAGAATAAATTAATGTTTTCCTTTTGTATAGCTATGAAATGCATTGAAAACGGCTTTTAAGCACATTTATTCTCTCTCTCTCTCTCTCTCTCTCTACATATATATATATATATATATATATATATATATATATATATATCAGAAGGAAGAGAGAAAAGGAGAGAGAGAGAGAGAGAGAGAGAGAGAGAGAGAGTTGTACATTGTATATAGGAAGATTTTGATCAAAATAAGTGTATTTAAAAGAAGATATACCTGCATGTTAAAAAGAAGAAATTTAAAGAGGAGAAAGAAAAAAAAATCAAATCAGTATAGAGGCAAAAACAAGAAAGATTAATTGTACAGCCATGTAAATGGATTAATCTGTTTATTAATGCTCTTGTTTAATCTTGTGAAAAGATTGTGATAATCTTTTACTTTCTTGTCTCCTGCTATTTCATCAAACATTCATTGCTATTATGACAACAATTTTCATGAATTTAAAACCCTGAAGAACGTTATTATAATCAAAACTTTTAACGTCAACTTTCATAATATATTAATCAAATTTTGGGTTATTTTGTTTTTCTACTATCTTCATTCTGTCGGATTTAATTTCCTCATTTACTTCCATATATATATATATATATATATATATATATATATATATATATATATATATATATAATGGTGTAATAATTGTCGTTGGGCCGAGTTAAAATCTCGGACCAGGTTGTTTTATTTATTTCGCTTATGGTATTGCCTTGTGGAAATGCATGTGTACAACTATTCTCCCTTCTGTGATAGGTAAATAGTTTGAAAGACTATACTGTTTAACATTGGTATAGTAACCATGCTGGAGAATGAAAACTCAGAATCTAAACCTGTAAAATTCCCCTTCAAAACTGACCTTGTGTCACATCCTGCTTGCGCGCTAGGGTTATATATATATATATATATATATATATATATATATATATATATATATATATATATATATAAGTGAAGCAAAGTTAGCGACTGTAGTCGAAGACGACCAGAAGGCTCCCTTTTCAATAGCTACTAAACAGAGGTGCACGGGAGAGTGCTACTCCTTTCACTGGATTGCTCCACTTTACCCTTGATACATACCTTATATTACTGAGTGTTAAGCCAGAAGGGATTCAGTACCATTTTAAAGTCTTTGGTATGACGTGACCTGGGGTTGAACCCACGACTCC
>OY757905.1:111068014-111143323 GCA_963585895.1 Sepioteuthis lessoniana | reverse complement strand
CATTGAATGCTATTTATCCTATTTACCAACCCCTCCGCTCGGGCAGGATATGACACAAGGTCGATTTTTAAGCGAAGTTTAGCAGGTTTGAATTCAGAGTTTTCCTTCTCCTAGAATAGTTGCCTAACCAAGGCTGAAGAACCTAGTCTGCCCTACTATTTACCCATAGCTGGAGGGAGAATTATTGGATTCATACCTTTCCCAATGGTATTAGTGCGATGTGAAATGCAATTAGTCTCGTCGAGGATTTGAACTCGTGTCGCCGTGTCCATTTCCTACGACGATAACCATTACACCATTGAATGCTATTCATTGTCATATCCAGGATACTCGCTGGGGAAGGGTTAACCATCAGGAGAGAGGCATTCAACATATTCTATAGCCTTAGTCGTTTGGGTTAGTTAAGTAAGATAATCATAATTTTTCCAAGGCAAATATACATGCGTTTGCGAAGGGAGACAATTAAGTCTAATACAATTTATGGAATGATTATAAAGATGAAAAATATGGAAGTTACTTGTACTGATAGGTAAAGTAAATTCGCTGCATATTTTATTTCCGTTGTTAGCTTGTGTAGTCGAGACTGAGTCTTATGAACTCGACACTATTTAATTAAACGATCACCCTGCGGAATTTAAATATTTACAGAAGGGTCTCCATCAGAGACATTGAAGGCTTATTGGTATATTTAAGTAGAAACGTCGCACAAAACCAGATTATTATGAGAAACCTCCCGAACAATACAATACTTAATTTGATTAGACTCTTTGATCAGAAAGTTGTAACCGAATAGACATGTTTAGATGTATGATTAGGGCACAGATGTTACTCCTGGAAGCCTATTGCAGCTTGCATTTATTTTGCAGGCCGGTAAAAATATGAAGTTATGTTCGTGTACAAACGCCTGTTCGGACATTAAATCAATGTTTGCCAATGAGTCTCGCCTGCATAGTGTTTAAATAATTTTCCGTTTTGTTTGCGTGCGTAGGGGGTATTCACGGGTACAAATGTACTTTCGTTGAAATGCGAAGATACATTTGGATGTGAAACATCCACAATAACTATGGACTTACATAATTTATCATTGGGCACCTCACATGTTGTTATGGTAAACAAGCTATATCCGCAGACCAATACTAGTAAGTTCCAGTCGCACAAGCTGCCACGTTTATTCGACCTTGTACCACAACTGAGCATAGCTTAGGAAATTGCTGCATAATTATGTGTTCTGTTTGAAAAAAGGTTAGCCATATGGGAAACCCGATCAGAGCCGAAATCACTAACAATAGTCGACTCTCTGAGTTGAGTCCTGCCTCGGGAGAAGACGGTTGACTTTCGCTTGCTCACGGAGGCCTGGGGCAGGTGTCGCACGAGATAGGGTGCAGATGAAGAAGCCATCATAGAAAGTATCTCTCTCCTTATGTCGAAGAACCTTTAAGCTCAAAGGTAGTAAAAAGTTTCGTACCTGAACTAAGAAGTCGTAAGTGTTTTTCGTGTTTCGAGATTCCTATGTTCTATGGAAATATGTTACGAACATTCTAATGTACATTTCACATAGCCATATCTGGCTATGGTACTCTATGAGTTGTGCATAGTATCCGATGATGGCGTCTGGCTATCTTTCCCGCCATGTTTTTCAATTTTTGGCCAAAGATTGCCTATTGTCTTACGGTATGTTCATGACCCTAGGTTTCCTTTGATGATGTCCTTGTGCCTGACTTTTGATATCTGTCTATATTTCTGAGATGAGGTATTACGTACATTTTTCGGACTATTGCCCTCATCTTTGTCACCATGTTTATCACTACGTTTCGGCTGTTGTACGCTCCGGCCTTCTTCAGGTGGTTGGAATGTCGAACTTAAGCCTTTATTTCGCCCACCGGGGTTGACTGTTCTAGTTACACGAGCCACGATTAATGGATGTCAGTTATCCGTTATCTCCTGTTAATTTCCCCGCTGAAAGTTCTCCACTGCCTTCACCGGGTATTGAACTCACACTCTTTTAGGTATGTCACTGGATCTAACTAACGCCTTTATTAATTGTGATGTGGTGTAATGGATATCGACGTAGGAAATGAACACGGTGACACGAGTTCAAATCCTCGACGAGACTGATTTCATTTCACATAGCACTAATACCCTTGGGAAAGGTATGAATCCATTTATTCTCCCTCCAGCTTAAAAATTGACCATGTGTCATATCCTGCCCGAGCAGAGGGGTTGGTAAATAGGATTAATTGTGCCGTGTGTGCTGACTTTTGGTGTATCTCTTTTATGCGATATTTATCTAAGTTTGGAGAAGAGTATCTGATTTGGCAGTCTACTGTACTAAAATCTCTTCAAGTCACAAGCCAATTTTCGGTGGCTTTGGGCAAGTATATCGTACATACCAGGGAGTTCAGATTTCTCTGAATTGGGAGAAGAGTGTCTAATTCGGCAGTCTATTGTAGTAATTGACTAAGCTTTTTCTTTAAATGTGACACAAGGCCAAATGAATGGGGCACCCATTGAAACTCAAACTCATTCGTGATGGCTTGCTAGTCTAGCTTGTTCACCATTACACTATCCGAGGCACCATTTGGCTGTCTAATGTACTGAAATCCGTTCAAGTCACCAGTCAATATTAGGTGTCGTTGGGCAAGTACATACCAGGGAGTTTAGATTTCTTTAGGATGAACTTGGGATATGTATCCGTTTCTTGAGATTTATTATTTTGCGCAAGTGACGCATCATATTGAAGTGAAGTATTTGGACATCCACTTTGTATACCGTCCGTGTTTCTGCGCCGTATGGGAGGTTTGAGAGAACTTTGATTCGGTACACTGCAAATTTAGTATTTATGAAGTTATCTACTTTGAAAAAGACTCGCTTCCTTAGCTCAGCAAAGCCCTTGGAAATATTTGATGCCCATTTATTTAGATCCACATCTAATCTTTTGTAGGAGACTGCGGAATATAGATATTTAAATTTGTTCACTTCGGTTCGTACCGGACCCTCTGTCTGGATATGTTGGCCAATGTCATGAGATCCCAGAGTGGGTGGCTACATAAGCTCGGTTTTCTTGAGTTTAATTTTCAGCCAAAATGCTTTCGCAGATTTTGAGAAACGCGTGATTAATAACTTTGGTTCTTGGTGGTTGTGTGTCGCAAAGGCAGTGACGTAAGCAAACATTGACTCGCGTCCCAAATTATTTCAGGTCTTTTTTGATGATTCATTTTGACTGATATTGAACAGGATTGTTCCTAGTCTTTTCTGTATCCATGGTACTCGGATGGGTTCAATACAATTAAACATGTCATTTACTTAAACACTGTTAAATGATCAAACAGTTCTATTTTTAACAATTCAATTTAGCATAAGTTATTTGTTTGCCCTCAGTTTAATTGTCAAACAGGTCTATTTGACGCATAGATAGGACCCAATCAAGTGCTCTTACTCTGGGTCAGAGTAGACATGGGAGTAATGGCAACGAAAGGGTACTCCGTATTCCCCAAAGCTTTAGCATAATTGGAACCTGCCTATCTGATTGTTTGACTTTATACTCAGGACACTTACTGGTGGGTTATTATTTTTCTGCAGAGATGCAGTGGGTTTATTCTACAGCCTTAGCCGACTGGGCGAGAACGAGTAAAAAAAAAAAACATATTGAAAAAATTCAGTTGTAGGTAATCAGCTCTGACTGGAAATCAACTTGCAATTTGATCTGGATACACTGAAAATTTTATCACTTGGAAAACAATGCATTTTATTATTATCTCCATTTTCCCAATGCCTGGAGCAACTTAGGTACATAAATCCCCGCAGTTAAAAATAGAAGTTAAGTGGATTCTACAGTAGCACAGATCGATATGGAAAGAACGCTGTCTTACTGGATTATGGGAAAAAATGTAGACTTTGATTTATCATTGTTGATTTTATATGTGCACGATAAAAAAGTTGAGTTGAATCAAATAAATATTTAAAAGTTAAAGAAAAAACAATAAAAAGAAAAGACAGGACATATCATTTTGTTTTTTGCTTAATCTTTGATTCCAGCTTGAGAAAGACATTTTATGAATTAATTTATGTGATATGATTGCATTGCTGTCTTGGCTATTGCCATCATCATCATCATCATCATGTCGAACCATCAACGTAGATATCCATGATCCTCTCTCGCCACCCCTCCCTATCGTCCATTGCTTCCGGCAGGACTTCAGGGCTACATCCCGTATCGGCACAGAGCTGTTGTATATAGGTCCTAGCTGGTCATCCTGTCTTTGCTCGTACATGTGAATGGGTCGACAGGGGTACATCACTTAAGAGCTCGTCCTTACTTCTCCAGCAGTATCCTGCATGTCTGGTTCGTCTAATTTTTATAGTTTTCGTGATGGGTGGTAAGCGGCCGTACAGCTGCAGCTTTATGAGGTGCTGCCTCCAGGACTTAGTATCTTATAGTTTTTATGCATTTTATAATATTTCAAAATCTTAAGTATATACAGATATTCAGAGCGAACCCCTCGTATCAACATGATGCGGCACTTTGTGAATTACTTTTTAAGCAGAGTTAAACAGGTCTTAATGCATCATTTTTTCTTCTCTCTGACCTATTGTCATAGAGGGGTTAAAAGTCCAGTTTATCATATTATTTAATCATAGCTGGAGGGAGAAGGTTTAGTAGATTTGATATAATTTTCTATTTGACGATTAAAAAAAAATTCTTTGTTTTCATATTCATATTCTAATGATATACATTATTTTATTTTCTATACTAAAAATACAAGAAACTTATAGTGATGTAATTTTTATGTAAGTAACTAAGTAAAGTTAGTGACCGTAGTCGAGGGCAAACCGAAGGTTCTCTTTTTAATAGCTACTACACCGAGGCGTAGGGGAGGGCGCTACCCTTTTCCCTGGATAGCTCCACTTTACCCTTGATACGTACCTTATATTGCTGAGTGTTAAGCAAGGAGGTATATATATATATATATATATATATATATATATATATATATATATATATATATATATATAGATCTAAGCTTTCATCATTCAAGGAGGCACAGAGACACTCACAAATATGTATATATCAATATGAGTAAGTCCACGAAGAGTTTTGTATTTGTTAGAATTTATAAATACATAAATAAATAACTAAATAAATTCTAAAACATACAAATCTCCTCGCGGACTTACTCATTTTAAAATATTTTTTTCTCTCTTCGGACCTGCAACAAAAAAATGTGTATATATATATATATATATATATATATATATACCTCCTTCTATAACAAAAGTTCAGCTCTCTTAACAAGCATTGATACTCTACTCTATGCATCTTTGACCCCTAACTTTACCTTTGTGGCCAACATCAGATGTCCACTTGCTGAAAGCTTAACAGGAAATTTAGTTACCAAAATGTAGCTTTAGGTGCATTTTTAATGTAATTTTTTAAAAACAATTCCACTACTCTTAGCTCAGCACAAATTTTTTAAAAACAATCTATATCTATATCTATATCTATATCTGTGTGTGTGTGTGTGTGTGTGTGTGTGTGTGTGTGTGTGTGTGTGTGTGTGTGTACAAAGAAATAAAGCGGGTATAAAATCTAAAATATCTAAATTATTTACTCTTAAAATCAGTTGCATATACTTTCTTGTGTAGCATACAATATTATGATATATATAATATATATGATATATAATACCACGCCAAAGCTTCATATGATTTAATGTTTCAGTCTGATTTTGGTTTGGTTTGTTTGATTTTATGGCATATCAACCCTTGCTGGTTATTCAAAGCCAAATCCATTTTTATGTAGATAATCTGTTCTAGTGAAAACAGTTCAGTTTAGCATAAGTACACAGTTTAATTGTCTAAAACATTTCCATTTAAAACTATTCAAGCAGTTATATGTAATAATTCAGTTAAGTGTAAATACAGTTTTAATGTTGAAAAACAGTTCTATTTGAAATAATTCAGTTAAGCATAAGCACGCAGTTTAAATGTAAGTACGGTTTAATTGTCAGAAACCTTTCTATTTCAAGCTATTGTTTACTCAATTCAGTTTAGCATAAGTATGCTGTTAGTTCTATTTAACCCATAGATAGGGCCCTATCAGGTGCTACCACTCCGGGCCAGAGTGGACCTGGGAGCGATGGCAATGAAGGGGTACTCCACATTCCCAAAGCTCCAGCACTGCTGAAACCTTACCATCAGATTGTTTAGTGTCATATCCAGGACACTCGTTAGGGGGGGTCTTACCCCCTCTGCAGAGGTGCAGTCTGTGTATTCTACAGCCCCAGCCGACTGGGCAACTGATTTTGGTTGAAGAAGTAAATGTCCTGAATTGTATCCAAAATAGTTATAGAAGAGATTTCGTCTATAATTGATGATTTTTGAAAATATATCACAGATCTTCCATTTAGTATGTATTGCAGAAACGAGAAACCTGGGAAGAGGTGTATAGAATGTCATCATTATTTCAGTGTGATAAAATGTTGCCCATTTAGCTAAAAAAAACAAAAGAAAACCTCAAATTGTCATGAGTAGATAAGGGTTCACATTATTTCACTGACTGAAACTAAAATTGCAAAAGCCTTGCTTTCAATCTTGAACTGTTGACATGAAAACAATAAAAAACGCTAAGTAATTGTTAGTTTTCACGCATGCATATATTCAATTATCTCAGTGATAATAGATTTTTGTGTCTAGCTGACGATTTCCCAGGAAACATTAAATTTCACTGTGTGATTTTTTTATTTGCTTCAAAATGCTATCACCTAGAAAATAATGAGTCCCATCCAAATTGTAAATTGATAATGATATTATGTAGTGTTGCATTCTTACTCACCACAATAATTACACTTTATCAAAGCAGATCATTATTACAAGAAAATAATAGAATACATCATTTTATTATTATACATATCCAACCCCTCGTGGTGTAATGGTTAAAGTGATGGTCTGCGGAATCGTAGTAAGCGAGTTCGTACTCCACTCGCGCTATTACGTTCACTTTCGGACAAATACCCTTGGAAAGGTATGACCCCCCTTATCCTCCCAGCTATGGGTTAAATGGTATCACTACTGTTATTCTTGTAGAATAACGTTGGCATTAAATAACTGACAAAGGTTGATATGCCATTAAACGAAGAAACCAAACCAAACCATCTACACGAGCAAGATGCGACATAAGGTCAATTTTTATGCAGAGTTTCAGAGGTTTGAATTCAGTTTTCCTTATTCACGAACAGTTGCCATACCATGATTAACAGGCCAAGTCTGCCTTCCTATTGAGCCATAGGTGGAAAAAGAATATTTGGTATTCCTACTTTTCCCAAGGCTATCAGCGCTATGTGAAATGCAAACAGCCTCAGCTTAAGATTTGAACTCTAGTCGCTGGTTTCACAGCCGTAAACAATATCCATTACGCCAAAAGCCCCCACTTTATTTAATCAAAAACACTTATTTAAAAAATGTTATCAATGTAATATGAATCGACATCAGATTAATTGCTACAGAATATTGACTTTAGGTGAGAACTTAAAAATAAGCAATATTCTTTATTGACTTTTCATATATGTATTGTATAGCGTAAGGCCAAATATAGCAAGTATTTTATATTACGCCCATCATTCAAGCATTGATATTTACATCTGATATCGGTGCTTTTACCTGGTTTCTAACACTATCGTTTGAAAATACGTAAACATTTCCCTCGCCAAGCAACAACTTTTCTCATTCGACGTGACTGGGATTGTAAAATGCACTTTTTTTTTTTTTAGATTTGAACTGTTTTTAGATTTGTGAGTTTTTACAAGTCGTAGATATATAAATCGTTAACATATTACAGTATCGTCAATAAATAAACATATTCTACAAGTTTTCATTTTATTGATTTTCTTTTAAACCAACGTACCTCATAAGACAGGATTGAAAGATTGCATTCTGACCGACAAGATAAACATTCCAATGTTTATTTTCCACGAGTACAGAAAGTTCGATGTTGTCAAGACTAGAAACAGGATTAAACGATAAAATAAGATAAAATAAAGCGTCCACACTAAACGTTTATTTGAAATAACTTATTCATCTATTTTGGGACTTCTATATATTTATAGTTTTCGTTCCAGTGCTTCATTTCATTCGAGTTTTTGTAATAAATAATACTGAATGATATCCTGATTATTAGTATAATGTTTCTCGAGAAAAAAATCATCGTTCATTTAGAAAAAAAAGCCAACACAAAACAACTTTTAATAAAAAAAAAATTAGTTCAATATGTAATATTACGGACGGGCGCCGTCGTCTATCAGTGAAGGTGTCACGAGACTTGCGCGTGCGGACAGAATGACCTGCAAATTTAGACGTGATTTTAAAATAATCACAGATGAATAATCACGTGTTTCACTGGTGACATCGAACATTCGGGGATCTTCAATTTGTTCTCCAAAATCTCTATATAAGAAAACAAGTAACGAGATTTTGGCAGAGTTGAAGGCAGCTTTCAAAACAGGCGAGTCAAAGGTTCCGAGGCCCCGACCCGTCCTACCCAGTCTGCTATACAGGCGTCTGTCAATAGCCAGCTCTCACCTACACCCCGTCACCACCAAGAGGAAGGGAGAAGAAGGACGTAACTAAAATGAACTTTTCGAGTTACAACGACCATAGCTAACTGAATAATAAACGATTGCTAAATTTCTTCCCTTACCTTCGAGTTTGAGTATTTCTTTTTGTGCGGACCCTTTTCTTTACAGCACAACACGTTGGTCCTATGTTACAAATATTTACTTATTCATTGTCGATATTATATATTTCAAATATATAATTCGTTGGTTTTCTCGTTTGATTTTGTCATGAGAAATACATAAATGCTTTCCCCTTCCCTTAGAATAAATTTGAAAGTGTCATAAGAATTCTGCCTTCCCCACTTCTTTTTAGCTCCGATTAGATTTCGGGTTATTTCACCAGATGGTTTTTCGTTTTAAAGGAAACTTTAGAAAATATACCAACAATTCAAATAATCAACTCTATTTTGTTTAAGGCATATTTTAAGAAGCTATAATGTTCATGATAAAGTAAAATATTTCGCGTTTTATCAGTAATCAGTTTATTTACAGTCAAATAAAGGAAGCAAGGTGAACGTTCTCTAAGTGTGCTCATTGCGTAATTTCTTGCCAGAATTAGTGTACACAAGGATTAAGTTAACATAGAAAACATGCAATATAATTCCTTCGATGATTCATGGGGATAGGCCTTCTTCAGTTTAAACTCAAATTTAATGACTTAGTCAAATCGCTTTGCTGATAAGGACCGGTAAGCCCACTTTTTATTACTTATTTATTGATAAAACACTCTAAAATCTCTACCGAAAATCTGAAGTAACCAAACTGGTTTCCTAAAAACTTACACTAACATTCCTCTTGATTCAGTGTCTCGAGTGGTCTATTATTTAAAGAGCGACGTTCGACCTTTGTTTTGATTATCACTAGATACCCCATATTTTCGACTTCGTATTAAAAAAACTACTCCAAGTAAATGACAATGTTACTCATGGTAGATATATTTCCTCTGATCAATATTTTTAAGGAAACAGTTCGAAGTAATTCAAGATGGTGGCTAATGATAAGAGTTGCTTTTTATCATATTTGCCAACCCCTCTGCTCGGGCAGGATATGACACAAGGTCAATTTTTAAGCGAAGTTTAACAGGTTTCAATTCAGAGTTTTCCTTCTCCTAGACTAGTTGCCTCACCAAGGCTGAAGAACCTAGTCTGCCCAACTATTTTACCCATAGCTGGAGGGAGAATAATTGGATTCATACCTTTCCCAAGGGTATTAGTGCTATGTGAAATGCAATCAGTCTCGTCGAGGATTTGAACTCGTGTCGCCGTGTCCATTTCCTTGAACGATAACCATTACACCACGGGTTGCTTTTTATTATATATGAATCATTGGACTAAATGGTACGAAATTAAATGATATGTACTTGACACAGGGCTCCGCGATGATATTGAAGTATTTATTCAAGAAGTAGTGACTAAACGTAATTAGCATTTCATTGTGACCTATGTTATATTGAAATGTTCGGGGATAAAAAATTACTCTTCGTGCGAACGTTGACAACGGAGAATTCTGTAATTGCTGACTGGAAATTGGCGTATTGGCCTAGTGGGTAGAATGATTGCTAATGGTCCGGGAGCCTTGGGTTCAATCCCAGGTCACGTCATACCAAAGACTTTAAAAATGGTATTTGATACCTCCTCGCTTAAAACTCAACAACATAAGATACGTATCAAGGGTAAAGTAGGGAAAGGAGTAGCGCCCTCTCCTACACCTCAGTGTATTAGCTACGGAAAAGGGAGCCTTCTGGTGCCCCTCGACTACGATCGCCAGCTATATATATTCAATCATTTGCTGGATTACGGTTCCACATATACACACCAAACACATGCGCGTGCCCATATATGTAAGGTCACGCGACTTAATCTGGCGTCGAATAGGAAAGCAAATACTTTCTGTCATGTCGGTATTTCATCCCTAACTCCGATTTTTTGTTATGTAATTTATTTGGGTGTAGAAAGCTTATGATGGGATATTTCTCTTCCAATTTCAACCTATCGTTTCTTGAACACACAGAGCAGACAGATGATATTTTATAAATCGACCGCACTATTTCGGGTTCATTTTCTCTATTTCTTTTGAAATACCGGATGTGTTTGAATAGTTGTGTGTTATTCGCACATCTTTCGTCTTTACAAGAAACTTTATGATTATTATAATGGTCTTTATATATATATATATATATATATATATATATATATATTCATTGGCCTAGGGGGTAGAGAATTCGCCAATGGTCTGGGAGACCTGGGTTCAATCCAAGGTCGCGTTATACCAAAGACTTTAAAATGATACTTGATACCTACTTGCTTAATACTTAGCAGTATAAGGTACGTATCAAGGGTAAAATGGAGTAATTCTGGAAAAGGAGTAGCGCCCTCCGCCAGCACTTCAGTGTTGTAGCTATTGAAAAGGGAGCCATCTGGTTGTCCTCGACCACAGTCGCCAATTTTACTTTAAATATATATATATATATATATATATATTGTTCGGTTCGGTTTGTGAAATAATAAATCAGAAAACCAAGCACAATTAAGTCATTACCCAGAAATGCGAGAATTGACCGAAATGGGTTTTAGAGGAATAACACAGTACATCACAAAAGAATTGTAATATAATTAAGGAATGTGTTTTTATATCAATCATTTTTCGTTAATTATATTTTATCATTCAGTTTGGTAAGGCTTTGCGTCATTTGATATGACAATCACCATTTGTCATGATAAAACCCAGACAGAAAATGAGGCTGGAGTTTGGATGACGTCATGCTCAGAAGGGATTGTCTTGAGAATTTGAGTATTTTGAAAAGCCGTAAGTTGTGTTTTCTACCGTTGAGGCATGCAGTTCTGTTTTTTGGATCTCGACCGGCAGACATGAATTGAGATCTTAAATATCACAAGATGCGCTGCAACTTAGGGGTGGGGTCAGCATGGTATGGTTAGCATAGGCTTTCAAGAATTGTGTCTCTCTCCTCGTGTCGCCATGGACCGAAGCCAGAAATGAATAAACCCGTTTGTATCTGAAACCAAAGAGTCCGCTTGTATTTGTATATGTATTTGTATTACTGTTGTGATTGAGATATCATTATGGGTATAGTGGAAGTGTCAATGGTATAATGGTTATCGTCATAGGAAATGGACACAGCGACACGAGTTCAAATCCTGGACGAGACTGATTGCATTTCACATAGCACTAATACCCTTGGGAAAGGTATGAATCCAATTATTCTCCATCCAGCTATGGGTAAATAGTAGGACAGACTGAATTCTTCAGCCTTGGTAAGGCAAGTAGTCTAGGAGAAGGAAAACTTTGAATTGAAACCTGTTAAACTCCGCTTAAAAATTGACCTTGTGTCATATCCTGCCCGAGCGGAGGGGTTGGTAAATAGTATTATGGGTATAGTATACAAAAGAATGAATCGAGGTTATATATTTTTCTTTATTGAAAATCAAGCTTGTCGAAAGTATGTTATTTTTGATAAGAAATAAAAAAGAAAAAATATATTGTTTTTTGACTGAAGGAAGATGAAGGAAAACCCAGGCATTTTGTTTTGACTTTAATAGTTTATAAGGTTAGATTGTTTATGGAAGTATGATTTTGATTGTCCGCAGATGACGATTTGACTCGTGAGTTCAACTAGGGCTTAGGGACTGACATGATAATAGCCAGGTGGGCTGAGTACAATTCTCGTTGAAACCTAAAATTTCTATTTTTTTTCTAAATTCGAAACATGGAAGTTTTATTTTCCCGTTATGATTTAAACAACTGATGACATCATTATTCTAGAAGCAGATTAACGGAACAGTAATATAACAATATTGAAGAGGAAAAAAGGCCTATCTTTTTGGGGGTAAAGGTGACAGGAAACCAAATACTGAAAGTAGAAGGTTGAACAAGGGTAAGTTAAATTAATTGATGGAATCCAAATAAGGAAAGACCGGCTCTTTTTGACAGGGTTAATAAAAAAATTGAGTACTAAAAGGTGGAAGAAATCGACAGCATGGAATTATTCATTGGAATTTAAATTGTAAGAAAATTCATATCATCAATAGCTCCGCAACCCAGCACACACCATAAACAGAGAAAATGCATTTAAGCTGAGGATTTCATTCATTGCCGGAGGTCGTTGTTAGGCAGGTAATGTCTCTCTGGGCTCTGGCGTTGTGCCAGACTGCCCTGAGTGAAGAGTCAGAGAAAGCCTTATATAATATGAAACTTCTAGACGTCTTTGCGTTAGATTGCCTTATGTTGAAAAGCGAAGAGCCCAAGATAATCTGATGCCTTGAGATGACCCTATACTAGTCTCTTGAAAGTAGAGAAGCGAAGAGAATTTAAGATAATGCGATGCTTTGAGATAATTTTGTACAAGAATCGCGAAGGTTGACAAGCGAAGAGAAAAAAGATAATTCAATACTTACGAACGGCTAAGAGACCAACGCGGAATAGCTAAGAGATTCAATGGGACTATGAATCCTGACTTTTTACCAGACTCCATTACACAATGAAACTAAGAGGAGCAAACATAATCCGCTACTTGAAATTACCTTATAGCAGACTATGAAGAGGAAAGCTAGAAGTAAAAGACTGAGAAAAGCTAACATAATCGCCAAATGAGATTGCCTTATACCAAACTATAGAAAGTGAGAAGAGAAAAATCCTAAACTTAATACGATAATTTGAGAGGCTTTGTGCCTGATACTGACTGCCCGGAAATTTACTCATTGTTAATTCATGAGCTAGGTCTTTGTCTTATTACTACTATTCATTAGTAAAGGTGAATATACGAGGATCATTAATTAAGTTTCCAGACTTTTTTCGTATGGGCACTTTTATTGATAGTACACACATGAAACTCTAGTCCCATTCGAAGTAATCTCCTCCGGCGGCAATGCACTTGTTGTACCATTCCAACATCTTCTGGAAGGCCACATGGAAGTCCTTTCGTGTAAGCGTGTCAATGACCTTCGTCACAGCTTCTTTAATCTCCTCAATTGTCTCATAACGACAGCGTCTGAGCTTAGGGAATAGCCAAAAGTCACAGGGAGCAAGGTCGCGACTATAGGGAGACTGAGGAAGTGTCTTGATGCCCATCTTAATCAAATAGTGTATGACAAGGATTGAGTTGTGGACTGGTGCATTGTTCTGGTGGAAATACCACTGACCCGATTTGAAGAGTGCTGGCCTCTTCCAACACAGTAGCCCTAACCCTAACCCTTTCTCCAACCAACTCTGGTCAATTGACATCCTTACTCCTCCCACACCTCACATCATCGCTCACAGACTCCCTGCTTTCCTTGACTCTCTTATGTCACTCAAAAACTGATGCCCGATTAATGCAAGATGGTCGAAAAGCAGTCTGAAGCATTCCGTACGTTTCTGTGGCATTTTTTCCAAGTTTAAAACAGAAATTTATTGCATATCGTTCTTCTAATGTGTCCTCACGTTCAGATTGCATTTTTGAAATTCACCAGCTTTGACAATCAGGCTTTAGTAGGGTGTATTCCAATTGCTGCGGTAGCTGTTCATTTGAACCTGAAATCATATAAATTGGCCAGTCATCTCATAAGATGTATAGAAATAACATTGTGAATTTTCAAGAATCTTCGCCAATTTTAAATTCCTGAACAAAAAATGTCTGGAAACTTACTGAAAGCACCACGTATATACTATTTTAAGGACCCTTTAATTTTGCTAAACTAAATATTATTATTTGTTACAAACACGTGTCTTGTACTCTGTTGGCGTTTGAATGTGTTTTTATTTTTTAATTTGTTGATTGTGCGGTCTCATCAATTGGTGACTTTGTTTAGCGATCGATCTGCTGTCTTGATCGAAAACACAACATTGGTAGATAGGCCGATGGAGTGTTCCATCAAGTGATGCAATAAGCTAAGCAAAATGGTCAGTGGATTGAAAGCAGATTGAAAGCGAAATCCTCTCAGTGATTGGGGAAGGCGAGTGTACTGCCACAGTTTTAGTTTGGTTTGGTTTCTTTGTTTAATGGCATAAAAAGTTGTGGGTTAATGCCCAAGCCATTTTCATAGAAGAACTGTAGTGGTATTATGTAACCCATTAGGGGAAAGGATAAATTGGTTTCAGACCTTTCAAAAAGTATTAGTCTGAAGTTCGAACTTGAAGACTTTAATGACACAGCCCAGCACACTAGCCACCGCACCACGGGGTTTCCTCTTCCCAATATATACACAGATATTCAGGATAGATAAAGAGATTAATAGAAACAGAGGAAACGGTGAAATGTATCATGGACTTTTATACATACGTACACCTATCCACACATATACATATACATGTGTGTGTGTGAGTTTGCATCGGTGTGTATTGTGTTTGTTTGAGTGTTTGTTTGCGCATGTGCATGGGTATATATGCTCTATAGATGCATAATAAAAGGAAGATAAGTTTGTGTTGTCATAAACAAGAACGTGAAAAGAAAGTGTCCATGTCATCTAAATAAAAATACATGCAGTTTTTATTTTGGACTAAAATAGTTGAATAGATTAAAAGTAAGAAAGTAAAAATAAATAAATAAATAAATAAGAAAAAAACATCTATTGCCATATGTGAAATATTCACGTCTTTTTCTGCACGTAGGATTTGCATGAAGGAGCAACTTTATAATTCTAGGCGTTTATTTACGAATAGAAATACAAAAATGGATTCTATGCCAAGTACACTTGTTTTAGTTTTTATTTTTATTCTAAATTGGAAACGGAAACTGAAATATTTGTCTTTTTGTGAGTTAGATTACTATTATTATTTTACTCCTTTTAGAGCTTTTCACACCAGCGTTAGTTGATGGTTTTCACTTGAGTATGAGGGACAGCAAGTCTTCTCAAGTCTCACACTTTTCTCAGTATTCCGGTTACCCAGTCGGCTGGAGTTGTAGAATACACCGACTGCACCTCTGCAGAGGGTTAAGAACCCCAACGAGGGTTCCGGATATGACACTAAACAATCTGACGCTGATGTTCCAGTAATACTGTAACTATGGGGAATGCGGAGTACCCCTTCATTGCCATCGCTCCTAGGTCCACTCTGGCCCGGAGTGGTAGCACCTGATAGGGCCCGATCTATGAGTGAGATAGAAATAAACTAATGCTAAACTGAATTGTTTGAATTAGAACTGTTTGACTAAACTGATCTGCTTGAAATAGAACTGTTTTTACACTGAAACTGCGTACTTTAGCTGAACTGAATAGTTTAAAATAGAACTGAATATTTGCATGAAAATGAATTTGGCATAAATAACCTATAAAAGTTGATATGCCATAAAACCCAACCAACAAACCAACCAACATCAGTATTCTAGCCGATCTTAATAATGCTATAATGTGGATGGTCTCTGAACCGTTCACTTAATTCTACGTCTTCCGATTCTTTAATCAAGCTTTTGGGGATTGTTCCGAACGAAACAATTATAATTGGTATCCCTGTCACTTTCATATTTCGTACTTTTTTTTAGTTCTCTGGCTAGGTCTAAGTAATTATCTCTCTTTTCGCTTTCTATCAATTTTACTCAATGGTCTGCCGGGACATCAAAGTCCATAACTAGCAAAGTTATCTCTTTTTTTGTGCCTATCACTAGGTCTGGTCGTCTGACTGACATTAGATGATCCGTTTGTATAACATAATCCCAGAGCAGTAAGTGTGTTTCATTCTCGAGGTCAGATTCTGGGTCGTACATATACCCTTGTTCACATTGTCATATTCATATTTCTTGCACAATTTCCCGTGGATCACTTTGCCCATCCAACATATGCATCGTCTTATACTCTGAGCTTATTTGCTACACTCGCTTATTATGTGAGTGGTCGTTTCTTCGGTGTCACCACATAACCAACATTAGTTTTTTGTTGCATCTTATCTATTTTTGCTTTGATATCATCATCATCATATCGTGCTGGCAGCACGGATATCCCTGACCCTCTCTCGCCACTCCTCCCTATCGTTCATCGCTCTAGGTAGGTCTTCAGGACAACAACCTGTATCCTCACATAGCTGCTGAATGTACGTTCGAGCTGGTCGTCCTGCTTTTGCGCGGCCATGTGTGGGGATCCATAAGAGTACATCTCTTATGAGTTCATCTCTGCTTCTCCAGCAGTGTCCTGCATGTCTGGTTCGTTTAACTTGAATAGTTTTCGTGATAGGGGGCAGGTGGCCGTACAGTTGGTGTCTTGTGGGGTGTTGCTGCCAGGACTTGTTCAGGATTGCACGCAGCATTCTTGTGTAATTGCCATCTAGTTTCTTCTCCAGCCGTTTTGTTAGCGTCCATGTAGTGCATCCATATAGCAGTATCGATGTGACCGCTGCCTGGAAGAAACTGCGTTTCATTTTATCGGTTAGGTCTGATTTCCATATAATCGATAGCCTATTGATAGCTGGCCATGCTTTCGTTAACCTCGTTTCGATGTCCTTTTCGGTTGATTCGACGCTGCTTCCTAGGTACGTGGATTTCCCTTTCTGAGCCATGCCCAATTTTTTTCGAATGAGATATCGCTCGTTTGGCGCTCGAA
Organism: Sepioteuthis lessoniana; assembly: GCA_963585895.1. Taxonomy (NCBI): domain Eukaryota; kingdom Metazoa; phylum Mollusca; class Cephalopoda; order Myopsida; family Loliginidae; genus Sepioteuthis; species Sepioteuthis lessoniana. The sequence goes on along the minus strand of OY757905.1, from coordinate 111,126,189 downwards.
GTGTCCATATCATTGTCATTATTATGTCTGCTCATAACTTTTTCAAACCATTTCCAGCTGGTGGTTTCCACTGAAGTCTGAGTATCAGAAAGTCTCCTGAACTCTCCAGGATTCTTCTAAATATCATAGCTTATTTCAGTCGTGACATGGTCAAGACATTTCCGATTATTTTTCTGAATTCTAGAACCCCCAATCTCTTTTCCTGTTTCTTTGAGCCTGTTCAATTCTATAAGTGATAAGTAACACTGTCATTTTCGTGTTCCGTAATTTGTAAGCTCTCAGACAAGGTCAATGTATTAGTTCCAATTTCATTTCTTTTATTTACTGCTGGAATTGCAAAAGACACTTGATAACAACTTTTTTTCTTCTTTTTAATAATAAAAAAAATCAGTCGGTGCTGTTAGCCAAGATTGAATGGTTCGTGTTGTGCGTCTCATTTTCTCAGATTTATTCCAATTTATGTATATTTTTATTTTCATTCAATGTAAGTTTCATACCATTTCAAATTGCTAGTTTTTTTCTGTAGTCTAAGAGATAGTTAGTCTCTTCAGGTCTCCGGGACTCTTCTGAGAACTCGAACCAATCTTAATTATAATGTGGTCTGTATGATTTCAATTCTTCCTTTAATTTTCAATTCCTTTCTTCTCTTTCCCAAGATTTTGAGGTCTGTTTCAAGCGCGTCAACAGTAATTGGTATGATCTACAGCTTTTTCATCTCTCTGACATGAATCAAGTGAGTGTTACCATCTTTTCACTGGGATTTGTAGAGAGAAATATTCTGACACTCAAGTTCTTTCTTTATTTTAAAATTAATACGAGATCTACCCTTCTGACCGGGATTAGATGATCCGTTTGTATTTTAAAATCACAGAGAATTTCATGAGTCTCATTTTCTAGTGTAAATTCTGATTTGTGCACATGATATTTGTTAGTATGATTATATTTTAATTAATTGCACACTTTCGAGTTTGTTTTTTTTTACTCTTTTTAGGTCAGCTTTTTGCATTCGTTTATTTTGTGATTAGAGTTTCAAGAGGAAAGTTCATAGTTGACATCCGGTGATTTTTGGAAGAGACTGAATAACAAACACAACAAACTGTATTATCTATTTTTCTTTGATTATGATTAACATAGTATTGATATTTACTGTTGTACTGGTCTATTGGCCAAATGAGTAAAGTGTTCGCCACTGGCTCTGGAGACCTGGGTCAATCCCTGGTCAAGTCATACCAACGACTTAAAAAATGGTACTTGATACTGCCTGGCTTAGCACGCAGCACTATAAGGTAAAGATCAAGGGTAAAGTGGAGTAATCCAGGGATTGGAGTAGCGGTCTACCCTACACCTTGGTGAAGTAGCTATCGAAAAGGCATCCTTCGGGTCGCCTACTTTACATTTCTAAAAAATTTATCGCTTTTTGTGCTTACACCATATTATATATTGAAGGCCGTTGGCACAATACTCTATATTAGCTTAATCTTCTATAAGTATGAAAGTTCGCAACATTCTAATTGTTACAGAAATATAAAGTGACTGATAATATGCAGATTTTCATTCAAACGCAATTTTGTTTATTTGGTTTTATGGCATATCAACCATTGTTGCTTATTTAAAGCCAAATCTAGTTTTTACATATATATTAGATATACGTATGATTTGTATACACATTTTGTAGATACACACAGTTAAATGATCAAACAGTTCTATTTCTAACTATTCAATTTAGCATATATCCCAGTATTTCTACCTATCCTAACTCAGTCCGATTAAACATCAGTCATTTTTTAAACACAATTAAATTATCAAACAGTTCTATTGCTAACAATTCAATTTAGCCGTAGTAATTTGTTTGCTCTCCGTTTTAATGTCAAACAGTTCTTTTGATCCATAGATAGGGCCCTATCAGGTGTTACCACTTTGAGCCAATGTGGAGTGATGGCAATAAAGGGGTACTCCATATTCCCCAAAGATCCAGCATGACTGGAGCCAAACCATCAGATCTTTTAGTGCAATAGTCAGAACACTAATTGGAAGAGGTCTTACCTCTCTGCAGAGATGCAGTCTGTTTATTCTTGAGGTAAGCTGAATGGGCGTATAAACACAGTTATAGAAGACAACTGTTATAGATGTTAACTAGCAAAAGAAAATACATTTAATGATAATTAAAATTTAATGTGTTGGAGTAGTTGTTATCTTTCCATGTCTATTTTTCTCTTCAATTGACGCCACCCTTATTGATGAGAAGAAAAAGCAATTAAATGACAAGCCTCTACAGTTAGTGAAAAAGTTCCTATTCCTCGGCAGTATAATCTCATTTACTGAAAGTATTGTCAACATACACAGAAATACAGCATGGACTGCTATTGACAAGCTAACGATCATATGGAAATTCGATGTTTTTGTTAAAATAAAACGGGAATTCTCCTAAGTTGTATGCTAATTACACGGGGATACTGCGTGCTATTTTGAACAAATATTTGAAGCAGCACCCCACAAATGTAATAGCTGTACAGCCACTTACCTCTTATCTCACAAACCATTAAAGTAAGACTATTAAGATATGGTGGGCACTGCCGTGGAAGTAAGAAGGAACTCATGAACGACGTACTCTTATGGACTACTATACATAGAGACACACCACGAAGTCACTTGTGATATAATAGATATCATCGAAGGAAATGGGTACAGTATTTAAGATTATGCATGAATACATGTGCTTAATTTTCGACATCACTATGTTTAAGTTTGTGCATCATTATATGAACCATAAGTTGGCGACCTTTGTCAAGGGTGACTCGAAGGCTCCCTTTTTAATAGCTACTATACCCAGGTGTAGAGGATGGTGCTACTCTGTTCCCTGGACTGCCCTACTTAACCCTTGATACATACCTTATATTGCGGAGTGTTAAGCAAGGAAGCATCAGGTACCATTTCAAAAGTCTTTGGTATGACGTGACCTTCGATTGAACCCAGGTCTTCCGGACAATTGGCAAACACTCTACCCACTAGGCCAATGAGATTATTAAATGCTTTTAAGTCTGTGTATCATTGTCATCATCATCATCATATCGTGCTGGCAGCACGGATATCCCTGACCCTCTCTCGCCACTCCTCCCTATCGTTCATCGCCCTAGGTAGGTCTTCAGGACAACAACCTGTATCCTCACATAGCTGCTGAATGTACGTTCGTGCTGGTCGTCCTGCTTTTGCGCGGCCATGTGTGGGGGTCCATAAGAGTACATCTCTTATGAGTTCATCTCTGCTTCTCCAGCAATGTCCTGCATGTCTGGTTCGCCTAACTTGAATAGTTTTCGTGATAGGGGGCAGGTGGCCGTACAGTTGGTGTCTTGTGGGGTGTTGCTGCCAGGACTTGTTCAGGATTGCACGCAGCATTCTTGTGTAATTGCCATCTAGTTTCTTCTCCAGCCGTTTTGTTAGCGTCCATGTAGTGCATCCATATAGCAGTATCGATGTGACCGCTGCCTGGAAGAAACTGCGTTTCATTTTATCGGTTAGGTCTGATTTCCATATAGTCGATAGCCTATTGATAGCTGTCCATGCTTTCGTTAACCTCGTTTCGATGTCCTTTTCGGTTGATTCGACGCTGCTTCCTAGGTACGTGAATTTGTCTACTAGTTTAAGAGGGGTTCCTTTTAGAGTGGAGATGTCCCCCGTTTGGTTATAGCACATATATTCCGTTTTGTGTGCATTAACATAGAGGCCTATGCTTGCTGCTGCTCGTTCTGCATCATTATATATTTTGGTTTCTGCATCTTTATAAGTGTTTATGTTTCTGCATCATCATTATGTATGTTAAGTTTCTCAATGATTATTATCAATCAGCTGGGGCTGTAGAATACGCCGACAGCATCTCTGCAGAAGGGTAAGACCATCCACAAGTATCCTGGATATGACCTTATAATACGTCTATTGGTGAGGCACTAGTCTTGAAATTTTTGGGGAATAGGGAGAGACTCCTTCATTGTCGTTGGTTCCCGGTCCAACTTACCGGTAGTTGTAGTACTTATTAAATACCCTTCTGTGGGTAAAAATAGAACTAGTGTTCTCGGCATGCCGATTAATTGCATAGGACGTTTAGGCTTCAGTCCAGCTGCTTTGGTAAATGTTAAGTAATCCGTGGTTCACTTTTCCTGCAGTGGTATTACCTGTTAAGTTCCAGTCTATGGGTTAAAAAGAACAGTTTAACCATATAAATGTACGCAAACAAACGACCGATTTTAAACTAGCATTACTCCCTGGTTCTCTCTACCTGGAGTGGTATTACCTGTTAGGTTCCAAACTATGGGTTAAAAAGAACAGTTTAACCATTTAAATGTGCGCAAAAAACGACTGATTTTAAACTAGCATTACTCCCTGCTTCTTTCTACCTGGAGTGGTATTACCTGTTAGGTTCCAATCTATGGGTTAAAAAGAACAGTTTAACCATTTAGATGTGCGCAAAGAAAGAACTGATATTAAATTCACTTATTAACAATAAAGAGCAATACTTAAAACCACTAAACTGTGTACAAAAAAAAAAAAAAATTTTTTAGATTGAATTATTAGCGTCAAATAGCAAATGCTTGGAACCATTTGTGTGCAAACAAATGATTCATACTAAATAGAATTATTCGAGTTGAATAGCAATACTTGAATCCGTATTACCGAGCCCAAAGAAATGAGATCCGGTTCATTTAGAATTATTCCCTTATAACTCTTCGTGTACAAATCAGATATTTTTAAATAAATCTATAAACCGGATCTGCCATAAAATAACCTACAAGGGATGATATGCTATTCAACCCAATAAACCAACCATTATGCGTTTAATTTTTTTTTGAATTTCATTAGTCTTTTCGTTTCTAATTTCGGGTATATCAAGCTACTTCCTTCCTATAAAAATTATTTCATTTAGTGTGGAGAATTCATATGAAAATGAAATAGATATTATGGGAGTAAAGCAGTAATATTTTAAACTGTAAGCATTGACAAATTTCAAAGCAGAATTGTACAAAAAAGAGCACCGACCCAATCAATGCAATATTTCTATCTATATAAATAACTGGGATGAGGCTTTTCGTCAAAAGATTTTGGCATACATATTTATTTAAGGAGGGAAATGGTTTCAAGTAGAATACGTTTGTTCCTCGAGCGAGATACTCAACATGAGAGAGAGAGAGAGAGAGAGAGAGAGAGAGAGAGAGAGAGAGAGAGTGTGTGTGTGTGTGTGTGTCTAACAATATCAAATAATATGCAGAATATCATGTTGATACAAGACTTTAATTGATCGTACATAATTTAAATCTCGAAATTTGAAAAGAACGAAAACTAAAATTCAAATTACCAAATTAATTCATTGCATTTAATGAAACGTTACTAATTAGATTTACAATCAGTTTTTTTCTGGCTGGAGATGTTAAATATATGCTTATTAAATCTAAAATATATGCACAAAATTAAGATACATTTAAAGTAGTAAATTTGTTTAGTGCCGTCCTCTTAAAATTATAAATATTTCTCAACATTTATCACATAACAATATAAATTTTAATGGATGATATTAAAGTATGATTGATAGTAACGATTACTGTTGTGCTTGGCGGTGTCCTCGTGGCGTAATGGTTTAAGCGATGGACTGCAGAATCGTAGTAAGCGAGTTCGTATTCCAGTCGCGCTATTACGTTCTCTTTCGGGCAAATACCCTTGGGAAAGGTATGAACCCCCTTATCCTCCTATGGGTTAAAGAGTACCACCACTGTTCTTCTCCGGTAATGGCTTTGGCATTAAATAACCTACAAAGGTTTATATGGCATTAAACAAACAAACCAAACAAAACCAAACAAACCTGTTATGTTTAATTGATTTGATTGATTTTAACGGAATTTCAACACACCATGGATGATTTTATGCCTTCAGGTTAAAGAACTGCATTCACTGTACGTTCATATTTACCATTTTTTGTGGTTTTTAAGAGTTTTTATATACAGTCCTATTGAATACTGATAAACTTTAAACAGATGTATGTGACCCATAGACTAAACCCTAACAAGTACTACAATTCCGAGTCAGAGTTGGCCTGTGAGTAATGGCAATGAACAGAGTACTACACACTTTTGCGGTTTTTAGAACTCTTGTCTTACCGTCAGATACAGTTTAGTGTCTTACCGAGGACACACCTATTTTGGAGTAGGCATTAACTTTCAGCAAATGATACGGTCAACGCTTTTGAAATCCCGCAAACAGTGATACGTTTCTATGATATGAATTTATCATCAAATACCGTTTTTGCCTAGTCGGCTGAGGGGTAAGACTACCCCCAACGAGTGTCCTGTATATGAAGCTAAACAATCTGATGGTGACGTTCCAGTAATACTGGAGTTTTGTGGAATGAAGGGTACGCGTTCATTGCCATCGCTCCCAGGCCCCCAATGGTCCGAAGTGGTGGCACCTGATAGGGTCCTATCTATGGGTCAAATAGAACTAAACTGTGTACTTATGCTAAACTGAATTGTTTGAAATAGAACTGTTTTCGAAATAGAAACTGTGTATTTACGCTAAACTGAATTTTTTGAAATTGAACTGTTTTTGTATGCTAAACTGAATTGTTTGAGATAGAACTGTTCTTTGACATTAAAATCGTGTATATATATTAAACTGAATTGTTTGAAATGGAACTATTTTTTAAAATTTAACTGTGTGTAAACAAAAAAAACTTTACTTATACTAAATTGAATTGTTTAAAATTTATATGTTTAATAATGAATTTGCTATTAATAACCTCCAATGGTTGATGTGCCATAAAACCAAACGGAACCAAACCAAATACTGTTTGTTTGTTTGTTTGTAAATCGCAGTAAACATTTCAAAATAACCAACTCATTGAATCTTTCATTGTGGTATAATATTTAATTAGATGGACAAGAAAACAATTTTATTCAGTTCAATTTTTATTGGGAGCACTTTACTCCAGGCCTTGCGCTAAACTATGTTAATGTTAATATGCATTTACCCAACCCCTCCGCCATGGGCAGGATGCAACACAAAGCCAATTTCTTGCGGGGGAGTGCATTTGGTTGGGATTTAGAGTTTTCCTTCTCCCTGACTGGTTCCCTGATTGAAGAAAAACGCATCAGCAGAGATGCAAAGGTTTCTTACCTTTCCTAGAGCATTAGCTTGAAGTGAAACTTAACTTCATCCAGGATTTGAATTCGAGTTGGTGATTCCATTTCTAACGACGATTACCACTGGGCTAAACGCACCTCTCCTGTCAATTTAAGTATGTAGCACGAACAACCAACCTCTTAACCCCTTACCCGGCGTAGACGATTACTTCAGCTTGTATAGATAATCTGTTGCTAGTAGAGAAAAAAAAAAAAACCTTCCCACGGCGTTTCACTTACCGATGAATGAGAATCAGATTTTATTGCAATAAAGAATTTTTTTTTGTTAAGCAACTCCATTGAATCAGCAGAAAATGGCTGCTTTTAAGTTGGGAAAAATGGCAGCTTTGCTGATAACAGAAAAAAAAAAGGCAGAGAAAATCTTATATGAAAACAAGACAAACGTACGGTTACCATGACAACTTCACATGTCTTCCGGCAGTGACATATACTTCTGCCCTCATTTTGCATCAGCTGCTATGATATTTGGTCAACATGGCATTGGCCCAAGTGTGGACGCAGATTTTAACGGGTTCCTGCTGATTAACAACGAAGAGCCGTTGGATAGAGTAAACGGCGAAAGCTAATTACCTTTGATTTATGACTAAATTAACTGGCAACCCAATTTCACCATGATTTACTCACCACAGAGAAATACACATAGACATATGTACGTATGTATGTATGTACGTGTATAGTTACAGCTTTCACTCTTTGTCTTATGAAAGAATATGTATTTCTTGAACTTAACTTGGCGTCTAGTGGATTTTGCCGTTCCTGTGGACCACAGAGTGAAAATGAAAGAAAGCAAAATGATAGACATATACTTAGACCATGCCTGAGAAAGAAACAAAGCACTGGAATATGAGGGTTACGATGTGCATGCAATGCTCTTCAAAGACTTGGAAGAATGACTGGCGAAATTAGAAATCAGTTGAAGATTCGAGACAATCCAGACTGCAGCATTGTTGAGATCAACTCTGAGAAGAGTTCTAAAGACATGAGGAGACTGTAATTGTCTTTACTTGGAATCATTTTGAGATGAGGCTTCTTAATCTGAGAACTAATTTTTTATATTTATTGCGGACGTTTTGTCCTCATCTTGGTAGTTTTTGTGTGTTGTTTCTTCTTTCACTACGTTTCGGCCAAATTTCACCTCTGGCCTTCTTCAGGTGATTTTTTTTACCGTGACCTCGGTTAGGAATTCTGAGTCTTGTAACCGTATCACCAGTAATTACTGCCTTCCATAGTTGTTTTCTATAGGGACCCGTGGCGCAGCGGGTAGAGGCGTTGACTCTCTACGGTTCCAGGAGAGCATTGTCAGAAGATTGCGGTTTCAAATCCTACCCAAGCCGGCCAGAGGTTTACTTAGTCAAAAACGTGGTGCGATAGACAACAACTATGGAAGGCAGTAATTACTGGGGATACGGTTACAAGACTCAGCATTCTTATCCGAGGTCGCGGTAAATCACCTGAAGAAGGCCAGAGGTGAAATTTGGCCAAAACGTAGTGAAAGAAGAAACAACACAAAAACTACCAAGAGGAGCATAAAAAGTCCGCAATAAATAAAAATTAATTCTCAAGGGGAGACTGGTTGTCATATAGCCGCCAGTGTAAAACCCCCACCTGACTGTGATATGAAAAGCTCATAAAAAGTGAAATAATAATAATGATAATAAAATAATAATAATTGGGCAAAACAACGCCATAAGGACTAACTATCTGAAAGCAAAAATAGATAAGACAACAAAATAGCATATGCAGATATGATAGAGACAAAACAATCAAACACATAATAAGCAAATGCAGCAAATTAGCGCAGAAGAGTATAAGACTAGATACGACAGGGTGGGCAAGGTAATCCACTAGCAATTGTGCAAGATATTGAAATTTTACCATATGAACCTATGGTATGCTCATAACCTAGAATCCATCATGGAAAATGAGAAAAACAAAATTCTCTGGGATTGTGAGATACGAACAGATCACCTAATCTCAGCCAAAAAACCCAGACCTAGTTATAGTAAAAAAAAGAGAGAACCTGCCGAATAGTGACCTTTGCCACTGCGCCAGACAACAGAGTAAAAATTAAAAGAAAGCGAAAAGAAAGATAAATATCAAGACCTTGTTAGAGAACTAAAAAAATATGGAACATGAGTGTGACGGTGATACCAATTGTAATTGGTGCACTTGGAAAAATCACCAAAGGATTGGTACAAGGACTGAAAGACTTGAAAATAAGAAGACAAGCAGAGCCCATCTAGGCTACGCAATTTCTAAGATAGGACAAAATACAGAGAAGAGTTCTGGATACTTGAGGGAATTTGCTGTCAGTCAAACCCCAGTGATAAACCATCAGCAAATACTGGTGTTAAAAACTCTCAAAGGAGTAAAGTAATAATAATAATAATAATCAACAAAAGAAAGAGAATCTGCGAAATTGTTGACTTTGCTGTCCCGACGGACCACAGAATAAATCTGAAGGAAAGTGAAAAGAAGGATAAGTACCTCGACCTTGCTAGAGAATAGAAAAAACTGTGGAACATGAAAGTAATGATTGTGCCAATTGTGATTGGTGCGTTAGGCACAGTAACTAAAGGATTATTAAAGGGCCTGGAGGACTTGGAAGTTAACGGACGGGTGGAGACTATCCAAACGACAGCATTGCTGAGGACGGCCAGAATACTGAGACGAGTCCTGGAGACTTGAGGAGACGTGCTGTCACTCAAATTCCAGTGAAAAACCATCAGCTAATACTGATGGGAAAAACTCTAGAGGAGTAAATAATAATAATAATAATAATAATAATAATAATAATAATAATAATAATAATAATAATAATAACGTACAGTATTACTAGAAAATAAGACGCATAATATTCTCTCGGATTTTCAGAAAAAAAAAGTATTAGCGAATCCCAGCCAGTCGACAATGCCAGCAATTGTACAGCATGTAAAAAAGATGGGAACACCGAGGAATTATATATGAAAAGAAATATAAAAAAAAAGGAAAATTTCCATGGGACATCTTTAAACAAAACTAGAATCATTTGCAAAGTAAGAATCATTGATATGATTACGTACAAAACAAAAGAAAAATTTCTTATAATTACAGTAAATGATAAATGCATCTGGACTACTTGGGTCAACATGGAGACAGACAAATGTCAAATAATTAGCAAATGTCATATCCATAGAGACAGATAGAAATAGTACCATATACGATGTTCTAAATAAAATGCAGCAAGCCAACAGAAAAGGAATATAAACACGTGTACGATAAAATAAATATATAGATACATGGAAAATTGTGCGAAAAGGACTTTTGCGTTCGGTTATGTAAACAAATCGTATCTGCATAGGCTAAACTAAAAATAATAAAAAGGAACTAGACACTGTGGGAATTTGAGAAAGAGGCTGACTATACAATCTAAATAAATAGAACACATATAGCAATCGTAAGCAATGAAATTATAGCGTAAACGATTTGGGGCTAGAAGGGGACTGGTTAGAAATGAAATTAATTGAAAATAAACTGGGACAGTTGGAGATCCGGTTATGGATTGAGACAGCTCAGATAACAGCTCTATCGGAATCGTCGAGAATACTTAGACATGTCTTGTATAGCTGGTGCTAAAAACTCATAAAGAGTTTTTATCTCTTCTCATAGCCGCACAGAACAACTCCATAAGGACTGACTATGTCAAATCAAAAAGATACAAGAAAATAGCAGATGGAGATTAGGCAGTGATAGAGATGGAAAGATCAATTACATAATAAGTGAATGTAGTAAGCGAGCACAAAAAGAGAAAAAGACGAGACAAAAACGGGTGGGCAAGGTGATCCACTGGTAATTGTGCAAGAAGGTAAAATTTGATCATACAAACGAATGGTATGTGCACAACCCAGAATCTGTCCTGAAGAATGACTTCTCTGGGATTTTGAGATGCAAATGGATCATGTCATCTGGGCCAGACGTCCAGACCAAGTGATATTCACTGAAAAAAAAGAGAACTTGTCCAATAGTTGATTTGGCCATCCCGGCTGACCACAGGGCAAAATTGAAAGAAAGCGAAAAGAAAGATATATACCTGGACCTGGCAAGAGATCTGAAAAGGCTATGGAACATGAAAGTGACGGTGATACCCATTGTAATGGGCGCACTTGGTGCAGTCATCAAAGGATGGATAAAGGGATTAGAAGAATTGAAAATAAGAGGGCGAGTGGAGCCCAACCAAACGACAGCATCGTTAAAATCGGCTAGAATACTGACAAGAGTCCTGAAAACTTGCGGAAACTTGCTCTCACACAGACACTAGTGGAAAAACATCAGCTAACACCGGTCTGAAAAACTCTCAAATGATCCAAAAATTAATAACAGCAACATTGAAATTTGATAATGAAATGGCAACTTGACCTTACTTCTACATGGTATATGCACAAACAAGGATCCATTCTGGAGAATGAGAGGCACAAACGTCTCTGTGATTTCGAGATAAAAAAAAAAGATCCTTTAATCCTGACCAGAAGAACAGACCTAGTGATTTTCAACTGAAAAAAAATAAAAGGAAAGAAGGTCAGGTATTTGGACATTGTCTTAGAACTAAAAATAAAAGAAGATACCAGACTTTCTCTCAAAATCCATGTCGTATACGTGAAGTAAAATTGGCAACATTAGTCGAGGGTGATCCGAAGGATACCTTTTTAATAGTTACAACACCAATGAATGGGGGAGGGTGCTACTCCATTCCCAGGATTGCTCCACTTTACCCTTGATCTGCACCTTATTGTGCTCAATGCTAAGCATGGCGGCATCAAGTACCATTTTTTGAGTCTTTGGTATGACTGGACTTGGGATTGAACCCCGGTTTCCCAGACCATTGGTGAACTGATTTAAAAAATAAAGAAACTTTATATTCTCTGAGAGACAGCATCGATTTGAAAAAGAAATTACATTTTTATCAAACACAATTTTCTTCTTATATGCAATTAAAAAGAAATATTTAATTGTCTCAAAATCTAATTTTGCAATCAACGATGATTAAATAATTTCACTTTTCAAGAAATAACTTGACTATCACTTTACGTCTACTCGGGTTTGACTAAAAATGTCGATACCTATTTTCGAATACACTGAAATCCAAAACCATTTTCCAAGGTCTTCAACGGTCGTGTCAATAGGGCTGTATGGATGCACCACATGGATGCTGACTAAGCATATGGAGTGAAAGCTTGACAGCAAATGCTCCAGAATGCAACGAATTGTATTTAAAAGTCTTGGAACCAACACCCCACAAAACAGTAGCTGTACGGCCACCTACCAACCATCTCGAAAACCATCCAAATTAGACGAACAAAACACCTGGGATACTGCTGGATAAGTAAGGTCGACACCATAAGCGATGTACCCCTGTGGACCCCTTTACACGGACGAGCATGTGTAGGGTGACCAGCTAGAACCTATCTACAACAGCTCTGTACTGATATAGGATGTAGCATGAAAAACCTGCCGAGAGCGATGAACGAAAGAGAAAAATGGCGGGAGAGGATCAGGGAAATCAATGCCGGCTCGCCATGATGACGATGAAACTTGAAAATTGACTTACAAGTAGGTCTATTTGATTTTGAACATTTCGTTACTGTCCCAGGATCTTCGGGCGCCTAGAGTAGTGTAATAATTACCAAGTTAGACTAGCAAGCCTTCCCGAGTGTGTTCGAGTCTTATTGGGTGTCCTATTCATGCGGCCTAGTGCTATATCTAAGCAAAAGGCTTCGTTAATTACTCCTGTCCAAGAATCTTCTGCTTGATTTACCTTTGATTATTAAAAATCTTTTCTTTGCACATAAATTACCCATTCGGCTGGATCTGTAGAATAAACCGACAGCATCCCAGTAGAGGAGGAAGACTCCTCCAACAAGTGTCCTGTTTATGATACTAAACAATCTGATTGTGAAGTTCCAGTAATGCAGGAGCTTTGGGGAATGCAGAATACCCTATCATTGATGGGGTCTTATCCATGGGTCAAATAGAACTAAAATGCGTATTAATGCTAAACTGAGTTGCTTGAAAAAGAACTGTTTTGACATTTAAACTGCATACTTATGTTACAATGAATGGCTTGAAATTGAACTGTTTCGTATGCTAAACTAAATATATATATATATATATATATATATATATATATATATATATATATATATATATATGTGTGTGTGTGTGTGTGTGTGTCTGTGTGTGTCTGTGTCTGTGTGTGTGTGCATGCATGAAAAATAGTCAAAGAGAGCGTTTAAAGAGCGAATAGAAGATTAAAAAACAACATACTTTGACCCCAAGCAAAAATAATGTCGACCTTATATTATTCTTGTATAGAATATATCAAAAGTAACTAAATCTATACATCGGACCTGATTCACTTAACGGGTCTGAAGACTTTTAAAATGTATCATAGATTAACATCATTGAATTTACTTTAAGATACTTAGAAAGCAACTTCGAAATAAAAAAAAGAAATGCATTAAAATATTCTACAAGGATAGCTTTGGTATTAAATAACTCACAATAAAGAATAATATGCCATTGATCAAAGAAACCAAACCATTTAAAACGTGTGCAAATTCGTGATAATGGAGCCAAGAAAGAAACAAAAAGGGAAAATATTTAATTACCGTTTAATCTTAAAAATTAAAGGAAGTAATTTTTAGAATTTAAACAACTGAAAATCCTTTGGGCTAATTAAAATGGTTTATATTGACAGCGTTTTTTTATCTGCAACTCTCACGAATAGATGTCATTTTATCCGATCATGGAAATCTAATACATGAATGCTTGCTTTTCATGTATACATCATTTCCGTTTCCAATAATAATAATAATAATAATAATAATAATGATAAAAAAACTGTATTTTCCATACCACTGTAGTATTTGTTTTCAGCAAACAATCAGGGATAGATTTCATTAAATAAAATTTCAGCAACTTTTGCAAAACTAAAACAGATAACGCACGAAACTGTAAAGAATGAATCAGTGGGAATTCCAAAAACAATGTTGTATCTAATAGAGGAAAACAAAAATAATATCAGGGAAAACCCGAATCTGTCCTTGAAAATTTCTGAGTGAATCGATTTCTACTTTTATTTTAGACCAAACGCCCCATCTGAACGATTGACAGTTTGATTGATTTTAACGGTATGGGCTATTTTATACCTAGAGGTTACAGAACTGAGTTTACCGTACATTTATAATTAAATCTTTTGTGTGGTTATTTCTTCAAGATTTTCTCCACAGATTTATATGATATCTAATTTTCTATCTAATTCAAATAATATCCACTTGGTTGTATTATTTCAAGCATTTAAGTAAGTATTTTTAAAAATTATAGTAATTAGTCTGCTGAAAATATTTCTGTCTAATGCAAATAACTTGGATAAAATTGTGTGGTTTTCAAGTATCTAATACGAAAACTAGCGGTTAGAGTGTTCGCCAATGGTTCAGGAGACCGGGGTTCAATCCCAGGTAGAGTCATACCAAAGACTCAAAAATGGTACTTGATGCTGCCTAGCTTAATACCCAGCATTATAAGGTTGGATCAAGGGTAAAGTGGGGCAAACCAGGGAAAGTAATAGCGCCCTTCCCTACACCTCGGTGTAGTAGATATTAAAAAGGGAGCCTTTGGTTCACCCTCGACTATGGTCGCCAACTACTTATATTGCTTCAAGTAATCATTACTATATAATAATAGATATTTGTTTGCACACATTTGTATGGTTTCAAGTAATACTCCTGATTAAACAATTATAGGTCAAAGTAAGTATTCTTAGTAGAGATAGTTTACAGTTATATGGTATCAAGTATTCTAATATAAGTAAAAAGTAAAGTAAAGTTGGCGACCATAGTCGAGGGTGACCCGAAGGCTCCCTTTTCAATAGCTTCTACACCAAGGTGTAGGGGAGCGCGCTACTCCTTCCCTGGATTCTAATATAATACTAATAATTATACGGTTTCAAGTAATTATTTCGCTATGATTATCATTTTTTGGACACAATTATATGGTTTCAAGTACCTAATGATAATAGTAAAACATTAGAGTTCCAAGTAAAAATTCATAAAATGAATAACACGCAAATTTTTTTGGCATCAAGTATTTCATCCAAATGCGAACAACTTTTAAACTTTTTTTTTTATGCAGGTACTGCAACTTTAAATCAGAGTTCACCTGGTAGCAATAGCAATGAAGATGTAGTTTTATATCCTCATTTCGCCATCTAGTTTCCTTCGGAAGATTGTGGTTCTCTCCCAACGTCCACATTCCAAGTTCTTTACCACTGTGGACACATTCTTTCATAATACTTTGTGCCGTTTCTTATACATTACTCGGGTTGCAAAAGTTGGGAGCTAACCTAGGCTACAGATAGAATAAAGTAATTAATCACTGCTCTGATATTTAAAGTTGCAATCCATCTTAATTCATGAACTTCTCGGTCACCTGACTGAAATTATCAAATCATACCCCATTTCTCAAATTGATCTTGGGACATCACATGCCTATTCAACTTATTTGACATTAAATGTTTCCGCTTTTGAGACGACTGTTTAAATCTTTTAAATTATCTACACTAACTCACAAATGATAGATACGGCTAATCTATTACCTGACAGTACACAACGCCCCCTAAAACTAGAGACTTATCATCGGGGACAGTTTAGTATAGCTGGGACTTACTCTTTTGTGGGGGGTTCTTACAGTCATCTGATTCTAAGCTCAACTGAAACGGTGAGTACCGAATCTGAGAAAAATTAGCGGCAAAATTGTGAGAGTAGGAGTAGCTGCAGACATTTAGATAAAAGCGAAAATAAGCAAAAACTTGTAAATATACCAGGACATTGCAAAGGAACCCAGAAACCTATATATAAAAGAAAGGTTATGATCGTGACTATTCTAATTGGTGCACTTGGAACTATGCCAAACGTAATGGAATAGAGATAGGAGGAATTTGAAATTCACTGAAGTTCTGGGACTCTTACAATCTGAGGGGAATATGGAAAGAAGTACAAATGTTTAACTATCAATTATTTGGGGTGAGAATTACCAAAAACAAGGAAAATTAGAAAAAACAAAAAACAACTGATCCTACAAAAACTATAGAAGTTTTTAGAATATTTGTGTTACTTGATCTCTTCAGAGAGAGAGAGAAAGAGAGAAAGAGAGAGAGGGAGAGAGAGAGAGAGAGAGAGAGAGAGACCCGTTGGCTATACTTTGAAGAGAATAGTTCCTGTAATGATAATCTAAAGATAGCTAGAATAGTGAAGAAAGAAATGGGAAAGAGATCAGTTATGTTATTTTATCTTTAGCGAGAGCCACAAGCTACTCGGGTAAAAATTATTATTTAATAATAATAATAATAATTGTATTTTGAACTCATGAACCTATATATGCTCACCTAAAAAGACTGGAAAACTGTAGAGCTAAAACAAGACTTCCTTCATTAATTTTTCTTTAATTCATCTTTTTCACTCCCTTTCATAGTCTTCAGTATACATAAAGTCTTACTTGATTTACGTATATACATACATATATATATATATATATATATATGCGTGTGTGTGTGTGTGTGTGTGTGTGTGTGTGTGTGTGAGTGTGTGTGTGCAAATAGAGAAAAATTGCTTAAAAAGGTAATCTAAGAAGAAAAAGAATGTAATGTGAAAGGAAGTCAGTCGACGCTATAATGTTTCGGTTCTAATAAACTATCATCTGGTCGAGGGAGGATGATATCAAGTAATGTTAAACCACCGATTGATGTTTAATAATGTTTATTAAACATCCGTCGGTGATTCAACATCAGTAGATATCATCCTTCCTTGTCCTGATAGTTTATTAGAACAGAATCTTTATAATGTCACATTAAAATATTTTTCTTAAATTATCTTTTTTATCAATTTTTCTCTACATTGTGAGATATACTTCCATTATTTACTTATATATATATCTATATATATATATATGTATGTACAGGAAGATTGTTGTTAGTCCAAGGAGAGGAATGTAGATATTTTTAAATCAATAGGTCAGCAAATGATTCTGAATTTGGTGTATTGGTTATTCTATTTTATATACCCGTGCTCTGCACTTGGTTCAAATTTTATGTCCTCTTCAGAAGATATGTAATTATTCGGGTAATCAATTGGTACTGTTTTTATAGTGAAGATTATCTTCACACACACACATCTCTCTCTCTATATATATATACTACTTTCATCATTGTTCTGAATGCATCATACAAAATGATAATTATATATATATATATGTAATCATATATGTCTACTTTTGCGTGTTTGTAGTTTTGCCAACTAAACATTGTTCCTGAACGTAATTATTAATAATTTAAATTCTTCCCATAAATGAGATATCCATGAAACACTAATAAGAATTCTTGTACCCTTCTTAAATAAAAGCATCATTATCATAATCATGTCGTGCTGTTAGCACGGATCTCCCTGACCTTCTCTCGCCACCCATCTCTATCGTCCAACGCTCCCGGCAGGTCTTCCATCTTTTATCCGCACAGAGCTGTCGTATATAGATTCTAGCTAGTCATCTAACCTTTGCCCGTCCATGTGAAGGAGTCCACAGGAGTACATCGCTTATGAGTTCGTCCTTACTACTCCAGGAGTGTCCTGCATGTCTGATTCGTGATGGGTGGTTAATGGCCGCAGAGCTGTTCTTTTGTAGGGTGTTGCCTACAGGACTTGTTCAGTACAGCTTATAGCATTTTTGAGTTATTGTTGTCAAGCTTTTTCTCCATCGTTTAGTTAGCGTCTATGTGGTGCATCCATAAAGCAGTATTGATACGACAACAGCTTGGAAAAAATGCGTTAAGTAACATAGTATAATGCTGTTAAAATTCTAATCTAATATGTTCCGTGTATTTTATTAAAAATCAAAAGACGGTTCGAATATCGATGTAAGTGCTGGATTATAAATCCAATTGTACTTGAGCTATTACAGGAGTTAAAGATAAATACTGTATTTTGGCTAACCACATCCAGACCTCATCCTTCTGAATGAATATCAGAAAGTAAAGCTTAACCAAGTTTTAGATCTATTTTTCTGACGTCTTTAAGCGCTTAAAATAATTTTGAAGAAAATAGAGATCAAAATTCTAAAGTCAAATCAATAAATATCATTACAAATAATTTGCATTTATTTTGGTTTGAATAATCTTGCCAAAATGGTATAAATGGTCGGTAGAATTTGTTCTGAAGAATAGAGTAAGAAAACTTCTTCGAGACTTTGAGATTCAAATACACCATCCTCTTCAGCTCAGTCCACCCAGTAGATGGGGCTTTATGACGAGGCCTCCAAAAAGCTATCCAGTGGTAAGGTTCCAGTTCTGGAGCTTTGTGAGTGTAAACACACCCAAAGCTGTCTTTTCTCCTAGGTCCGGAGTGATAATACTCGTAAGAATTCTACCTCTAAGTCAAATGGATCTGTTTGAAATAGTGTTTATCACTTCAAAATTGTAAGAGGCCTTGTGGCATCGTCGCTAAAGTATTGCCCCTTGACATCATTGTAAGCGAGTTCAAACCCAAGTCACGCTAATACGGACTTTGGGAAAGGTAGGAACCCTCTTATTTCTTCAATTAAGGGTAAAATAGTGTCCCTACTTATCTTCGTGGTGTAATGGTTATCATCGTAGGAAATGGACACGGCGACATGAGTTCAAATCCTGGACAAAACTGATTGCATTTCACATATCACTAATACCCTTGCGGAAAGTTATGAATTCAATTATTCTCCCTCCAGCTATGGGTAAATAGTAGGGTACTGAATTCTTCAGCCTTGGTGAGGCAACTAGTCCCGGAGAAGGAAAACACTGAATTTAAACCTGTTAAAGTCCGTTTAAAATTGACCTTGTGTCATATCCTGCACGAGCGGAGGGGTTTCATAAATATGATAAAATGACCCACAATAGGTCATACGTAAAAAACCCAAACCACTCTTTAAAGGTATCTTTAAGGTAAATTTTTGTACCCTATACAATTGGAGACTTTAAGTCTTAAATTGTTGTCGGTATTCAACAAAAAAAAATGTGTTTGCTATTTGACATAAACCTAAGTAAAATTGCGCACATTGAGTAGTAATCAAGATCAGCTTAAAGGCAATTGCAATGATTTGTGTTGGTAACCAAGTTCTGTCGATTAGGCTTTGCAAACCTTAACCGTATTCCGTGTGTAGAAGTAGGACACGCCAAAAAGATAAGACCGAAAAAAACAACTGACCGACTATTTAGTTAAAGAAATCAACTGGTTTGAAAGTAATTAAAGAGAAATAAATATTTCATTCAGCATTTACTAAGACTGACTAAATTTTGCAGGAGGTCCGGCGTATTTGAAAAGCAATATTAATCGAACACATATCAAATTATCCGTTTTAACAACCCCAGTCAAACTCAAATCTTCCTTCCAACCCAAAATAAATAGTACCCAACCAACTACTGTACAAAAACGAATGAAATGATCAAATCTCTCATTTCCCTTTTAAGACCCCTCAAAACCAAGAATAAACCAACCAAAAACATTTTTAAAAAAAGAACGTACAAAAAAAAAAAAACAATGCTAAAATTAAAAGTCAACCAAAACCCTAAATAGATCCTAGAGTGTATAAATATTAGATATCTAAACTGATATCATAACTGCAAACCACAATCTAGCTGGTATATAAAAAGATCAGATACATTAACAAAACGGTTATAGATAAAACATACACCTCGTGGTGTAATAACTATTGTTATCGGAAATGGACCCGGTGACCCGAGATCAAATCCAAGATAAAACTGTTTGCATGTTCACATAGTGCTAATACTGTTAGGAAAGATATGAATCGAAGTATTCTCCCTGTATCGCTGAGAAAAAAAAAATAGGGCCGACAGGGCTCTTTAACATTGGCATAGCAATCGATCTCGAACGATAACTCTGAATTGAAACCTGTTTAACTCCGCTTAAAAAAAAAAATCATTGAATATCGCAACTGGGTCATGATGGCTGGGTTGGTTAAAAACATACAAAGCATACGCCTGTGAAGCAAAATTTGCTTACTAATCTTTGAATCATCATCATCATCATATCGTGCTGGCAGCACGGATATCCCTGACCCTCTCTCGCCACTCCTCCCTATCGTTCATCGCCCTAGGTAGGTCTTTAGGACAACAACCTGTATCCTCACATAGCTGCTGAATGTACGTTCGAGCTGGTCGTCCTGCTTTTGCGCGGCCATGTGTGGGGATCCATAAGAGTACATCTCTTATGAGTTCATCTCTGCTTCTCCAGCAGTGTCCTGCATGTCTGGTTCGTCTAACTTGAATAGTTTTCGTGATAGGGGGCAGGTGGCCGTACAGTTGGTGTCTTGTGAGGTGTTGCTGCCAGGACTTGTTCAGGATTGCATATTTGCAGTTAAATTATATATTTATATGTGTGTGTGTGTGTGTGTGTGTGTGTGTGTGTGTGTGTAAGATTTGGCATTAAATAACCCACGAAGGTTGATATATCAGCAAACACCAGGCAACAAGTGATCTGCTTGCTAATTATTACATTACGAAGGATATTCTAAATTAATGACTTGGTAAGTAGTTCGGAAGCCCAAGAAATTGATAGAAAAACAAAAAAGCGCTAAATTTTTCCAATATCAAGTCTACAGCCATGCACTTAATCACTTGAGTGCTTGGAACTATCTTGAAATTTCGTGCCAAAAACGCTGGAAGAGTTTGCAATCCGTGAAATAATTGGAACTGTTTCACCGACATCATTAATAATATTGGCAAGAATATTGAGAATATTGTTCAAGTTGCCACTTGACCCACAGCGAAAGCAAAGAGATAATAACGATAGCGACCGACATATAATAACAAAGTAGTATAAATCTAGTTGATTATTCATTTTTAATAGATCGGTATACACTTCCAAAAGAAAAAAAAATACGGTATTTATTATTGTAGAAATTAAAACGGATACAGGGAGCGTGATTAGACCATCGTATAGAAAGACTTTTCACCTACAAAACGTAGTTTCTCTTAACCAGTCGCCGACACTGATTACGCATTTTCACTAGTATAATGCAGTAAGCCTATGACTGCTAATTATAATTTCAATCTAGTTTATTTCGGCAAAACTTGAGAGTGTATGCTGGAGAGGGTTTGGCTGAGACAGGTATCGCGGCGAAGTTGTAACAAGGAGAGTTAATCACATAAACTGCGTTTTCTGGTAACTCGTCTACTAATTTACCCAACTAATCCACTACGTACCGGGCGTGGCACGAGGCCAGTTTTTAAGCAGAATAAAACGGTTTGAATTTAGTTTTCCTTCAACCAGACAGGTTGCTTAAACATGGCTTGAGAACTCAGACTTCCCTATAATTTACCCATAACTAGAGGTGAGAAGAAAAGATTGATTCAAACCTTTCTCAAGGGAATTGACGCGAACTAAATCCCATCCATGATTTTATCTTTGGTTAAGCTAACCCGATTAGTAAAGGCATATGGCTCTGTTAGGTTTTCGCTATCCCAATTAGAATGTCTGACCGTGAATCCGCAAGCACAAAAGTAGTTGATTAAAATTATTATATAAATTTTTGACGGGTATTACTTTTTTGTTAGTTTCAGTTGATGAGTATCGCAATCTTTTATTCTACGACTTTTAGTTAAGACTTTGGATCTAAATTAGGGAATTATTGTCACCTATAGATTGATATATTTTAACGGCCTGTCAAACCGTTTGGTGTTATTTTATGCCTGGTATTTTCGTTAATTCGTAGGTACATTTTTTTGTTGTTGTTTCTTAAGAGTTTTTTTTTTTTTTGCACACTGTCCAATTGAATACGAATCCTTTTAAAACAGATCTAATTTACTCATTGATTGAACCCGAACAGGTACTATCACCTCAGGTCAAAGTGGACCTGGGAGAATCTAGCAATGAGGTGGTACTCTATATTTCCCAAATTTCCAGAAGTGGAACCTCGCCATCAGGAAGTGTTTAGTGTCATACCCTGAAAAACTCATTTGGCGAGATAGCCTTCCGTAATAGAACGAATCAGCAAATCAGGGCATCTTTAGTGGAAGCTCAAAATCACTTCACTTTTTCTTTTACAACTTTTAAATGGTAAACATTGTATACGGAAATATATGAGAATCGGCATAATAATGCTTTGAAAATAATCACTATCTGTTGATCTGCAGAGATTTAAAACATCGAAGGCGATAACTATCCATGAGGTTTGAACTCAAATCAACACGACGAAAAGCAAAACACTTGATCTATTGAAAAAAAGTGTATGGTGCAATACATAACAATCATATATAATCAAATCGTATCGATAAGAAGAGAAAAGAGAAACTTACTGAATCAGAGTTAACGGATATTTCGAAGCAACTAGTTAATTTCATTGATGTCATAACAGAAGGAAAGAAGAAAACAAACACATCTAATAATCGTCAGTGCTGTTTATGAAAGTCGATTAAAACGTTACCAAGTTTTTTTAAATATCCTCGACTCAAAGAAAAAACGAAAAAAAGAAGTAGTTAGGAGTGGTTAGGAATAGTTTTACTACGGGATTTATGCAATCGATTTATATTCGAGTACAGGATGTTTACAAAAGGGTACAATAGTCTTTTTGAAAACTTATATTTAACATATGTAGATTTATTTATAACCTTGAAAACAGTAATTGTTGTCAATCAAACTGGCTTTCTGGGAGATTTCATGGGGATACGTAACTCACTCTTTTGATAAGAAATATATATATATCGGCTCATTGGCCTAGAGGGTGGATTGTTCGCCAATGGTCAGGGAGACCTGGGTTCAATCCCAGGTTGCGTCATACCAAAGACTTTAAAAATTGTTCTTGATACCTTTTTGCTTAACACTCAGCAATATAAGGTAAGGATCAAAGGTAAAGTGAAGCAATCCAGGGAAAGCAGTATCGCCCTCCCCTACCCCTCGGTGTAGTAGCTTTTGAAAAGGGAGCCATCTGGTCGACCTCTACTTCGGTTGCCAACTTTACTTTACTATATATATATATATATATAGTAAAGTAAAGTTGGCGACCGAAGTAGAGGTCGAACAGAAGGCTATATATATATATATATATATATATATATTATCATCTACTGACAGACTGTTTCGTGGTATCACATCTGTTTCGTGTGGCTTGACACGTTGGACGCTTAAGGCTGGGATCGAAACCCACCCAACTTTACGTTATTTCAGCCAACATATACATGGAAGTAAATAATGGAAAATAATCCGACAGCATGGAGGAAAACTGAAAAACAAGGTAATCCAAAGTGAAGAATTTATTGAAAAAAAATCGACACTACAAAGTTTCGGTTTTAATAAACAATCACCAGGACTTTAGAAATGATGTCTCGATAGCATCTTTTTTAAGTTCTGAGTATAATTTATTAAAACTGGAACGTAATGGCGTCAACTTTCGCAATAAATTCTTCACTTTGTATTATTTTGTTTTTCAATTTTTCTCTCTCTCTATATATATATATATACTTTCTTTAGGAAAAAACAAAATTGAGGGAATAACTCCCAACTCCATTTTAACTCGACCGAATAATACACACACACACACACACACACACACACACACACACACATATATATATGTGTGTGTGTGTGTGTGTTGCCTCAAAGAAAATGCAAATAAAAGAGTTCAAGGGTTTTTACGTGCAAGCCACTATAATTAAATGACCTGTTCACCAACCTCAGCTGCTATATCTCAACTAATGAAACTGATTTCAATATACGGCTGCAAAGGCGTAAACTGCAATTCACAAGTTGTCGGTCTGGTGTAAATTTGATCTCTCTGAAGAAGTAAAACAGAGTTTCTTCCTATCTGTGCACAACACGCATAGCTACTTACGAAACGAACGAAAAAAAATCAAGATGGGAATCAAATGAGAAGTGCTTTATTGATCAAATACTGAAAGACACACCACACAAAAGAGCAATTGTACAGCCATTTACCTCCCATCTCACAAACTATCTAGTTAAGCCGAACTAGACGCGAAAGGCTCAGGTAGCACCAGACAGAATGTCAATATTCAACCGAAGTAAAGCTAGTTTTAAATTAATATTTTCATCCTCTTAAACTGGTTACTTAACCTAGGCTAAAAATAGAATTTTTCAGTATCTATCCATTGATGGAGCGGGGGGGATAGATGGATTCTTATCTTTCCAAAAGGGCATTAACACAATGGGAAATGCAAACTGCTGTGTTCAGAATTTGAAGCTATTTTGCCGATTCCATTTTTTTACGAAAAAAAACTTAACGCTAAATATATGTTGCCGAAAATTTTTTTGCCTGGCCAAGAAATAGATGACTGCCAGCCGAAAAACATACCGGCCATTCCACATTCATTTCCAAGTTAGACACATTGAGTAAATCATATCACAGGTTGGTTGTTTGTTTCGGTTTTATGGCATATCAACCTTTGTAGATTATTTAATGCCACATCTATTTTTATACAAATAATAGGTTCTATTTCAAATAATTCAGTTTAGCATTAGTACACAGTTTAATAGTCAAAAATTTTTCCCTTTCAAACAATTTAGTTTAGTCTAACAGTTCTAATTCAAACAATTCAGTTGAGCAAAAGTACGCCGTTTGGTTCTATTTAACCCATAGATAGGGCCATATCAGGTGCTACCATTCTGGGTCAGGGTGGGCTTGCGAGCGATGGCAATGAAGGAGTGCTCCGCATTCTCCAAAGCTCCAGCATCATTGGAACCGCACCATCAGATAGTTTAATGTCATATCAGGACACTCGATGGTGGGGTCTTACCCCTCTGTAGAGGTGCAGTCGGTGTCTTCTACAGCCCCAGCAGACTGGGCAAGGTATCACACTTAAAAATTCAATAACATCTTTTTAAAAAAATGTTAATTTACTTCTTAGTCCGACCTGGAAATTTTCAGTACTCATAGTGATTAAAAATAGATAATTTTGATGCTTAAGAAAGATTGCTTTTGGAAGAAGTCTTCCTTAGCAACAAGAAATCAGAGTTAGATTGTTGTCAATGGTTTCAGTTTCTTTGTTTAATGGTTTATCAACTTTCGTGGATCATTCAATGTTAAAACCATCCTTAGTAAAGTAGTGGTTCTGTTTAACTCTTGGCTAGGAGAATAAGGATATTTATACCTTTCTGTCGAAAGTTAACGTAATAGAGCGACTGGAGATGGAATTCAATTACTACGAATTTACAGCCGTGCACGTTAGCCACTACGTGTAGGTAATATACGGTATGTTTTTTTTTGTTTTTTTTGTTTATGCTATATCAATCTTTGAAGGTTATTTAATGCCAGAAACATTTTTATACAAATAAGTAGTAAAGTTGGCGACCGAAGTCGAGGGTGACCCGAAGGCACCCTTTTCGATAGCTACTACACCAAGGTATAGGGGAGGGCGCTACTCCTTTCCCTGGATTGCTCAACTTTACCCGTACCTTATAATGCTGAGTGTTAAGCAAGGAGGCATCAAGTACCATTTTTTGAGTCTTAGGTATGACTTGACCTGGGATTGAAACCAGGTCTCCTGGGCCATTGTCGAACACTCTAACCACTAGACCAATGTCCGGTACATTAAATAAACACTTCTATTTCTAACAATTCAGTTTAGTATAAGTATATTTTTTATTTACGCACAGTTAAATGTCAAAATAGTTCTTTTTTTAAAAATACATTTTAGCATAAGTACCGTATTAATGTCAAAATTGTTCTAATTTCTATTTCATGCGATTGTGTTTAACATAAGTACGGAGTAAAAATGTCAAAACAGTCCTATTTCAAGCGATTCAGTTTAGCATAAGTAAACAGTTTAGTTCTAATTGACCCATAGATATGACTCCGGGCCAGAGAGGACCTGGGAGCTATGGCACGTTCCTCAAACCTCTAACATTCCTGGAACGTCACCATCAGATTGCTTAGTGTCATAAACAGGACACTCCTTGGTGGGTGTCTAACGCTTCTGGAGTAGGTGTATTTGACAGCCATAGCCCACTTGGCAATATACGGTATGCTTTTTTTTAATTTTGTATTTGCTGCTAACAAGCACTTGGTTGTTTACAAATATTGAACCATGATTAAATCAAGGGGAAATACATACGTAAACAACAGAGGAAGGATGAAGTGAATTCTTTTTCGTATTTTATCATTCTTAGTCGTATCAGTAGTAAAAAAGGAGTTCAGAGAGAGAGAGAGAGAGAGAGAGAGAGAGAGAGAGAGAGAGAGAGAGAGAGAGAGAAACCCGCCTATATGATTGGTTGACATTTATTAGTTTAACTTTGAACAAAACATTTCCAAACAATTGCTCAGTCCTTGTTGTACGCATTGACTTGGCGTTCGATTTTATTGATTAATATAACATCGAAAATGACTAGGGGATTAAAACATGCAAAACGAAAAGTCACTTTAAAGAAGACAAAACAGTATTCTAAAGGCTTGCCATATTGTCTTTAAGTAAATATCTCTCTTCTTTTTTTTTATTTCACACACACATACTCATACAAATATACATAAAATACACTATAACAACGAAGTACATATCAAAAAATATTTTATTTCTTTTTTCTAAACCAATTATATAAAAATGTTGCTATTTCCATATCAAAATCATACAATCAAAGCGAGTATAATTAGATATTTTTTAGTTCCAACTTTTATAGCATTCTATTCGAACAATACACAATTTTTGTATTCTCTCTCGTTGGTCGGTTTTTTATTTTTTCTACCTTCCGTTTAATTTCACATCAATAGTACTTGAACTGATAAATATTCCTATATTTGATTACAATATTTCCCTGCTGTAGTCATTAGTGAAATGTAATTCCTAATAATATCCCTTTTGATTATATAATCTCCCTCTAGAGACAATATATGCCGATATTTTTCGTTCGGAATGAAATTTCCGAGAAAGAAATTAATAGAAGCGTATATATTCTTGTGTGATTATATATATATATATATATATATATATATATTATTTAACCTTGGTATGGTTGTCTATTTTGGAGAAGAAAACCTTTGAATTCAAACCTGTTAAACTCCGCTTAAAAATTGACATTGTGTCGCTTCCTACTGAGGCAGAGTGGTGCGTAAATATAAATTGTACTTTCAGATATTCTGATAGATAAGTTCATAAATGTTTGTAGATCCTTGTCTTCACTTTTTAACCAGTGTATATTTTGTCCTTCCCAGATATATGCAAAAATGTGCATAGTCTGTTGGTCTGTAGTATAACCATTCACATATTTATGTGAACTTTTTGTCCCCTATACGTCGAGATCCACGAGAGATTCTATTAGGTATACAAATATATGTATAATAGGAAAATATAAACTTTCGTTAGTTTTTTGTGTAGTATTAATGATAAATAGTAAAAATTTTTGGTAAAAGATGTTTATTTTTTACCGAACATGTTTCGCTATATTGCATAGCATATTCAACGATAAATGTGGAAAAGGAATGTTTGTTTTTATGGTATGTTTTTGTTGGCAGGAATATAGCGTTTGTGTTTAATTTATGAAAAGGAATGTTTGTTTTTATGTTATATTGTTGTTGATAGAAATGCAACGTTTGTGCTTGATTTAACGTAAATGTTTTTTAATGTTATGTTCTATGATGATCACCTGAACAAGACTTGGAGATAATTGAAATTTTCCAGATTTTTGTTTTATTGTTTCTGTGTGAATAATAACTGTCGATTCTGTGGCTAATCGTTTATTGTATATTGGAGAAACATCCAGACCTATCAAAAGGAGGACGTATGTACATAAACACACTCTCTTAAAAAAAACGACACTAGCTATGCCCTAGTCCTACACAGAAACCAAGAAAACCAAAATTTTGATCAAAAGGGAGTAAAAATTATAAAACATATGCCAAAGAAAAGAAACCATTTGTGCATATATCGGGGAAGGATAAAATATATATATCGGTTAAAACGTGGTACGCAAAACCGCCAAAAAAATTTGAAGAGAAGAATCTGCAAAAATGTATGAACATAATATGAATCGGAATTATCTGAAAGTACAATATATATTTACGCACTGATCTGTACCAGCAGGATATGACACAATGTCAATTTTAAGCGGAATTTAACAGGTTTGAATTCAGAGGTTTTCTTCCTTCAAATCGGCTACCTTACCAAGGTTAAAGAGCCCAGTCCGCTCTATTATTTACCAATAAGGAGGTGCCCGTGGTGTAATGGTTATCGTCGTAGGAAATGGACTCGGCGACACGAGTTCAAATCCTGGACAAGATTGATTGCATTTCCCATAGCACTAATACCTATGGGAAAGGTATGAATTCAATTATTCTCCCTTCAGCTATGGGTAAATAGTAGGACAGACTGGGTTATTCAGCCTTGGTGAGGCAACTAGTCTAGGAGAAGGATAGCTCTGAATTCAAACCCGTTAAACTCCGCTAAAAATTGACCTTGTGTCAGACTCAAGCCCGACCGGAGGGGTTGGTAAATAGGAATATGATTATTTACCAATAGCTGGAGGGAGAGTAATTGGATTAGTACCATTCCCAATGATATTAGCGATAATC
The DNA here is from genome assembly GCA_963585895.1 of Sepioteuthis lessoniana. Taxonomy (NCBI): domain Eukaryota; kingdom Metazoa; phylum Mollusca; class Cephalopoda; order Myopsida; family Loliginidae; genus Sepioteuthis; species Sepioteuthis lessoniana. The sequence goes on along the minus strand of OY757905.1, from coordinate 111,097,423 downwards.
TGAATATACAATAAACTAACAAAAAGTCCAAGGCCCGATCAATCAGGAAATGATCCATGAACATAATACGTACAAGGTATTCTACATGTTCCTAATGCAATTCAAAACTCTTGGCACAATATTTTAACGGTAATTATACAATTCACGTTAAGCATCCCTCATCCTGTCATAAAAAATGGACTCAGCGGTGTGAGTTCAAATCTTAGAGGAAGTTGCTTTTGAGTTTTTTTGTGCTCAAGCCCTTGAGATCGTCATAAATCTGTATGTTATCCCTCCAAACTATGGACTAATAGTAGACATTGTCAGTCCTATAGCCTTATTAAGGCTACCAGTATAGGAGAAGCTAAGTTTGACCTTGTATCACATCCTGCTCAAGGGGGTGTGGTGTGTAAATACATACTTTCTTCTTTCCCGAAATCTTAATGAATATTAAAAAATAATAATACCCCCCCCCAAAAAAAAAACAAAAACAAACAGAAAACGATATTATGTTCTGGGCTGAGTCGTGGCCTTTCATCACTCCTTCAAATGCTGAAAACAGACTGATAGAATATACAGTGACAAAGACGATGATAAAAAATGGCAAATCGAACACATTTAGTGTCAGATAGTGAAGACCCAATAACGTCAGTATTTAACTATATCCTTTGGCGTATTGTATGCACCACGTAGTCAATCGATTAAGGGGTACCAAGTGCCAAAGTATGGTCAAGGCCAAATAAACTTTCGTTTTCTGTTACTAATATCGCTAGATCAAGGTTTGCTTCTTATTTTTGTAAATTCCACTCCTAAGTCAAAAACATGGCTGAAGTAAATCAATAAATGCCTAAATCTAATCGATTTAGATGACCAATGATGTGACTTTTTATTTAACTACTTCCCCTTTAAAGTGTTGTAATAATTATCCTATGTGGAAATGCAGTCAATAACCCCTGTTCGAATCTCTGACGAAGCTGTATTTATCTACGGATGGGCAGACTAGATTCTTTGGCGTTGGTTAGACAACCAATCTAGGGAAATGAAAAATATATATTCAAACTAGCTTTATTCCTCGTAAATATTGACCTTGTATTACATCCAATCCGTAACTGAGAGTTTCGGTAAATGCGTAATTCCTCAAACAACACGGAAGCAGTTGAATGAGGATACATTATATACATACACATATCCAAAGTCCAAATTCAAGTTCTAATTCAAGCAACCAGTAAAATGAGGTGACGCTCTCTTCCTTCCTTTCTGTTTCGTCCTGTCCAAAGACCAGAATAAGACTAAACGAAATGAACAGATATCACCCTTTAATCTCAGATTGAAGACCCAGAAAATGGGACGCCTGAAACAAATTCACATAAAAACCATTTTAACACCCTCAAAATAACAATAGTATCTACACTTATGGCTACCCATTCCTTTCTGAAATTTAAAAGAAATTTCAGGACATAAACAGATAGATAGGTAGACAAATAGCTGGAAGAAGGCACTTTAATCTGTGCTGATACACAATCACAAACATACATACACACACAGAAGAAAAAAGAGGAAAGTAACACAAAACCCCCATTCAAAATTCTGAAATAATTGTGCAAATCAAAACGGCAAACGAAGAAAGTAATCCAAAAATTCTCTCAAAAATATAATAGCAACTAGTGCATTCCATTTTATATAAAAAAGTGTCTAATCCTCTGGCGTCTAACCCTGTAAAGATCAAAGTCTGCGTCTCTTTCAGTTAAAAACCTCTTAGAAGGGTTCTTGTAAAACTATGATTTTTTAAAAATATTTCCGCCCACTTAAGCGTAACACTAAGATTATAAATTGCGTCCAGAACAACGTTGTCGATGGCCCTCGGTAGCAGTGTAAATATTCGTTAAGAAGTTAAACTATTCCACACACACACACACACACACTGACACAGAGAGGAGAGAGAGAGAGAGAGAGAGAGAGAGAGAGAGACAGAGAGAGAGAGAGAGATGTATTCAGGTCTGTGTGCCACTTGAATCAGGAAAAAATAATAGTATTAATAATAAACTTAACAGATAGGAGCCAGACAGGGCGTTCCTTCCCAATTCGTTTTGTACTTCTCAACAGCGTGTGTTTAATCTTTTACAAATATTTAAGGAGGCGTGAATATATATTAGGTCCGTGCAAAACTTCCCAACTCACACTTTTTTAAATGGCTGGAACTGCATAGATTGTAGAAAACCGGTTTTTATCTTATCTGAATTAATATATATATATATATATATATATATATATATATATATATATATATATATATATATATATACAAATGCAGGGAACCTTTTCACAACACCAATATATATATATATATATATATATATATATATGTGTGTGTATGTTGTTGGCCCTACGAGAGAAAAGTAAATATCTTAAAATGAACAGGTCCAGAAATGATATTTGATTTGGTATCAATTTTTTTATTGTTTTATATTCCTGTGTTCTGCACAAATTTCCGACTTTACAACTTCTTCAGAAGATTTTTGAATGGCTAAGTTAAGTTCAAACAATTCAGTTTAGTCAAACAGTTCTAATTCAAACAATTCAATTTAGTATAAGTTTAGTTTTTGTTTACACACTGTTAAACGTCAAAAGAGTTCTATTTTAAACAATACAGTTTAGCGTTAGTACAGTTTCAATGTCAAAAACTGTTCTATTTAAACCACTTAGTTTAGTATGAGTAAGCAATTTAAATGTTAAAACATTTCTCTTTCTAGCAATTCAGTTTAGCATAAGTAAACAGTTTAGTTCTATTTGATCCACAGATTGGACTCTGCCAAATGGTACCACTCCAAGGCAGAGTGGGCTTAAGAGCGATGGCAATGAAAGGATACACCGCATTCTCTAAAACTCCAACATTCCTGGAACCTCACCATCAGATTGTTTAGTGTCATATCCAGGATACTCGTTGGTGGGAGGGTCCCATTCCTCTGCAGAGAAGCGGTCGGTGTATTCTACAGCCCCAGCCGACAGAGCAATAACGTGAGTTAAATGTCAAAACAGTTTTATTTTAAATATTTCAGATTAGCATAAGTTCACATTTTAAATGTCAAAACAGTTCTATGTCAATCTGTTCACTTTAGCTTAATTTTGTAGTTTAAACACAAAAACACTCCCACCTCAACCAAGACAGTTTAGTCTTATTTGACCCATAGATAGGACCGAGTGGATCTTTGAGCGATGACAATGAAGAGGTACTCCACATTCTTCAAAGCACCAGCATTACTGGAAACTCACCATCAGATTGTTAGGTTGTAATTTATTTCATTCCTGTATTTTGTATCTGTGAAAGTCCCATTGAAGTTAATTGTTCCTGAAAATCTCAGGTCAAAGGAAATTCTTTATGTATGAGTATGTAATCTCAGGAATACATGTACTGTGGACCCCTTCGCATGCACGAGCAAAAGCAGGATGACCAGCTAGAACCTACATACAGCAGCACTGTGCCGAGACGAGATGTAGCCCTGAAAACATGCCGGAAGCAATGGACGATAGAAAAGGGGGTCGAGAAAGGATCAGGGATATCCGTGCTAATGGTGTGACATGATGATGTATTCTCAGTGTGAGTATGTGTGTACACTTGCATACATGTACTTACTCTAGAAAATCCCGACTGTATGTATAAATATACATATATATATATACGTTGTATGTGAGCGCGCGCGCGCATACACACACACACCTATATATATATATATATATATGAATAAAAGTAGTTACATATCCTTAATTTAGATTTTAAAATTACCAACTTTAAAAATCAAATTTGTTCAATTTTTTATGTACCGTATACATATAAATAAACATGATGTATTATTTGTTTATTTCAATTAAATTGTGAAATATTTGATTCAGCTGGCATTCGTTAAATGAATGAATGAATAAAATTTCTAGCTTTATAGTAATTTGGATTTTTATTGAACAACTCATCAGGCTAAAGAAAAGTAATTTACAAATCCTTTAATCAATATTTCTTCTTTTTTCTCAAAACACTTTTCTATTCAATATTCTCTGTTTTTTTCATTCTATTTTATACAAACAAAATTATATTTGCTTTGGGAAATTTGTTGTAAGATTCGAGCCTTTGTTTTAAATCATATACATTTTCGTGGTTTGTTTCTTAAATTCGAGCTTAAGCCATTTCTTTGATTTTTTCTAATCTCATCATGTTTTTAAAATACACAAATGACGATTCTGATCTCTCCGAATCGGAATATGATTTCATCTTATTTCTATTTCTCTTATATTTATTCAACGATATATTTGAACTATAAACATGTGTAATATACAAATAATTAATGTGTTAAAATATTCGATTTCTCTTCATAAAACTTCGGACGTACATCGATTCATGATTTAGTTAAGTAAATATTAGAAAATGAATATTAAGTAACATCATTTTAGTTCCAGTAAATGGTAAATGAGATATGAACTGTTATTTGTACTTGAAACAAAATAAATTCTTTGAGTGGGTGATGAGAATTTCACGGTACAAATAAGAAAAGATCGGTCTTGGACCATTAAACTTTCTTGTTACTCCATATATCACTTATAAAATTCCATGTACTTAGCCCATCATATCTCGAATTTCTTCAACCATAATGAGAAAATTAAAAGAAAAAAAAATTAAAAAGATAAACGTCATTCGTTTGTTGGTTGGACCTAAATCAATTATCTAGATAAAATATTTAAATATTTTAATTTTTAAAAATAAAATTTTAAATCTAAATAAACACAACCTCAACGACAGTAACAGGAGACGGAAAAATCTAGCTATGGCCTGGGTCGACTAGAAAAAAAAAAAAATTACAATATGGTCCTCCAAAGCTGGATACTAAACTGTCTGAAAACGCATAAAATAACTGAATAAATCATATAGTTTATCGAAAAGACCATGCAAACCTGGAGTGTAGAATTGACTGTAGAAGGACAAAGTTTAGCTGAGGTAAAGATACAAAGAGGCATATTCCAAGGAGATGCACTATCACCATTACTTTTTGTGATAGCTATGATGCTGTGACGCTACATCCTTAGAAAATGCACAGCCAGATGCAAACTCAGTAAATCCCAAGAAAAGTTCAACCACTTGCTGTACATGGACGACATCAAGATTTTTACCAAAAACGAAGAAGAATTGGAAACCCTAATACCAACTGCGAGAATATTCAATCAAGGAATTGAATTTGCTGTACAAAAATGCTGCATGCGAGTAATGAAAAGTGACAAACGACGCATAACAAAAGGAGTCGAACCACCAAATCAAATAATCAGAACGTTCGGAGAAAAGGAAACTTATAAATGCTTGGGGATATTGGAATCTGGCACCATCAAACAAAAGGAAATAGGAGAAAAAAAGAGTCTCTCAGAAGAGTCTGAAAATTACTTGAGTGAATACTCTATAGCCGGAATCTTGTCAAAGGGATAAATACTTGGGCTATTCACCCTCGTAAGATACTCGTAACCATTCATGTGATGGAATACTCGTAAGATACTCGGAACCATTTATGTGATGGAATAAGAAAACTTATGTCTATGCACTAGGCATTGCATCCCAGAGATGGTATTGACAGACTATATGTATCAAGAAAAGAGGGAGGAAGAGGACTTGCCAGCATTGAAGACAGCGTGGACATAGCGATATAACGACTCGAAGACTACATAGTAAAGCTCGGAGGAAGTCTGATTGCAGCCACAGGAAATAATACTAACGACACGAGGACCAGTGGAGCGATAATAACCAGAAAATGGTGGGTAGAAAAATAACTCTGTGGACATTTTAAGCCACAAACAAGTGACATCTCCTACGAGAAAACGTGAACGTGGCTAATGAAAGGAAATCTTAAGATAGAAACTAAATCTTTTCTTATATCAGCTCAACACAACACCATAAGGCCAAACCATATCAAAGCATGAATTAATAAGATGCAATAAAACAGCAGATTTAGCTTATGTTGTGAAAAAGACCAAACGATCAATCACATAATAAGCGAATGCAGCAAATTAGCACAGAAAGAATATAAAACTAGACGCGACTGGGTGGGCAAGTTGATCCACTGGGAATTGTGCAAGAATTTGAAGTATGACCATACGAACTGATGGTATATACACAACTCAGAATCTGTCCTAGAGAATAAAACGCACAAACTCATCTACGATTTTGAGATGCAAATAAATCACCAAGTCTCGGCCAGACGACCAGATCTTATATTAATAAAAAAAAAAGAAAAAGAAAAGAGGACTTGCTAAATTATGGACTTTGCTGGTATAGCTGATCAGAGTGTAAAATTGAAAGAAAGCAAAAAGAGATATAAGTACCTGTGTAATATAATGGCCGAGGGATTTCGTTTTATATATCTTGCCTTTCAGTTTAGTTAGGCTGAGAACCTTTCGCTTGGCGCATGGGTTAGTCAGGTGCAGGTATGGGCGTAGGTGTTAACGCGCGTGCAGAGCGCACGCATCATTCAAAGATGTAACAATAGAAACCTCAGATAGAAAATGTGACCGCGGGATGTGAATGACGTCACGCACCGGAAGCGTGGGCTGATATTTGAGAAAAGTGAGTTAGTTGAGTCTTGCCGTCCGAAGAAAATGGGTGACTTTCGCTTGCTCGCCGAGGCCTTGTGGCGGTAGCCACACGTAGTTTGGGGAAGATGGAAAAGTCAGCATAGAAAGATAGTATCTCTCTCCTTATGTCGAAAAATCTTTAAACTCAAAGGCAATAAAAGTTTCGTACCTGAACTAAGAAGTCGTAAGTGTTTTTGTGTTTCGGGATTCCTATGTTATCTATATGGAGTTATGAACATTCTGTGTATATTTCACGTATTCATGTATGGCCATGTTACACCTGGACCTTGCTGGAGGATTGAAAAAATAGTGGAACCTGAAAGTGACGGTGATACCAATTGTAAATGGTGCTTTTGTTACAGTCACTAAAGGATTGTTAATGGGACTGGAGAACTTGGATATAAGAGGGAGAGTGGAGTTATAAAAACTACTGCATTATTAAGATCGGCCAGAAAACTGAGAAGAATCCTAGAGACGTGAGGAGACTTGCTATCACCCAAACTCTAGTGGAAGACTATCAGATAAAGCTGTCGTAAAAAAAAGTTCTCAAAGGATTAATGGTAATAAAAACAATGTCTACACTGCAATCTAGATGCATTCTATCAATTTGAATGATATATTATGAAGTATGTCTCGATACTTTTTGAAAAGCATTTTAATGAAAAACATAGGATTATCTAAAATAAATGTATTTTATACTCGCCTGATGTAAGTTTGAGCGAGTTTTTCCTGTTTCCTAAGCTCAAAATTTTACCTTAAGTGTGTTACATAGACATGATATGGCTACGCGAAACGTACAAAAGATGTTCATAACATATTTACATAGAACATAGGAATCTCGAAACAAGAAAAACACTTACGACTTCTTAGTTCAGGTACGTAACTTTTTTATAACCTTTGAGTTTAAAGGTTCTTCGACATAAGGAGAGAGATACACATTCTTTCTATTCTGGCTTTTTCATCTGTCCCCCCCCATTTCGCGCACACCCGTCGCAAGGCCTCCGCGAGCAAGCGAAAGTCGACCCTTTCGTTTGGTGTCTAACTTTCTTCAAAATTCCCAAAATTCTCCGTGCGGTTCCGGTGCGTGACGTCATTTGCACCCTCTAGCCCCGTTTCCCATCTGGGCTATTGTGACATCTCTAAGTGACACGTCTACTCCGCGCTCGCGCGTGAACATCTGCGTTAATGTTGCACCTAAGTAACCCATGCACTGAGCCGAAAGGTTCTCAGCCTAACTAAACCCAAAGGCATAAAACGAAATCCCTCGGCCATTATATTACAAGTGTAGAATATTAGCGTGTTGAAAACATTGAAAGAAATACAGTAGTTCTATTCAAAATGTTTATTAATTTGATTTTCGAGTTTTTCTACTGTAATCTATAACCTTTTAATATATCAACCACCAAAAATATTCTCCAGGTGAGAATCTTTACCCAGGGTTCAAGAGGAAATTCGAAAGAGAAAAATCGGTCTTTTGAATAAAAATCAGAAATTTCTCTAATTTTTGAGATTCTTCGATTATTGGAATACACGTTTGGATAAGTGTATTGAATAAGAAAAGGGATAACAATTTATTTTGACTAAAACTCATATTTAATTTCTTGTTCATTGAGTCCTTGGCAAATACAGCTTCATTCTCGATACTTTATAAGCACACCTCGTATTCTGAATTATTTTACAGATCTAAGCATATTATCGTTGAACGTGCATCGTTGAAATTAAATTGATCTCTAAATGCGAATAATTTCTCTCGTAATAAAACCATATTTTTTTTAATGGAACAAATGTATTTTTTTTTCTTGCTCGCAATGTTTTGTTTCGTTTGTAGTTGTTTCATTTTTTAAAAAATATATAATGATATTTTATAACCAGTGTTTGTAAATTCAAGAGAAGAATTTAAAAGGAAATGGTTCAATCCTATTATTCTACGCATAAACATTATCGGTGTTTAATCTAAATGTGACGTACTACAAAAGATTGCAATTCAGTCGATGGTGACACGATAGCACGGTGTAGAAAACAGATATTTTCAAAGATAAATAATGCACTTCTTTGTATAGAGAAGCATAAACATTGTTGAAAAGTAGTTTTGAAAATACTTAATCATGTTTGATAAAAACAGAACGAAACAGAAGTTTCTTCAAATTATTGAACACATTCAAAAAGTCGGTAAATTTTTACCCTTTAACCCATCGGATTTTAGCGAAAACTAAAAATCAGATTCTACTTTTTTTTTGGTGAATACAAGGAGCATTACTGACGACCAGATATGATATTTTTTCAGGGTGTTTACATGCATTTGCCAAAGAAAAGTAGAATCTGATTTTTAGTTTTCGCAAAAATTCGATTGGTTAAAGGGTAAAAATTTACCAAAAATTCATTCTTTTCTTTTTTAAATGGGGGTTCATTGATGTCCGACATGATTAAATTGATATTGGTGTGTGTTTACGTAGTGCAAGGAAATTATTTTTATTATCACAAGTTTGGGTAAATCTAAGAAAATGTCGTCTACTGATTTAAAAGATAGTCGTAAAAAAAATCCATTTGAGAAAGCGATTGGTATTGTCTGAATTTTTCAGATGCGGGATATCATAATTTTTAGACACTCCCAGAAAATTTGTTTATACGCTTGGCTGACGAAAAAGGATATCAGAGCCTAAAAAGTGCGCACTAATTCTTTCAATCGCTTTACCTTTCAATGTTTTTCTCTTTAACAATGACTTCATTCAACTGAGATTGGTGACATTCCCAATTCAACCACTTCTTAACGGAATGTAGACTATAAAAAGAAAAATAGATAAATATTAGGCTTGAAAACATGAAATTACACCTCCCAAATTATTGAATGTAATTAAGTGGCCGTCTACTACAGCTATAACGTAATTGAACGGCTCATGGAAGATTGAATAAATAAATAAATAAATAAATAGATGGAGCAGAGAGTCTCCAAACAGGTCAAGGCATTCGTGGTTTTTAAAAATGACTAGGGAAGACTGGGGGCCCGAAATTCTGGTACACATGCATGAAAAAAAGGGAAAGTGAATATCACTCCTGCTGACACCGAGCGGGAGTGAGAGGACGACTAGTGTCCTTTCTGGAGCTGACGGCGAAAAATCATGAAGAAAAGATGTCAGTAGAACTCGAGCCACGTAGATATAAGGGACGAAAGTTTATGAGCCCCAAGTTGGGGGTGCGCTCCAAAGTGGGCGTTAGACCCAGCGGACAAGCATGTTAGAACCAGGGAAAAATTCAAAGTCTGTGACTAGTCATCTTTTACTCATTGGGATATACTGCTTATAATTGTCTAGTTGATGCGGTTGTCTCATGTTTCCATACTCCCTTTCTATCTTCCGGTAACTGCTAACGAAAGTTTACGAGCCCTAATTTGGTGGAGCACGCCAAGAGGGACGTTAGACCTCGCGGACAAGAATGTTAGAACCAGGAAAAAATTCAAGGTTTGTGTCTGCTCCCCCTTTCCCTCCCCATGTTGTTTAGTTGTGTCTAGTTGACGCCGTCGTCGTGGTTCTATACTCTCTTTTCTTATTCCAGCACCTACTTGTTACATGTAGAAAATAAACCTTTGACTATTATAACAGAGTTTTCATGTTCGTCAATTTGTTGCCACTTTGGGTTATACCACGGGATCCAAATGTCTCTTTAGTACCGTAATGTTACACAGCTATTGAAGCTGATGTCCGGATGTGATCAACAACAAAATGCCAACTACAAGAACTCTCAAGGTAGGTACTAGAAATGGTTACACGGGCTTTGTGAATTGCTGAAAAGAGTCAGTCAGTTTGTTTATTCGTGAGTAACGGTAAGAACGATAAGAAAAGGCTTGAATTTCGGGTTTAGCAAAACTGCTCATCTCCGTAAGTGCTGGTTAGCAAACTATTAATCGTCCTTCATCAACTCTGTAATGCCACTTCACCTTTCCGTTTCTTAGATCAACCCAGAGGAAAGTTGAAACCCTGATAATAAAATGAGTGTCATTTTTGTGATCAAGTGTCTGATTTTTTATTTGTTTGAACTCGTCATCCTCACTTTATCTATTTTATGTTTCTATCAACTTTTTTCCAGATCCCAAAACGCCACAGTGATAAGCAATATATTAATCTGATGCTGTTAAAGAGATGCCCAAACATAACAAATTATTTAAAGCCAAAAGTTATAACTATTGAATCCTTCGACGGGATAATAGTATAGTGTATATGTTGGTTAAAGCATATCTAGTGAGCTAGTGACCTTGAGTTCAATCCCAAATCAAAGTCATATGATTTGGGTTTGTGGAAGCAACGTTTCAAGTACTAAGTATAGTTACAGGGAGAGATGAGAGAAATTAGGATTAACTACATTACGAGAAAGAAGAATGAGAAGTTATCTAATTGAAACTTTCAAAATGATTAATGAAATTTATATTGTTGACACTTTTTTCTTCTTTAACTAAAAATCTACGGTATTTTGGGGAACTATTGGATTAATTACTTTACTCAATTTGGGGGGGTGTCCTCGTGGTGTAATGGTTAAACCGATGGACTGCGGAATCGTAGTAAGCGAGTTCGTACTTCAGTCGTGCTATGATGTTCCCTTTCGGGCAAATACCCTTGGGAAAGGTATGAACCCCCTTATCCTCCTATGGGTTAAATAGTACCACTAGTGTTCTTCATGGAGAATAGCTTTGGCATTGAATAACCTACAAAGGTTGATATGCCATTAAACAAAGAAACCAAACCATTCCAGCTCAATTTGATTTGTTTATAGATATTGTGTTAATAATGTATATATTTTGGATAAAGAATTTATTTTTTTAAGGTTTATGAGATGGTTTGATTTGGTTTTATGGCATATCAACCTTTATAGGTTATTTAATGCCAAATCTGTTTTCATACAAATAAACAGTTCTATTCCAAACAATTCAGTTTAGTATGAGTACACAGTTTAATTGTCAAAAACACTTCTTTTTCAAGCTATTTAGTTTAGTCAAACAGTTCTAATTCAAACAATTCAGTTTAGTATAAGTATAGTTCTTGCTTACACAGATAAATGTAAAACAGTTCTATTTCGAATAATTCAATATATCCTAGTACAATTTCAGTATCAAAAACTGCTCTATTTCCAACAATTCAATACACAGACTAGTTCTTTCTGACCCATACATAGGGCTCTATCAGGTGCTACCACTCTGAGCCAGAATGAACCTTGGAGCGATGACTATGAAAGGGTGCTCTGCATTCCCCAAAGCTCTAGAATCCCCGGAATCTCACCATCAGGTTGTTTAGTGTCATATCAAGGGCACTCGTTGAGGTGGGGGTCTTACCCCTCTGCAGTGGTGCAGTTGGTGTATTCTACTGGCCAAGCCAACTGGACAATAAAGATAAATGTCAAAACAGTTTTATTTCAGATTAAATCAGTTTACCATAAATACGCAATTTAAATTCAAAAACATTTAAGTCTTGAAACCATAGTTTAGTTCTATTTGACCCATAGATATGACTCTATTAGGTGCAACCATTCCACACTAGAGTGGGCCTGGGAATGATGGCAATTAAGAGGTAATCCGCATTTGTCAAAGCTCAGTGTCTTACCTTGGACATTCGATGGCGGGGTCTTACCCCTCTGCAGAGATGTAGTCGGTAAATTCTATAGCCCCAGCCGACTGGGCCACAGGACACATGTAGTGGGGGAGATCTTACCCCTCTGCAGAGATATAGTCGGTAAATTCTTTAGCCCCAGCCGACTGGGCCGCAGGACACATGTAGGGGGAGGGTCTTACTCATCTGCAGATGAGCAGTAGGTGTATTCTACTGCCCCAGCTGACTGGGCAAGTTGATGTGAAGGGGATTGTAAAAAGCGGAGATGTCGAAGGAGGCACAACAAACCAATAGTAATAAATAATTATCATTAAATAAAACTTTCTTCATACGAGATATTTTGCATTTATAGATAGTGGTATAAACTTCTATACTTTGGTGGATTGAATAAATTATTCAGCCAGAATTTCCCAGAAACCAACTATATTCGATTTATTGATGATGAAGGCCTGCGGGCATTCTAACCGATGTGTGTTGAGTAATATCAACTGGGAAAAGAACACCTGTTTATGTGGATGATTGAATAATTATATAATAGTTATACTAAATAAAATCTGTCAACTTATTTAAGTCCCTCTTGACTTCCAAGTACAGGGATTCTGATGTAAGTCAAGTAATTCTGAAGTTCGTGAAAATAAAAATTTAGAACGGTATATAGAGCATTTATTAAATCAAAATTCGACGGTCATTCAATAAATAGGGTGAAATTTTCAAGGAAATCAATAGTTGTTTTTTTTTCATCACCATCTTTTCTGACTGCTGTGCTCGGAACATTTTATTCATTGGAAAGTTATTGTTTCCATTTCAAAGACTGTTTTTGACTCAAGCTTGCCAGAGATAATTCCTTTGTAACCCATTATGAATATCATTTTGATTAAAGCATGATTCTCGGTCCAGTTTCTCATGCTTTGCCCTTCTTGGACCCGCAAATATTTGATGACAGATCTCAGTCCAAGCGTGAGGCATGCTGTTTGATTTGTCACCATTTCGAACTTGGTAAAAACATTTCTCTAAGATTAAGAAAACTTTTCCTTTAAACCAATTCCAAAAAGTTCAAAGTTTACATTCCTAGTAAAAAATTCTGAAAATATCTTTTTCCTTTTTTCAAAAAGACCCCCTCATATATATATATATATATATATATATATATATATATATATATATATATATATATATATATATATATATATATATTGGGGAAACCTTGATATAAGAAATTGGATTAGTTAACTCTCCACCCCAAATGATCAACTTTACATCTTAGAAACCTGTTAAATGTATGTTGTGTTAAATGATTGTTTTCTAAGAAAAAGATTGTAGATTTTAATATATATAATTTATAAGATTGTAGATTTAATATATATAATTTAAAAGATTGTAGATTTTAATATATATATATATATATATATATATATATATATATATATGACTCTTAGAGTATCAAGTTGCCAGTGATGTAACGCTTTAAGTCTTACTCAGAAGGTGGTTTCTCAAAGGGTTTGTCGATCTCAAACAGACAAACGCTTTGCAACAAAATCAACTCGGTTTATTTTTGATTTTACAATGTATTTTTGGGCCGATTTCATAAATACAAAGATATGAGCAAGTTTTCCTTTTTTTTTCAGCTATTCTATTTTTCTCATTCTCTCACTCGTTGTTCTAGTGTTTGTTAACATTGTTTAATAATCTAAAAATAAAGTTGTGAAAAATGTATTGTTGTTATGAATAGATAACACTATATTTGTAAATTTTTTCGTAAAGATTTGTACCGACACATTCTTCATGACATAAATTCTAAAGAAAACAACTTATAAATGGATGGCTATACGTATTTATATTAAAATTTATACCAAAATTAACATTAATGTTTTGTAGTACTAAGTTTGTTTTGGTTTTATGGTATATCATCCATCGTAGATTATTTAATGCCAAATACTGTTTATACATATTTATCAAATATACATTTTGCTGATAACATTTTTAAACGAGCCTGACCTGTTTTTTCTGCACCCAATTATATAGTCTGAAGTATTGTTATATCACTGTCACAATTAAAATCAGTCATCTGTTAGCACTTATTTAAATAGATATATGTACATAATATGAATGGATTAGATCTACTTTTGCACACAAGAATTGATATTGTTTCTACATAAATGGTTTCAATTATTGTGTTGCATACATATATATACTGGATACATACCGACGCAATGATAACAGACGCAAGAATAAAGGATGCAGGAAGGAAAACGCAGGAATGAAGGACGTATGATAAAGACGCAGGAAGGAAGACACAAGAAGACTTCTTTAACAACATATTTACCTCTCACTTTATTGCAAGGGTTCGAAAGGTTAGCATGTGAGAGGATGCTGGAGACCGAACATAAACTTCATATTTTGACCCCACTGTTATGACCGTCACGTTGTGTCTTTCTTGTTCTCTTAGATGCTCAACCAGAGGTCTTGGGGTCCACTCCATCGGGGCTTTTCCGAGGGCCCCCTCGGTCGGGTGTGGTCTTCCCTACCACATCTGGTCTCTAGCTGTCTGGAATTCTGCTGGCAACTGCATCGGGGGTTTCCGAGGTCCCCCTCGGTCGGGTGTGGCCTTCCCTACCACATCTCGTCTCTAACCCTTTGGGAGTCTGCTGACAACTGCCCTGGGACCCAAACTCAACTGAGTTAAATAATAACTCAACGCCCACACGATCGCCTACTGGATCTTTGAATCGGATGTTTAATCGTCATCAAGCGGAAATAACTGTCATGCAGTTCAGAGGATACTCTCTTCCGGTGCATGACTGTAATGGCACAATGGGACCTTTACCTTGTCCCATATCATAAGCCTTAATCCGCCCACGCGATCTCTTTCGATTACTGGCCGTTGTAATGTGTCACTTCCTTCCGGTGTATTACCTTGGAATAGTATTTTTAGGCCGGGTCGAAGGTCAAAATATAACAATTGCAACCCAACACTTATAATTCTATTCAATATTAATCAATAGTTTGCACACAGTGAAATGGCTACAAATATTGGTATTTAACATTAATTCTTTAATTCAACATTGCGCATTCACAGTTAAATGGTTCCAAGAATGGCCATAATTCACTAACAATTCAATTAAATATCAGTCATTTGTTTACACAAAGTTAAATGGTCAAATAGTCCTATATGACCCATAGATAGAACCTAATCTGGCAACTACTCCGAGACTGAATAGACCTGTGATTGATGGAAATTAAGGGGTACTCCGCATTCCCCAAAATTTAAGCATTACTGGATCCTGATCAAAAGGTTGTTTAGTGCCATATCAAGGACACCTGTTGGGAGGGGGTCTTACCCCTCTACAGAGACGCAGTCGGTATATTCAACAGCTGTAGCAGACTAGGCTGCTTATCAGAAGTTTTTCAAGATTCACCAATGTAATGTAAATCCATTTTACAAATCACTTTCTAAATATAGTTACCCATTAAGTTTTGAAAATGCGATTACCAATGTCAGAAAAGCATTGTTTGAAGGAAAAAATTTAATATCTTGCATAATTTCCAGTAGATCACCTTTCCCACCCAATCGTATCTTGTCTTATACTCTCTTTGTGCTAGTTTGCTACATTGGCTTACGATGTGATTTATCGTTTCGTCTTTGTCCTCACATTTTCCATACTTGCACATATCGATTTTTGCTTTTATGGCGTTGTTTTCTGCAGCTAACAGGAGAGAGTTCATTTTGCTCTTAAGTTTTCACCTTTGTAGCCGTGACAGGGTTTTCCCGTATGAGGTTTAGCTAATTTGTTGCTTGAAATATCCATACAGTTGTTTTACATCCAATTTCTGTTTGTCTTTAAACTGTCAGAGTTGTTACTTGCCATTGTAATCAGTCTTTCTTTACACTTTTTGTGATAGTTCTTGAGTCCTCATATTTATGCATCTACTCTATCTTAAATACTGGTGAGTCGTCTTAATCCTTCTTTTCTTGACCTATGAAGTCCGTCTATGTCATCTTTCAAGTGTCTACCTTTCATCTTTGTAATGAATTTTTTATCTCTTAGTTCATTTTTCTAACTTTACTCCTTCGTATAAAGTATTCTTTTCTTATTTTTTTAATCTCCTCTTGTTTGATGGTGTCATCTTTCAATATTCCCAAGTACATGTAATTTTCTTTTTCTCCAAGAGTTCTGATTCTTTCATAGTTCCATAGTTCCATTCCTTCCGTTATTTGTCTTTTTCCACTCATCGTTATGAGAATGACACGTTTTATCTGTCAAATTCCATTCATATATCTTGGCTGTATATCCTCACTGCCAGTATTAGGGTTTCCATTTCTTTTGGCAAACAATTAGATGTCGCCCATGTACATGAGGTAGTAGATTTTTTCCGGCTATTTTTTAATCTTTATATCCGTTTGTGCCTTTCCTAAGTTTGTGATTGAGTGGTATCATCGCTATTACAAATAGTAATATTGGTAATGCATTTCCCTGGAAGATATCTCTCTGGATTTTCTTTTTAGTTAAGCTTTTTCCTACTGCTGTCAGTTTGATTCTTCTGTTTTACATAGTATTCTCGATAAACTTAATGATTTCACACGATAACTTGTACATATTGAGATTATCTATTATCTATTATCCAGCTTTGCGGGATCATATCATATGTTTTTTGTAGTCAATCCATGCCATAACTGGACTTTTCTGCCGCGTTTTACTGCTGCCTTTACGGATCAATGTATAGTAACTCTCCTGAACCTTTTGTCCATTAGCGCCCTCCTTTTAGTTCCTTGACGGACAGTCCGCAGTTTATTAGCGAATTGTAAATCTCTTTTCTAAATAGGTGCCGTTAGTATTTTCCATATCATCAATCGGCACGTTATGGGTGTGTAGGTGTTGGGGGCAGTTTCATTTTGGGGGTCTTTTTAGATCAGAGAGGTCTTTCCTTTTTTTTTTATTCATTCGGGTATATTTGTTTCTTGTAGGCATTAATTCATTTCGATAGTCTGTTTATCAGGGATGTAAGTGAATTTTTTAAAACCAGTATCTATGTATGCCATCATGATCAGACGTTTTCTAATTTGGTATTTTTCTATTGCTCTGAGTGAATCGAATTGTATTTTCGCCTTCAGTGCGTTTTTGAGTCCTTTTTTTACTCTTCTCCCATCTTGTTTATCCATTTGGCTCTTCAGTTAAGTTCTCTTCGTTCCTATATTTTGCTCCAAAATTGTTTAGTTTCCTTGTCACCCGAGTTTTTGTTTGTCTTCATGCATTCTCCCTCTACTTGCTGGTATAATTTATTTCGTTGTTTTGGAATGTCTTATTTTGTCTGTATTGTTTTATTCTGCCTCGATAAACTTTTAGCCTTCTTTCTTTCGCCAGTACCTTCTGCTTTCTTTGCTCAATTTGTATCTTTTAATTTAATTCTTTTGTTGCTTTTTTCTTTTCGTCCCGACCTGTTCTAGCATTGTTCTATTTTATTATTTTTGCTTGTTGTATATTTCTTATCAGCGTATCCAGTTGAATTTTCCATCCAGGTTTTCTGCTTCTGTTCCTGTTTTTTAGGGGATTAGCGATTTTTTCGATAACTAATTTCGCTTGTGATTTTTTTGCAGACTAATTATAATTATAATATTAATAATATCATTATTACTACTCGTTTAGAGTTTTTCTCATCAGTGTTAGCTGATGGTTTTTCACTGGAGTGTGAGTGACAGCAAGTCTTCTGGACTCGTCTCAAAATTCTGGCTGTTCTCAGCAATGCTGTCATTTGGATAGTTTCTACCCGTCAACCAACTTCCAAGTCCTCCATGCCTTTTAATAATCCTTTAGTTACTGTGCCAAAAGCACCAATCACAATTGGCAAAATCGTCAGTTTCATGTTCCATAGCTTTTTCAATTATCTAGCAAGGTCGAGGTACTTGTCCTTCTTTTCACATTCCTTAAGATTTATTCTGTAGTCTGCCGGGACAGCAAAGTCTACAATTTTGCAAACTCTCTTTTTTTGTTGATTATTATAAGGTCTGGTCTTTTGCTGGGATTAGGTGATCCGTTTGTATGTTAAAGCCCCATAGAGGTTTATGTGTGTCATTTTCTAGGACATGTGCTGGGTTGTGCATATACCATTTGTTAGCATGGTCAAATTTAAATTTCTTGCACATTTCCCATAAGATCATCTTCCTGACCCAGTCGTGGCACACCTTACACTCCTTCTGTGCTAATTTGCTGCATTCGCTTATTATGTGATTGATCGTTTCGTCTCTGTCACCGCATAGCCTACATTTGCAATTGTGTTGCGTCTTATCTATTCTCGCTTTGATATGATTGGTTCTTATGGCGTTGTCCTGTGCTGCTATGAGGAGATATTCCATTTCTCTCTGAAGGTTTCCTTTTCTTAGCCAGGTCCAAGTTTTCTGGTGTGAGATGTTGTTTATTAGTCGTTTAAAGCGGCCATAGAGTTGTTGTTTCTTCCATTTTTTCCTAATTGTTATCATTCTTTCGTCTATCGTGTTGTCCTTATCGTTTCTGATGGCTGTAATCATCCCTCGTTCGTGTTTTTCTATGTAGTCTTCGAGCCGTCGTATCGATGCGTCTACGCTGTCTTCGATGTTGGCAAGTCCTCTTCCTCCCTCTTTTCTAGATTCATATAGTCTGTCAACGTCGTCTCTGGGATGTAATGCCTTATGCATGGTCATTAGTTTTCTTGTTCTTTGATCCATTTGTTTAAGTTTATCTCTGGTCAACTTGAGGAAGGGTCCCGAATATCTAACGAGGGGCACAGCCCAAGTATTTAATCCTTTGATGAGGTTTCTGCAGGAGAGTTTTGTCTCGAGTAGTTTTCTGTTTCTCTTGAGATATTCTTTTCGAATCTTGTCTTTCATTTCCACTAGTTTGATGGTGTCAGCCTCCAAGATACCCAAGTATTTGTCGGTCTTATTTTCTCTGGCGTTTTAATTTTGTCGTGATTTCGTAGTTCCATTCCATCAGTCATATGTCGTTTGTCACTTTTCATGACGAACATGGCACATTTTTCTATGCCAAATTCCATTCATATGTCCTGACTGTATATTCTAACGGCATGTATGAGAGTTTCCAAATCTTTTTTCATTTATTGCAAATAGTTTAATGTCATCCATGTAAATTAGGTGATTGATCTTTTGCGATCTGCTAAGTTTGTATCTGGCTGTGGATTTTCTGAGTATGTGGTTAAGTGGCATCATGGCTATTATCAATAGTAAGGGTAATAGTGCATCTCCTTTGAAAATCCCTCTTTGGATCTTTGTTTCAGCTAAGCTTCTTTCTCCTGCTGTCAGCTCCACTCTCCAGGTTTGCATGGTGATTTCGATGAAGTTTATGACTTCATTTGATTATTATTATTATTATCTAATTTTCAGTTTTATTTTCGGTTTCTGACAATCTTTTACCGGTTCTTTACCTAAAACCAATGGTGAGGGAAAGTAGTGGTTATATGTATTCTATGTACCTATGCTTTTTTTGCAGTCTCCTTTTAGTAATATTATTCTCTTACATTGATAGTACTCTCCGAAGATGGGCAATTCCGCAAAGTGTATTTTTTAATTTTCTATAGGCAGAAGCTATAAGGATGTAACAAAAGTCTGTTTTTTAGCAGTGTGGAATTCGTTTCAATACAGAGTTCTCTTTCTCCTTGAACTGTTGCAATAACAAGATTAGCCCGGTGGGTTTTACTGTTTACCCATTGTTGGGAATTGGATGAATATTTGAACTCATACCTTTCCCAATTGTATACTCACTATGTTGAATGGAAATAGCCTCATCCAAAATTTGAACTTGGTTCACTGATTCCATTCTGTAAGAGGATACCCGTTACGGCATGTGCTGGTACACATTTTCCTGCTTAACAAAATATGAATAAAAACACCTGTCCTGGGTAAAACCAGAAGTATGAGGCACCCGGTAAGAATAGAACTTTTTTGCAGTTGACAGCTTCCGCATGAGCAAAGGGGCACTTTATCTGAGTCGGTTTCAGTTATATTGTTTTTATTTCATTGTACTTTGAACTCGAAAAAAGAAGTTCCTGCTTATCTGTACGACTTTCAAATCACACAAGGAGTGACGTAATGCACTACGTGACAGCGCACCAACAAACGTTATATAGAGTAATGGGCAACGTGCTGGACAGTGACATCGTTTTAAGTGAGTTCGAACTCCAGTAACGCAATTAATCCTACTCTCTGACTTAAACCCTAAGAAAAGATATTAACCCCTTTATCTTCCGAGGTATAGTTTAAGTAGTAACAGTACTGTCCTTCTGGGTGGATTTCTCTTGTTTTAACAATATACAAAGGTTTATATGACATTAAAAACAGAGGAAACTTGTACGATTCTACCAAACACAGGGTACCTTTGTTGGATAGTGTCAATGCAGGTGCAGAAGTCGGACACAGGGAACAAAAAACTGGAAATGCACCTGGTACTTAAAATAAACTGAAAGCAGGTGTTCTCGGAGGAAATGCCACGTAAATTTCATGGGT
This sequence comes from Sepioteuthis lessoniana, assembly GCA_963585895.1. Taxonomy (NCBI): domain Eukaryota; kingdom Metazoa; phylum Mollusca; class Cephalopoda; order Myopsida; family Loliginidae; genus Sepioteuthis; species Sepioteuthis lessoniana. The sequence continues at coordinate 111,076,765 of OY757905.1, read as the reverse complement.
AGCATGCTCGAAGGAACCGTGATTATTTGCATTGAAAAGGCGGTAGGCTAGAAGTGGGACCATGATAATTCACATGGGTAGCATGACAAAGGGAGGTAAGCCCACGCGTAACCTGTAAGTGGAAATCTGGAGAAGATGTGACCACGTGATTTTGCGCGGCCGTCAGTAATATTTTTTTGCCACAGAGATTTAGACCCAAACAGCTGAAGGAGACGAGGTTTTACCGAGCATGTATGTGTAGCTCAGCCGTTTTCGACCCTCTATACTCTACTCATTCCAACATTTTGGGTAATAAAAGGGTGAAAAAGCAGATTATATTTGTTTACATCAGTGTTGTCATTCTCTGCTATACAACATCTTTCACAAGTTGAATTGCTTTGTTCAGGTGATATATGCACCGGAAACAAGTACGTATCAAATTATTGGAAATCTTTTGTGGCTCAGCGGTTAGAGTGTTCGCCAATGGATCGGGAGACCTGGGTTCAATCCCAGGTCGAGTCATACCAAAGACTTTAAAAATGGTACTTGATACCACCTTGCTTAACACTCAGCATTATAAGGTACGGTTCAAGGGTAAAGTGGAGCAATCCTGGGAATGGAGTAGCGCCCTCCCCTACACCTTGGTGTAGTAGCTATCGAAAAGGGAGCCTTCGGGTCACCCTCGACTATGGTCGCTAACTTTACTTTTACTCGATCAGTAATGAATAACTTAACAACTGTCAAGTTGTTTAGAGATTTGACAATCTGATTGGACAATCTGATTTGACAACAAGATTGTCACAAGATATAAAAATTACATTGGCCCGTTTGTGAGTAATAAAAGTAGAGTATAGGAGTCTTTGAAATTATTTTGTTTCTCAGTAAATCCATGTTTTTTTTTTGTTTTTGTTTGTTTACTTTCTTATTTTTTTCAATATTCTACGAGAGGAGATTTTTCTGGAATTAGATCAAACAACCAAAGCAACAACAACCAAACTATTCACAGTTTTACTCTTCAGTTCATTTCTTTGTAGTTGCCACCATTGCTAATGACTATTCCACGGGTTTAGATGACCATCTTTGGCCCCAAATAATTCTATTATTTCTTGTAGAACATAGTACAATCAATACGAATATTATAATTTATTACTCATGAAATATTTAACTTTGCAATTAAAACTCTTATCAGTAGGTTTACTTATTTGTTGACTCCTACCGATCTTGTTTCAGATTGGAGTGAATGAAATTATTATCAATTATATAATAAAGTAAGTAAAGAGGGCGACCAGAAGGCTCCATTTTTAATAGCTACTACACTGAGGTGTAGGGGAGGGCTCTACTCCTCTCCCTGGGTTGTTCCACTTTTCCCTTGATACGTACCTTATATCTCTGAGTCTTAAGCAAGGAGGCGTTAAGTACCATTTTTAAAGTCTTTAGTATGACGCGATCTTGGATTGAACCCAGATCTCCCAGACCATTTGCGAACTGTCTGCCTTCTGGACCAATGAGCCAGTATTGTTTTATGATTGATTTTAACGGCATGCTAACCTGTCTATGTTTATTTTATGTTCAGATTTTAGAGAACTGCGTTCATTTTATAACAAGTGATTAAGGAATCGCTTTCTTGTTCTTACAGAATAGCGTCCATTCAACATTTATATCTTCATATTTTGTGTTGTTATTTCTTAAGAGTTTTTTTTTTTGTATTCACTTAGGTATTTTGGAGGGGAATCAGCGTGGCGTAGTGGTTGAATCTACTGGACTGTGACATCGTAGTAATCGAAATCGAACTCCAGTTACGTTCACTTTCGGACTAATACCCTTGCAAAAGGTATGATTAAATAGTACTAATAATATTATTCTACAAGCATGACTTTCGAATAAAATAACTCGTAAAAGTCAACGTGTTATTAAAAGAATGTTAAAGTTTCAAATTATCATTTCTATTTAATATAAGTTTGCACGCAGCTTTTTGGTTTCAGTATCTAATAACATTTAGTACACAATTATAGCTTCTAGAAATTATTCTTAATCTGAACAATCTATATATGATATCAAACATCCATAACTAATGCAAATAATGTGCATACTGTTATGTGGTTTCAAGTATTCCTATTTAATTCTGATAACTCATTGGTCTTAGTGGGTAGAGTGTTCGCCAATGGCCAGGGACACCGGGGTTCAATCCCAGGTCGAGTTCATACCAAAGACTTTAAAAATGGTACTTGATACCTCCTTGCTTAACACTCAACAATATAAGGTAGGTATCGAGGGTAAAGTGGAGCTATCCAGGGAAAGAATTAGCGCCCTCCCCTACATCTCAGTGTAGTAGCTATTGAAAAGGGAGCCTTCTGGTCGCCCTCGACTACGTTCGCCAACTTTACTTTTATTTCCTTTTAATAATATTCATTTGTTTGCACAGAGTTATCTGGTTTCAGTTATCTAATAATCATCAGCACGGATATCCCTGACCCTCTCTCAGTACCCCTCTCTATCGTTCATTGCTTCCGGTAGGTCTTCAGGGCGATATCCTATATCGGCACAGAGCTGCTGTATGTAAGTACTAGCTGGTAGTCCTGCCTTTGCTCGTCCATGTGAAGGGGTCCACAAGAGTACATCCAATATGGGTTCATCCTTACTTTTCTAGCAGTTTCCTGCATGTCTGGCCGTAAGTTGCTGCTTTGTAGGGTGCTGCCTCCCTGACTTGTTTAATATTGCTTTCAGCATTTATAAAAATCATTAGTAAACAATTATAGCTTCAAGTAACTATTCTTAATAACGATAATTCAAGTTTATAAGGCATTCCCTGTGAATATAGATAACTGTGATAGTCGACAGCAATATACTTTTTCAAAAGAGATGGTTAAAAAATGTCGCTCAGAAATTCACACCAGTCGAAATAAACAAAAATACATTGAATATCATGACTACTCACACTAAATTACTTGGTTATCGATATATTTTCCACACAAATGAAAAACTGTTCTATGTGTAATCGGCTTTACTTTTTCTTTTCTCAGGTATATAGAATGGAAGTTCAGCCCTGTTCTCGTTCTCTTAGCTACTTAACCTTTTTTTCATATCTGATATATTTAACGGGGCTTTCTTGGCATAAAAAGGTCAGGTAGATTTAAGCATTTTAGAAGACGCGTCATTGCGAACTCCGACCAGATACTTGACACTGGTCTTTTGTCAATTTGAGACGAGCACTTAGAGCTGAGTCTTTTTTAGTTCATGGAAAGAACAAGCAACTACTGCAGACATATATCATTCACATTACCCTGACCTAGTTTTCTATTAGACCGTTAAATACATTGACGGCAATATTTATAGCAAGAAAAAGATACTTTCTAAAATGCACTTATGGGAGGATCCGCAGTACTTTTAGCTTTCTCACAGGCTGCGATATATATATAGTACGTTTCCGAAGTTATTCGATGGGTCTATTCAACAACTTGCAGTCTAAAATTTATTGATTGATATACACTACCATTGATATACACTAACATTATTTTCCATATTAAACTCATCAGTACTTGTTTTATTCGGGTATACCTGGCCTTACGAGGCTTACTAGGCAGAAATACTACCTCTGGCAAAACCTATGCAATTATCACACTTCGATATTGTTCACTAAGTTTCTCGTTTTATTTAGCAGTAAATAGATTAATATCAAACACGGCACCAAACATTTTTTGATAGCTGAATATTCTTGCTGCAAAAAATATACTAAATAGATTAAACTTTTAAAATTATGAGAATAATTTTTATAAGTTATACAGAGGGAGTATCCAAATGCTGAGAAACATTTTTTTGATAGCTGAATATTCTTGCTGCAAAAAATATACTTTTAACTAAATAGATTAAACTTTTAAAATCATGGAAATAATTTTTATAAGCTATGTAGATGGAATAACCAAATGCTGAGAAAAACTAGGGAATGATATTACAATTTCTATTGCTAAAGTAAATTTCTGCAATAATATCGATATTTCGAGTTAAAAGACAATTTTTTCATCCTTCACCAAATTATTGAGGATGATTAATTCAAAGAAAACATGGCGACAAGTAAACTAAATTTAAACAATGGAAAGGATTTGCGTCATATATGTTATCAATTCATTTACTACCAAAAAAGAAGAAACTAAGTAAAAATCCTCACTGTGTGCTAATCCCATAATTCTTGTCATGGATAATATGTTAACAAAACTTTGGTTTGGTTTGGTTATATGGCATATGAACCATTATCGGTTATTTCTTGCCAAATCCTATTTTTACATATATATCAAATATGTGATTTCTAAAAACATTTTATAGACACACACAGATAAATGATCAAACACATCTATTTAAAACAATTCAGTTTACCATAAATGTAAGTTAAATGGTTCCAAGTATTGCCATGGATCCCTAACAATTCACTTAAACATCTGTCGTTTGTTTACACACAGTTAAATGATCAAAGTGTTCTATTTCTAACAATTCAATTTAGCATAATTCATTTCTTTGCATACAGTTTAAGTATCATCAGTTCTATTTGATCCATAGACAGGACCCTATTAAGTGCAACCTGTCCGGGCCAGAGTGGACTTGGGAGCGATGGCAATGGGGGTATATTCAGCATTTCCCTAAGCTCAAGCATAACTGCAACCTCCTCATCAGATTGTTTAGTGGCATATCAAGGATATTCAATGGCTGGAGGGATCCTACTCCACTGCAGAGATTTAATTGGTGTATTCTATAGCCCCAACCGACAGGGCCAAACAAATCTTTACATACTAGAATGAGATGAAATGTTCATAGGCTGAAAAGATCATATGAAGACGTTATATTTGCTGTAGCTGACGTTTTGGTCAATGGAATGCAAGCACTGAAACACCGATGGAATAAATGCGTATCACAAGGTGGGGGCTATGCTGAAAAGTAAACATCATTTGGTCACTTTTTGTCAGAGTATTTTGCTCAGCCGATTTTCATAGATTTTATAGCGCAATCACCTTTATTTTGTTTTTAGGTCTTGTGATGTTTATTTTATTTACAAGAAATATAAAAATATCACATCTGTTTCTTAGAAAATACCTTATATGAACGAATAAGATTTGAAACATCTGCAGACAGTTGAACCACTAAATATCACTCAATTTTGACCAGATTTGGCAGACAATTATTCCGTTTCATTTGGGATGAGAGCATGGAAAAAGTCAGCCAAAATATATTGAATTTTACATGTAGATGTAAACCGAAAATGTTGGCAGTAATCCTCTCTGTAAAATAATTTTACTAAAGAGGATAAGCAATATGAACATTATATATTTTTTGTTACATATTCTTTTCTGCGTTCGAAAAAAATACAGATTTCTGCTTAAAACGTACATGGAAATTATCCAAAAGTTTCTTCCCAAATACTTTCAACAACCATTAGTTAGTTAAAAAAAAAAATTGTGGTGTGATATTTTGGAATTCAGAGATACTTGAATGTATTTGAGCGAATCCATTACAACATAAAAAATGGGGACTGGTTTTTCAGAATTCAGAGATATTTGAATGTATTTAAGAATGTCGATTGTGATTATAACGTAAAATAATTGGGATGTGATTTTTTTGAAATCAGAGATATTTGAATATATTTGGGCATGTCCACTGAGATTATAACATAAAAAACAATTATGTTATGATTTTTTGGAATTTGGAAATATTTGAATGTATTTGGGAATGTCCATTGCAATTCTAACTCTAAAAAATTATACATATTTTCACCTGTCTCTGACGTAGCAATCTGTTATAAATATACAAACAGTTTTTGATTATATACAGACTAAATCTACAAATCAACTATATTTTCATGTTAAAAATGTAATTACAGATGTTCTCATTCTATAATGGCATCCTATAATTATCAAACACTGGAATATCTTTTTTTCTGATTGGGAGTAAATTATTTACCATTCCACCAATCCAATTGTCACACAATACTACAAAAATGATCAGAAACATATTTATGGGGTAGTCACCATGGGTTAATGATTGGACTGCGGCTTTGGAGAATGTGAGTTCGATCCCCAGTCGTGTAATTAAGTCCAATTTCGAACTAATACCTTTGTAAAAGATAAGAAATCACTTATACCCTGAGTTATGTATTAAATCGTATCACTGTAGCATGTTTTGGATGGAAATAGACTGGCGAAGTTAATCCCTCTTTAAGGCTACAACTGGCTCAAATTCACCTCGAGTAGTTACTATAGTTGTTGAAGACATTTAATACATTATTTCAGAATTTAAATAATATTCATTCAATGTTGATTTCTTTGTTTTTGTTTTTAATAATGACATAGTGTATTTGCTGCCATATTTTTTTATATGTATCGAGAATTTTGAGCTATCATCAACCATTTTTTTTATTAATATAGAAATAACATCTTATATATCAATCGATTAATGCCACTTTTATGGCGATAATATCTGATAAGTATCCTGTTCGCTGACTGAAAATGGTTGTTTTTATAAGTATAATTTGTCTTATTTAAGGAAAAACACATAAGCAACATTTTCCTATAGACCCCTTCACACGTACGAGGAAGTGTTGGACGACCAGTTAAAACTTCTCCAGAACAGGTCTATACGTACACGGGATATAGGCTAGAAGACCTGCGGAAAAGCGATGGATGATAGAGACGAAGAGCAAGAAAGGGTCTGGGAAATCCGTTCTAGTGGCATAACATGATAATATATATATATATATATATATATATATATATATATATATATATATATATGATACATTTATATGCACATGGATATATATATATATATATATATATATATATAGAGAGAGAGAGAGAGAGAGAAAGAGGAAGTTACTTATGTAAAAAATGTATACATAATGTATCCGATAGAATGCAAATAAAATCAGAAAAAATAATTTAGTCGAATATCTATACATTTAATATTACATTTTGCTTCATCGGATAAATATCTATAAAAACTAAGAATATTGAAGAAAGTTATTGGTTGACATATTAACGTAATAATGAATGCAAATAGCTATGAAACTTAAAAAATGAAAAAACAAATGATATTCTGAAATTTACTTCCGTCCGTTTTTAAGCTATGCATTACAGGATTTAAAAAATCTGCTGATGTTTTTGTAGTGAAATACAAGTAATGGTAGCTTAAAATTAAATTGTGTATCAAAAGAAGTAAATCTTGGAATTTCTTGCATTTCTAAACGTTTAATCTATTATTTCACCATTAATTCTTTTTAGTAAAACTTATGTTAAATGATATAGCTGTTACATTTTCAGCAAAACATCTGTCAATTTCATGGCTTTTACTTTTTCAGTAAAACATTAGTCAAATTATATAGCTGGTCAGTTTTTTGTAAATCATTCGTCATATTATGTACCTATTTGTCAAATTATGAGACAGTAAGATTTTCAGTAATTTTTCTGTCAAATTATGTGGCTATTACCATTTCAGCAAAACATGTCAAATTAGGAGACTGTTGCTTTTGCTGCAAAATGAATGTCTAATTAGGTGGATTTGGGGAACTATGACATATTCTTTCTTAGAAACAACAAATATTTTTAAAATTTTAAAGCAGTAAATTTGTTGAAATATAGATCTTTTATTTTGCCGCTGTCTTTATAGTCAATTCTTATTTAGTCTAATTGACAGTAGTGTTGTACTGATTATAAAAATAACATTTCCAACGATTCTTATGATATAGTCTGCACAATTGCGATTTTTTATTTTAGAAATATGTTTCTCTAATTCTTAAGGCAACCAAATATATACATATATATATACATATATAGATGCTCCTACCCACTCGGGGTGATGAGCACTCTCGCAAAGGAATTACCGGTTGCCTCTCCCGTGATACAAAACTCTTCTAATGAATTCAGCACTCGGTAGCCTCTGAGCGTATGTATCAAAACAAAACAGAATAGATACATATACGTTAAAATCCCTTCGCTTATGCGGCTATGCCGTAGAATATACGGCCGGCGTACAGTAATCCAGGATTCGATCCCTGCTTCAAGCATCTCGCGTGTTGAGCCACACTAATGAGTGGTTGTAAAACGAAACAGTCTCTCTGGGGATGACTATATATATATATGTATGTTTGTGCGTCCGTACATATTTATGTACACACACACACACACACACAAACACACACATATATATATATATATATATATATATATATATATATATATATATAAAATAAATGAATATACGCGTGTGTCTCTGTGTGTATATATTTATACATACATGCAAACAGACAGACACGCATATATGTATATTCATATGTTTATATGTACATATCATTCTCTCTCTCTCTCTCTCTCTATATATATATATATATACATACATATATATATATATAATTGGTGGATTGACTTATCCGGAACATAACTTTTATATTTAAGGTTTTAAAATTGTTCTCCTATAATAGCATCTAGACCTTTCCATACCCATATATTATTTGTATTTTATCGATCATCTTCATTATTATTATTATTATTATTATTATGTACTTTTGAGTAAATCTTTGTGTATTTCCGCTTTCGGACCTTCTTCCATTCCTTCTAATTATTTCGTCATATTTTTTATGCATTCGGCTTTTCCGTTATTTTTTGTTTTGGTTGCCATATATTTTAATCCAAAATTGTTCAGTTTCTCTTTCATCCGGTTGTTGGTATATTTTCGCGTCATCTCCTCCCAGTTGTTGGCAAAAAGACTTTTCGTCGTTTTGGAATGTTCTGTTTT